>OX421863.1:11845000-12445000 GCA_949127965.1 Pandemis corylana
CGATTCATAGTTACAACGTTAAAGAAATGCTTCAAAACAAAAGGAGTTTTATAACATAAAAGCACTAATAAATAATAAGAATTGGGTCCAATATGAGGTAGGGCAAAAAGTATTATGGACACAGATAATGGAAGTGAGAGTCGCTTGCTCACAGCCCTCAATTTTACAGTATAAATATGATTTTGAGTCTGGATTCTGGATATTCTTAAATGAACATAGAATCTGTCCAAAAACATGAAGCAAGCGGGGAACAAGACAAACCGCAGCTCCTTTAGTCAACTCAAATCCTGCCTACGATTTTGAACTGCAAGTGCTATGTACAGAGCCCTTGCCTATAAGTAAGCCTTTACATAACGACCTTATCAGTCTTTGCAAGTCAGGAGATATCCCAGCCCATTGCCATGGCTTTTATGACTCCCTGGGCGTTAATACTAGTTTTGCAATTAATGAAAACCAAGAGGAAGATGATGACAATTGATTTACCTGATTTCATGTTTAATAGTCCCCCAGGTTAGTGCTCAATGAAAGAACTAATTATAATATAATTATTATTATATTAGACTGATGAAAAATAATACCAAATGCGTAGATTATTTGGTTTGATTTTATGTTTCAAACTTGAAAATAAATCTTTTGTTTTTAGTTACTTTATGAAACTGGCATGTATTGCTATTTTGATTTTTGATTAAGCTATAATGATTAAGACATAGGTACTTAAATTTTAGTGGTATTGTTGCACGTTTTATAATGGAAAACTTTGATTTTAAGCAATTAATGACTGTTTTTATTATGACTGTGAATCGTTCGTAATATAATTGCAATGTTGAATATCATATATTATTGTTTAATTATAAAAGTCTCATAAAAACCCTTAGTAAAAAAAATAATCTTATCTAATAATTACGGGAATAAAATGATATTGCACTTCACTTATACTCCAATCACAGCAATAATTATATAATTTTTGAATTAATCAATCGAAATCGAACACTAAAACATATGACATGTCGATATTTAAGCCACTGTAATTTACATTCGACCCGTGCATGTGACAAAAGGATATGGCAATACTTTTTATAGTTCCTTTTCAAATGTGTAGTTTTGGTGAGCGCCATTGCACGAACAGTATCTAGCGGCTTGCGACGAGAATACAAAGATAACTGCGCATATCATTACTTAGCGATCTAATTTTGATGAGAACATAATAATATGGATGTTTGTCATGCGATGAGCTATAAATAAAAACATTGAAAACTATTGTATTATTTTTTAATTTTGTCATTTACCGTACAAAAAATGCGAAAAAAATTGAGCTGGTGCATTGGCACCTACGGATTCCAAATATGATATAAAAATAAAACTAAGATAATGGCGGTTATCATTTTGTTCTCCGGGGCCGGCGAATTGTCAAAGTGACAGATAAGGACAAACTAATTGATTAATTGCTAAGTTAGCAGAGACCGTACATCAAAGCCACCGAACAACGGTTAAATAAATAACGACACTGTCTTCTTCAACCTCGACATTGGCGGAATCTTCGACAGTATCGATGGCGCTATTTCTTTTTAAAAGTTGAAGTTAGCAGAGGCCTACAGAGCGCTTATGAATAAGGAGGATAGTCTGACGAAGATGATGATAGTGAAACTTACGTATCATTACGGTTAGTACATTATTCATGTACTTGTCGAGTAAGAGTTAGTCGAAGCCTCAGCAAGCTCGGAACCCATTAACGTTAAGCTTTGCTTGCCATAGATTAAAACTAAAAGAAAAGAGACTGTCAGTTGCGTATTTTTAGTAGCTGTGAAAAAGCAGGTACCCATTTTGTAAGTGTGAGTTGCACCAAGCTACTTTAATAACTGCACCGGCATCGCGTAAAGCGCTGCGGGTGTCTATGGACAGTGGTGATCATTTAACATCAGGTAAAAAAACAATCATTAACCATAACCAGCGATTTAGACTATTTATTTGACAGGCCTAGACGGACGTTTTGAGACCAAATAGGAGACGTTTTGGAAAAAGGTCAGGTCAGGAGTACCCGAAACCGACGAGCATGTATGAAGAGATTGATGAATGTAGATGAAGCGAAAGAAGTATGTCAGGATCGTAGCAAGTGGAACAAAGTAGTCTCTGCCTACCCCTGTGGGAAAGAGGCGTGACGGTATGTATGTATATGTATGTATGTATTTATTTATTTCATAAACACAATTATCATTACAGCCATGCCCAATACGATAAAGTAGCAACAAAAATACAGTATTGGTATAACCTAACTAATTAGGATAACAAATTTTGTACAATGCTAGACCTGCGAGTTTGTTCAGAGCACATCAGAATATGTCTAAGTCCTCTGCAATAAGGTAGAGAATTTGGATTGCGCGCGTGAGCGGCGCCTCGCGCAGCAAGTTAGTGCGCACGCGCGGCACAGCCAGTAGCGGCGGCCGGCGGCGGCATTTATTTCCTAGGGTTTCTTTTCTGTTGAAAAATTTGAAGTACCTATTTTAATACTATTTTATCACGTATCATGCACAAAACCTGTTTTACGGCACTATTACACAATTTAAAATGGCACGGTACGGAACTAAAACTAGGCCAGTTTTTTACACATACTACACACGTAGTTTACGAGTTGAAACATCTGTTCTATTTTGCAATCTATGGACGTTTCCGGGAACGTGTCATAACGTGGGAACTTTAGTATTAGAAAAGTTTAGTTGTTAGAAGATTCTTGACTAGATAGCAGAGAAATTGACACGCTTATTCTTAGAAGAGCCGTTGTGAAAAATGTAACTAAATTAAAACAGTAGGTACGTCATTTTCCGTAAACACGAAGGCGTTTATGGCTTCAATTCCCTATCAAAATCATTATCATGTAAAAAGATACAAGTCTCGCAACGCAGTCCATAGAACTTGATTGTCTTTTATTTTATTATTATATTACTTTATTATTATGCACGGGAGTGAAAAAGAAAGATCCCGTAGGAGATGCGCGCCAGGAACTTCCACGGCCATAGAACTTGACTATCTATTTTAAAACCGTGGAAGAACACATTTTTTTAAACTCACGTTTTAAACTAACATAGGCAAGTCGATATAAATCTTCTGACTAAATTAACCGACTCGACATCTCAAAACTTTTTTGTAGTATAACGAAGCGAGAAAAACGAAGGCGGCAGCATTGACATGCAATGTACAGTGAAACTTATTCGCACGAAGTAGGTATTGGGCAGCCGGTCAACGGAAGCCACTAAGTATCATTTTTTTAAGTAGGTATATATAAAACGCATTTTGAGTTATCTTTTTTCTAAAGCAAAGAAAAAACGACATCGTTTGATATGAAAATAAAGCAGCTTGTTCGTGTAATATTTGATTGAAGGTTTCCTTCTTTGTTATTAGGAAAAACCATTCAAGTAAGACTTCTTACGAATGCTATTACAAGCCAAACCTCACTACATATATGTTTTGTCGCGTTTAGGTTATAATTATGTAAGAGACTTTTACAGAAAACATTGATATTTATCTAGTTGGTTTTTTACTTGCATATTATAACCACGCCTCTTCTATGTTTGTAACAGTTGTTATTAAACTAAACTTCAGTTTTAAAGTGGCGATCGCGTATTGAATAACCCAGACTAAGAAGACCTCCAACAGGGTATATGTCAGGGTCATCAGTAGATGATCTAGTAAAGTTCGCGGGAGTTGGCTGGACGAGGACGATTTTTACGGCTCTCTTTGGGGGAGGCCTATGTTTAGCGGTGGACGTGTTTCGACTGATGATGATGATAAAATAAGACTTCAAAGAGCCGTGATAGCCTAGTGGTTTGAACCTTAAGAAGAGGATGCGCGAAATTCTATAAAAATTTACTATTAGCTTTTCGGCGAACAAAAACTTTGTCAAGAAAGGACACCTGTGAAACTGTTTAATGGTGTTTGAAGTTCTAATTTGCACTGGGCTGCGAAGTAATTGCCGCTCAAGCTTTCTCAATCTGAATTTTAAAAGGAGGCGTGTTCCTTGATATGGTACATGGTACATACCTTTTAGGATGGAGATGTATTCTTTACACTTTCATGAATGATATTGACAACTCTAGTGTGTGGAATAAAATCATAAAACAACTTAAAAATCTTGTAGAAAATAAAACAATACAATACAAATCAATCAGCTTCATTTATTCCGCAATAAACTTTGTACAACAACAAACATGCAAAACCATACATTATAACTATATATTTCTTTTACATCAAGCGGTTAAAAACACTCTATGTACAAATAATTATATTTATTCGCTTACTGACTATTTCTATACTTCAAGCATATGATTTTATGCTTTACAAAATAAAAATATCTACATCACAAATATATCTGATTGATGTTTTACTATAAACTCAAAATCTCAAACTTACAGGTTCCTTATGTGCGTAGTTCTAAATAAATATCATTTACATACACAATTTGCGACACATGAATCCTAACTAATGTAACTACGTACATAAGGAAATAATTATTAAGTTAACAATTAATTTCTACAGCTTGCAAATGAAGTTTGAAACTTGGGCTCAATGTTTATTTAAAAACATCAATCAATGAACATAACACCATTAATACCAAATTTTCGTATTCTCTAAGAACATACACAATTTTTGGGAAACAAAATACGTGTTTTGAATAGGCCTTCTGGATACTTGCATTTAAATTGATATTTACAGGTTTTATGATATAGTTGACTAGGTAAGTAACAATTTTTTAAAAAGCCATGTTACCCATATAACTATAATGACGCAATTATTCACATTACTAAGCGATAATTAACACTACTTAAAGTAATTACTCACTCTACACAGACTTAATCACGTAAAATACTGCTAGAACAATGGCGATTAAGTCCCGTGAGTTTAAGTAATTATGAGTGATAATTGTGAAAGTTTAAAACATTATTATATTATAATACTTAAAGTAGATTTATAGATTGACATTTTACTAAAATGTTACTTGTTTTATAGTCCAATGTCACCGTCAATAAACGTAAACAATGATGTGAATTATGAGAAATAACTCATATTCACGCAGATTTATTTTAATGTTTAAAATGTAGCGACGGTTAATGGAAATATTCACAGGTATTATTTTAATAAAATTAAGTTTGAACTGCATAGTGGGTCAAAATACATAATGAAATTTTCTCAGAAAGAAGCAACTCAACGGGATTGTTTTAAAATTTATATAAAACGTAGCCTAACCTAAACCAACCATCTGTAGATTAAGCGATCAAAAAAGATTGTCTAGCTAGCCGTAGTTTCACCATTATGTATTTCGAACCATTATGAATTTTGATCCATTATGCATTTCAAAAGGAAATAACATTTAAACATTCTTTGTTCGAATGAGATATCACCGCCGGCTTTTTAATCTTACATCGTTGAAATGCATAAACATAATGTATCTACACAACTCGATGATTGAAAAGTACTAAGACATAGGCGAATTGTTTTTTTATTTAGCTTTGTTTATACCTACTCGCATTGAAATATTAGCGTGACTGAGAGACACAGTTTAGACCACTGAATGTAGATCTACATGCAAAATTTGGCAGACATGCATGGATTTATAATTTACTTTTGAAATTAGCTCGAGATAGGGAAGTAGCCTATGTTGTATTCTTCCACGAGGAGAAAATAGTTACATAACATGAAGTACACAGGCTTAGTATGATACTGAAAGCACAAATGGTTGGATCAACTATTTCTTGTTGTTATTCTGTCTTTCCCGTCAGCGAGGAGACAAATGTAGTGCAGTTTCACATATTTTATCTACTAACATGCATAGGAAGGAGATGACCAAATGAAAACAAATTTTAATCCTGTAAATCTGGGGTTTAAAAAGTGACCCAGGAGAACGTATCCATAGCAAGAAGAAAAAATGAGACCCAAATAATAATGCGTTATCTTCAAATAAACGCGAATTTTTAATAATCCCAATGACCGGTTTTCCTTGCCTTTGTGTTCCGTTTTTTAAAAAAGTATAATCGCTTGAATAAGCCTTTTTGAGCCAGTTAATACTTTTAAGCCACTTAAAAAACGCATTGGGCCCGGATATTTTTACGGGAATAATGTTATTATAGATTTTTATGTATTATTCAATATTTGACTCAATAACATTTAGTACCTACGTTCATTCCTGTGGTATATTTTCATATTGAAACGGAACGGTGCGCCAAATGTCTCTCACACAAAGCTATATATATTTTTCTGTAGTTAGGCACTTTGATCTAATCTTGTGAATATTACGACAAGATTTTGACTTTAATAGAGGTATTCTTTGAATGTCACTCAGATTTTCAAATTAAACTAAGCATTAAAAAAATAGGAACCAGTTGGGACTGACTAATCAGTGAAATGAAATGAACAAAATAATTATTTTCACCTGTACCTATCAATGAAATTAGTGAAAGAAATATCATAAACAATAAATATGTAGTAAAAACAGATTTGAATACAGTGAAGCGGCCAGATACATTAATTACCCCCCTGGACGCAGTCGGTTAAGCGCGCTGGCAGGCTAGCGTCGGATCATCTGCCAGCCGGTGCGTGGAACTGCGCGGCCATTCAAAATGCCGAGGACCTCAGTCGCCTTCGAACCAGCGTAACGGACGCCTCACGTTCTTGCCCTTGCTGCTGCAGTCGATCCTTGATATCATTCCTTGATTTACAGTTTCCTAAATTCGTATATTGTAAATATTATATTCCTTTTGTTAAACCTTTATTAAACGTTGGTGTGCCCTATCCTGAACGAGTTGTCATTCTACGGAGCCTCAGGAGGCGCATCTACAACATGTTGTAATTGTATCTATGATACTCTGTTGCCCCCTATTTCTTTTAAAGTAGTAGCAGCTCGATTCATCAAAGCTGACTCTTACAGAATACAAATAGTGCTCTTAAAGTATTCGACGTTAAGATTCAAGCATTTTGTTGCGATTTCGATTTTATATAATTAAGTACTTATTAACAAACGAATGCAGTTCATTGACGCACGCACCGTAATCTTCGTCCACGTTCATATTGAGTTTCTGAAACAAAATAAAAGTATGTGCTTAAATTTTTACCTATAAAATGGAATGGAACTAATGATATCATAAGAAGAAATGGTGTTACGGTTCATGCTTTTGTTAGTGTAAGTGTGAGACTACGATATGTACTTTTGGGGTTGATTTCTATAATTTAGCCTGTAGAAATAGTATTCGAAAATGTTTAAAATTATGTTGAATGACTACATAGTATAAAACAAAGTCGCTTTCCGCTGTCTGTCTGTCCCTATGTATGCTTATACTTTTAAAACTACGTAACAAATTTTGATGCGATTTTTTTAATAGATAGAATGATTCAAGAGAAAGGTTCATAATGTATAATTCTACGCAGACGAAGTCGCGGTCAGAAGCTTTTGAAATAAAAGTGGATTAGCCCAAACTTACAGCCCAAATTACCTATCTCAAGTTACAGATTTGATTTGAACTAGAATTCAAACTCAAACTCAAAATTTTATTTGCTTTGATACAAGATACAATATACAAGATCAAACCCTGTAGGGGCACTGCAAATATTACATTTTTAATGTACAAATAGTAATTTAAACAACTATGGTTTTGTCTTTTACTTTTTATAACTTACTTAAATAGAAAGCGATAGTAAACCTAGTTAAAAATTATAATTCCTCTCAAAATCTTTCTTGTGTACAAATGTCTAGTAAATAAACCATGTGTATTGTATTGGTTTCCGAGTCGTTGGATTTACTTTTTTGCAACAGGTGGCAGATAACGTTTATTACTAGACCAGACAATCCGATACTTGTTCCCGATGTAATAAGTCGGTAATTCAAGATTAATAAGGATAAACTTGCTGCGAATTAATTTATTGGAAGAAAATGACCAATAAAGTGTGAGACAGATATATTTATTATGCGATTAGCTTAGCCAGCTGAAAACTCACTTTCTCCCCTAATTGACCTTCTTTAGAGTTCCGTAGCATAAATATGCTAAAAACAGAAATATTATAGTTTAGTCATGCCCGTCTGTCAGTTTATACGTCATGCGTGACTTGATTTTAAATCAAAAGTTACTATAAAATAGTAAAATAACCTAACCTAAAAGTTTAATTTTAGATACCAGCTTTGTTGCTGATTTTACTTTTTGTTGACTGTACTTGAAAACCAAAAAGTTACACACCGTTAAAGTTGCGTTAGTAGGCAGTTGGAATTACCACTAACTTTTTCCATTGTGACACGAAAATTAGTCATACATTTGTACACTTACATTGCCATCCGTCCTACATAATGCGAACCAAATTTTAAGTTAATCTGACCAGCCGTTGAAGAGTTCCCTGCGGAGACGTTCCTGGCTGCACCACCAGAATTTAACTACCAGATTATTATATTGTCATCTGACTTACACAATTATGCAAAATTTCAGCTCAATCAGATGAAAATATCTGCTTCAAAATTGAATCGTAAGATTCCACCCGGACAAACATACATATTTCGATACCTCCGACGCAAAAGGTCGTAACCCGTTTTTTATGCGTAATGAGATTTTTCAGTTGTTATAAAGCCATTAATCCAAGCTATAACTTCCTAAAACTCAAGTTTAAATATTTTTGATAATTATGGAGTTTTGTGATTGCTAATAGTCGTATCATTTGAACTTTTCCACGCAAATCGTCGCATCACAACATTCGACGATTTGCGCCACTCCATTAGTGTTCATTACACCCCACGCAAATAGCCTTAACTTCTAAGTTACGACTATGCGTAAACAATAGTCGTAGTTAGGTACAACTTTTTGTTGCAGTTTTTTTACAATCATGGGTTGTAACTCACACTTACGACTATATGCGTTGCTTTAGTGAGAAGGTATATATCCTTTTATATATAGTCGTATTTATAACATACGACGTTTTGATAACGAGCACAAAGTCGTAACTTTAGGTTTTTTTGCCATAATTTTGAAATTATGATATTTATTTTAATAAACAGATTTGCTTCGTGTTAATTAAACCGCTGCGGACAGATATAACTACTGCTTTAAACTTTGGACATATTTCAACTTGAAAAATGCATGAAAAATTCTTATAAATAATCGCTCTCCTGAAAAATCGTCGATTTAGGTATACGACCTAATGCGCAGGAGGTGTCGATTTACATGCGTTGCAAGTTAATATAAAGCTTGTAACTTGTAAAACGTAAACTAACGTAACGTAACGTAACGTAACTTGTAACGTGTAAAAAGGGTTAAGTCAAACTAGTTCACCCGCCTGCACAAGTATTCCGAAACCATTTTACTAAGACACCTTGTACAGGTGTACAGCTATCGCCTATCTAAGTCAAGTGGCAAAGTTATCCTCCATATGAAGGCGTTATTAGATTCCTTGTCTGGAACAGATTCCTAGCAAGTAACCCATATGAGATACTCCGGATACCCGGATACCTTTGATGTCTGTAACGTTGCTCGCACGCTACCGGACCGGACCTTACATAAAGATAGATTAGCCAGTGAATCCGCAACTTTGGCCTCGATCAGCGACAAGACTGCAATATTCCGTGAATGACTCAAGCGAACAATGTAATAAATTGACATTGACTAAGCAACTAGACTCCTAATCGCAAACAAGAGTTCCTTAAGAAACGTCCGAGCAAAATTCAAAATTTATTTTTGCAAATTGTCCGCCAAGGGCTTTTTTACATTTCTTTTTTGAAACTACCAGCGCATTCGGAAAGACCATCATTGCCAAGAAGAACGCGCCGCAAGAAACTTGGCAGAAAGTCATTTTATTTGTCACTAGCTGTTGCCCGCGACGTCGTCTGCGCAGAATTCGCTTATCGCTATCCCGCGGGAACTATGCAATTTTCCGGGACAAAAACTATCCTATGTCCTTCCTCGGGACTCAAACTATCTGTATATCAAATTTCAGCTTAATCGGTCTAGCGGTTTAAGCGGGAAAGCGTAACAGACAGACAGACAGACAGACAGAGTTACTTTCGCATTTATAATATTAGTAGGGATTTCCCATTAGTACTATACTTTTTACAATGTTTTGCAAAAAATACTAGTTTACCTTAAAATAAAAGTGGCAACCCTAGCCCTATCAGGAGCCTTACCATGACGTCTTATTGCAATTCAGTTCTGATTCAGTTTTGGTTTGCTCGCAGTCAGATCCATACTAAAAATGACAGGTAAAACCTGAACTGAGTCAGAATTGATACGATTTGTTCTATAAAAAAGGTGTCTTAATACTATTCTGGAATATTTCAGCAGGTCATTTAACTGAATAGTCCTGGGCCTTACTATGACGTTTTAATGCGATTCAATTCCGACTCAAAGTAAAACAAAATATGAGAAGAAAGAAAGAGAAAAAAAACATTAAAAATAATTTAAGCTCAATGGAGGTGTATCACGCCTAAAAACGTATACCGTCCGGGTACGTCCGGGAGGAAGAGAAGGTTTGATCCGGTGCACCCTGGGCATCGGCTAATGATTTCCTGGCAGTTTCTGAGGGATATCATTGACCGTTGGGTAAGAGCTCAGCAGGGGGGGAAGGGGTCTTTGACCATTACCGTACAACGTTGCCGACATTTTGTCTCAAAAAAATTTAAGTACCTATATTTTTGTTACTTTGACATTGGCGAAGTTGTCGTCGCTATAACGACTTGATACGCCACAAATAAGAAGAAGAATTAGACAGTTTGCGTCCCTGGGAAGAACATAGAATAGTTTTTATCCCAAAAACTGCATAGTTCAGGCGCGTTTTACGAGTAAACAAATTCTTCGCAGACAAAGTTGCGGCCCTTGCGGGCAACAGCACGCAACGTTATATATCTAACAAATACATTGAAAAGAATAATTCTTGTATATAACGGCTCAAACGATTTTCATTTTTTGAAAACGTTCCAAAAAAAATACATCATCCAGTCATCCAGGTACTAATTATTTATACCCAATTTTCATGTTTAGTGAAACCCCTAAATGTCCCTGAATTCTGTAGTGATCAACCTGTCGGGACTACAATGTTAATTAATCCTTTAATTATGTTCCTAATTGGCTGAGACAAGTTAACGTTACGCTTCTAACTACGTACTGTGTTTATATATTACCCGCTTACCTTGAAAAACTCGTATTTACCACAACTGATAAATTATATTACCACCAAAGGCTGTTACATTATAAGGTTGTTTTTGGAACTGTATAACTCTGTAACTTGTTACCGCGTAAAATACGGTTGTGAAGAGGTTATGATGTGATAACTTGATCAAGAAGGTAATCAAAGTAATGTGGTACTAATGAAAAATGAACTTGGTGTTGGTATCGTGTTATCTAAAGATTTAGGTTAGGGTCTATGTGGACAAGACGAAGTTAAGACTCTTGTCTTGTCCATATTATCAAGTTTGGTCCACCTGAGTCAAAATTCGAGCGTTTTGATCGTTCTGGTCTAAAAGTAAGGGTCTACCAACACTATAATGTAGGGTACCAGCTATCTCCGTTAAAAGTTTTATTATTATATTTTTATTAGAGGTCTTCTTAACTTAGGCTGTGTCTAATCTACTCCTACCTACGTCTGGACGGATTTAAATAAAACTATAATGTAGGGTACCAGCTATCTCCGTTAAAAGTTTACTAGTTAACTTTAGTTAACTTTTAACGGAGATATCTGGTACCCTAGAGTAAAACAGGGGCTACTTTTTATCCTGGACAGTTGAATAGTTCGGGGATAGCGATAAATATGTGGAAGGTCGTAGCTGCCTAGAGTCGCAACGTAAATAAATATTGCAGTATTATACTATTAACATCAGTTCTTAAATCTAATTCTATGCGGACGAAATCGCGGGCTGAAGCTAGTTACTTATACATCTTATTCGAGCACAAGATGACAAGGAAAAGTTGAAAAAGCGAAAACGTATTTTTTTCTCTCTTCATTAATTCGTATCCTAAAGTTCTTAACATGTTTTTTCGAGCAATTTCTCCACAAAAGTTTTTCTAACACACCACCGTAAAGTTCTGAACTCACGAACCATTATGTGAACGGAGAGGGCAATTATTTTCCCATTAAGACATCTTAGATAAAACCAACTAGCTAATGTAATCGCAACTTAAAACTACCGAAACTTTACTTATACGATGAGTCCAGTAAAATACAACTAATTTGATGAAAAGAAACTTTACTAAGCTGAAGTTGTGCCTTTTCGCGTTGTAAATAAAGCCTTTGAAACTGAAGTTCTCAAAATAGGTGCAAATAACCTCACGTACGAGGAAGTTCCGGCGATGGAAATAGATGTTTTTTTGTTAGAAGTAATAACGCGGGTGAATTGGGAACTGGAGACTTATTAGCTCCGGGCTTGCTGATGGCATTAGGCAGATTGATTTATGTAAGGCCGAGAGTGGACGAAGGCGGCATGTGGGCCACGTGGGTGTTGACATTGAAGATTTACGCGCAAGAGGGGTTAATGTTAGTGACATGAAAGCGGATTTCATTAAATGAATACTGAAACACCATGTTTAGGTAAATTGGGGATCTTCTAACGCTTCGTATAAGCACTTAATACTTTAGTAACTGTAGCTACCTTTTTTAATTTTCTGTGCTAAATAACTACAGATAAGAAAGTTGAGTAAATTCTAAAAGAACTGAGTACTAAATTATCTGTTCGTGTGAAATATTTGATGTCACAGTCACTAATATTTTCGGTAAGCATTGAATCAGAAGATAGAAAAACACACTGGTGGTGCAGATGTTTAGAGTAAATTTCTGCTTTCAAAGAGAGCTCACAAGCATTGCTGTAATTATCGTAGTATTGGAGGCAGTCTTTACAGACTTCAGTTGTCACTCTAATGATGTTATACTCACATTTATAGAACGATGGTTGTATCCTTTGGCTCGCTCAGCTGTGACTCTTCGTCTATTAATTGCAGATTGACGTTTTCGTTCTTCGTGTTGTACGATGCAGATATTGTCTTATCCTCTAGTATAATGCTTTCTACTTCAACGCCGTTTTCCCTTCGCCCGTTCCCTTCTAGCATCCGATGCTTCAACGATGGGCCTCTGTTGAAAGAAGACGCGAGAAGCGTTTCTTGTATAGTGTCGTTGCCGTTGCAAATTTTATCAGATTTGTGCGTCGGCATGCGGCCAGAATGGTAACTGTTCCTAGCTCCCCCGGTAGATTCAAAAAAAGGTAATACTTGTTTGAACTCTTTTCTAAAATTTTCGTTGAGCCAAGCGTAGAGAAATGGATTATAACATGTAGAAGCCATCGCCATTGAATGAGCGAGGAAAAACGACAAGTAGTAATAGGTCCATTCTGTCATTTGTGCGTAGAAATCATTGAAAATATTGATAGCGTTAATAGGAAGCCATGAGATGCCAAAGATGGCCACCATGGAAATGAGCATTCTATTAGTCCTTCTTTTTCTATCTCTATCTGCTTCTTCTCTCCTGGTGTTTTTAGCACCGGGTTTCGACCGTGCGCGGTCGTTTAATCTTATGCTAACGCAAGTATAACATAGGGCTATTACTAAAAATGGTATAATAAATTGAAATACGCTGGTGAGCACCCCGAATATCTTTCTCGATTTGTCGTAGGGCCAGCTCTCTTCACAGTAAGTCTTATTATTCGTTATTTGTATTCCCATAAAGAGACCGTATGGACATGTGACGAGGAGTGAGAAGATCCATATGAAGATAATAATAAATATACATGTGGTCAGCTTCATCCTCGGATGGAAGGGGTAAATGATTACGAAGAATCTATCAATGGCTATTGAAGTGAGAGTAAGAGTTGAAATGTAGACGCTTGTTCCTTGAGCGTACGGCATGAGATGGCAAAGCAGCCTTCCAAACACCCATCTTCCGAGGAAAGTATACATGGGCGTCAAAGGCACTGCGAAAATGCATAGCAAGATATCCGAGAGGGCTAGGTTGGTGATGAAGAGATTCGTAACCGTTTGCATAGCACGGTTCCTGAACACCACGAAGCATACTAGAACGTTGCCGAATACTCCCAAAATGAAGATGATGCAGTACAGCAAGCTAAAAGCGACTTGCACGACTATGAAGTCTATTAGGTCTGTCGTTTTATTCAATCTCGGCTCATCGATCACATTGAATGTTTCGCCAGTGAGTGTTTTCGTGAGGATCAAAACTCCTCCGCCGACGTGGGAGGTGTTCAAACTCATAATTTCTGGGTCATTTTTCGGGTCGAGCGTGGATATCACATCGTCGTAGACAGTGGCGTTCAACATTTTACGTTAGGGTCCTGCAGGGGTCGTGAATTAGCTGCCAGTCCATCTGCGAACAAGGAGATAAATCTTTAGTATAGCACCGGCACCCTCGTAAAGAGTCAACGGGAACCGATAAACTTTTGCATTGACAGCCTATTATTTAGATTCACGTATACATCGGCAAGCAATTTTACTCGGTTTGCTAGATTTTTTCTTAACATTATTTGAATGTTAACAAGCGTTAGGATCCCCACGGGCCACCGGCCACAGCCACAAGCGTGTGGCAGCCATCGGCGTCAACCGTCCGCGGCGAGTCCATATAAAATGTATGAAAACTACAGGAAATATGTCGGTTGCGGCGTTTTTTTGTGGCCCGTGTGTGGCGACCCTTATGCTTAGCACTTGTCACGTACACTGTCAGGTGATCACGGAGCAAATTGCGAGACAGTACGAAAGTGTTGCGAACTCTTTAAATTATGCTTTTTCTACCCTTTTTCTATATGACACTTATTTATAGTCAATTTAAAGATCAGTAAATAAGGAACAGTTATTTGGTGTTGTTTGCCTTAGTATTTGTACATTCCCTTGTCCATAAACTCGGAAGTTATTACTCATACGTTATTATCATACAGGCCATATCGTATGTACGCTTCAGGGAGTAATCAGAATTTCAGCGAATAACGTGCACTGAGATATTTTCGACGGTTCTAGAAACTGCTTACGCTGCTTTGTGCCATTTATTGCAAAAGCATAATTGTTACGAAAGAGTATTGTTAGACGCTGTATTTCTTATATTTATTGACGTATTGTATCCATACTTTGGTATCGTAAATCTCATAGGATTATCCTTATTGTTTCTACAGAAATAAATCTGACTAAATTTGATTTCGTGTAACCGAACCCTCCGTACCGAGGCACTTCGAAGACCCTCAAAACAATTTTCACGAGAGTATCGCGACAAAAGGACTAAATAAAGATTTTATTGGTAAAATGAGAAGAGGTTACAGGTGGGCGGTTGCCATGGCAACGGTTACTGCCGTCGTAAAAGCGAAAAACATTAACGTGAGAGATGTTTCTTACAGGCGTTCGGTGCCAAATGCGAGTTGGGACAATGGTTGGGTATTCCAGATAATGCTTAATGTTCAGATCTGTTACAAATGACTAAGATCAGACTGCATGGAATGACTCAATCTTTCTTCTTCTTTTTTTAATATCGCCCCATCGATCGATGTGATGATTTCGCCAATGTCAAAGTAATAAATACAGTACCTATTCAAAAATCTTGTGACAAGAATATCGGCAACGTTGTACGGTAGAACACGGTCAAAAGACACAGTTAATGATATCCGTCAGAATCTGCCAGGAAATCATTAACCGATGCCCAGGGTGCACCGGACCAAGCACTGCTCTACCCCTCGGACGGATCCAAAAACGAACCGCAGCACTTGACCACACGCGGAGGTAACCCGAGTCGCACCCCTGATTCAATCCTTGTTTTCATAGAAAAGAACTGGCATAACCTTGCGGTTTTACACGCTATTAAAATTTAAAGGAAAAATGAAATGAGGAAATGGGCGAAAATCTTAGGAATCATGTGTTAGGTTCAATTCATTTGCAAGCAGGAATAACATTACCTCAAATAGTCGTTATGCCTGCTTGCAACACATTCTAATTGGGTTGTGGCGACAGAGCCGATATACTTTTGACAATCGCTCGCTTGAGGGATTCTGCACGTCTAGCACGAGAGCGCACAAGAGTCGCGTCGCGCGCGAGATAGATTGCCCGTCCTTTTCTCCAACTCGCGCGCGACGCGACTTTCGTGCGCTCTCGTGCTAGCGGGGCTGGATTGGGAACTGATGATGCTGATGATGACTGCTTTAGAAATAAGAAACGAAAATTAGGATTAAGAGTACTAGATAATAGTATTGTATGGTTGTCCTGAAGGAATATATATTCATGTTAACAAGGTGAGTGTGTCCATCTCGATTTTGATTCCCCTTTCCATCCATACGCCTGCAATCATGCTAAACGTGGCCTTTAGGTTTTGTTACCTCAGACTCTGTCTACCCCGTAAGGTATGTAGACGTGATTTGTGTATGTGTATATGTATTCGAATCTTTCGGCTAATCGAAATAAAGTCAAAACAGATTTCGTGAAACCGTAAGTTTTAGATGTTAGTGATCTAGGTTGGAAACCAGCTTGCATAGGAGTAGTTACACCTTAACTAACCGTTGGTTTCATTAATGGTAGATTATCCAGTGATGCTAACACCTTATCGGTTTTATTTGAATCAATTGTCCCGGTTTAATCAAATTTATCGCAGAGTTAGTCCGTTTCTGCTTCTACGCTTTACTAACAAGGACTAAACCAATGCTTCTGATTTTGTCTGGTTGATTAAGTAGATCTTGATTAAAATTTTGAAGGCATTTAACGATTATTATTAACGATTGTTAAGTTAATATATTCTTCCATGCTGGTCTGGGAGTAAATAAAAAACATAGAATTTACCAGTTGCTTCTCTTCCCGCGCAGTTGGTAAAAGCCCATCAAGGGTTTTTTTTTTTTATATGAATAGGAAGGCAAACGAGCAAGTGGATCACCTGATGGTAAGTGATCACCACTGCCCATAGACACCCGCAACCCCGGAGGGATTGCAGATGCGTTGCCAACCTAGAGGACTAGGATGAAATGCCTCTTGTGCCCGTAATTTCCCCGGCTGTCTTACTCTCCACACCGGAACACAGCAGTGCAAGCACTGCTACTTAGCGGCAGGATTAGCGAGTAAGATGGTGGTAGCGATCCGGACGGACCTTGCACAAGACCCGCAAAATGGCAAATGGAATGGGCGAAAGTCGTAGGAATCATGTTATAGGCGATGCGGCTAGCCACCCATCACTGTTTTGATTCCTTTTTCTACCCATATGCCTACAATCATGCTATCGTAACGGATAAAGACGTGATTTATGTTTGTTTGTATATATCTATCTAATCAGCCCACATCCACCCACTGCTGAGTAAAGGCCTCTTCATTTTGTCGCCACTGTGTCAAATAAAATATAGATTATAATAATTTTTGCTGTTAATAATATTGAAAACGTCATAATAAATCATTTAAAGTTTTATTATTACACATAAACGGATAACTCACGTATAAAAAGTCGTAAGCCTTTACGGAGTGACGTGATCAGTGTTGTGTGCTGCCCGACATTTGACAATAATAAAAATGACGATGAAAACGAGGGTAGTTGTGCGCCGCTGTCAGTTGCGCCGAACAGCCGCGGGAGCAGAGCGCTGGCGCGCAGTGTTCGTGTCGCTGCCGCCGGGGCGAGCGCTCTTGGAAAAAGGACTACGAAATAGTCCGAAACATGTCGAGCATCACTCGACTTTTTATACGTGAGTTATCCGTTTATGTGTAATAATGATTAAGTCTCACGGTAGTTTCATGTTGAAAGTGGCATTTAAAGTTTTATTTTGGAAGGGGTTTGTAATGTGAGGTAAATACATAGCAATTTCAACGAACGTTAGGTTGAGTCTACTCATTTCCGCTTCTCCCAAGCGCACCCTTGACGTCTACTCTTACACGTCAAGAATGAAATTGTTTACATTACGTTACAAGAATGAATAATCAGAGCTTGCTTAATGTATGCGGAGATATAAACGTACAAGAACCATTTAATATGCGCATAACTTCACAAGCTCCTCTTTCGGTAAATCTTAATGTTTTCTACTAATTTTATTAATGAAACACATTAAACTATGATTAAATTAAAAACGAATTAAAGATGAATCTTAAAATAAAATAATTAAAAAAGGAGGGGCCCCCGTGGCGTAGTACCACAGACGCTGGCAGCGTTCCCCCTTTGAACGGCGATACTAATACGCTGTCCAAGGAAGCTGCCAGCTCTGCGGTCACCCGTAGCGTCTATTAGCCTCTTCGAAATATCTTTGAAGAGGCTAATAGCGCTAGGACCCCACGGACTAAGGGTAATTAAATTTCTACTAATTAAGCAGCTTTTAAAAAAAAATACATTCTATGACTTACATTTGGTTAGGGTATTTTTATAACTTTTTAAAAAAGTATTTTTATAACGGTTTGCAAAATGATGATTATGAAAAATCAAAATTGAAAAATACTTAGTTATTAATTACACATAAACGGATAGCTCACGTATAAAAAGTCGAGTGATGCTCGACATGTTTCGGACTATTTCGTAGTCCTTTTTCCTGGAGCGCTCAGTTATTTCTTAGCTTTTTTCCACCTGTATCTACAATCATGCTTTCATGTTTAGGTCTTGTTACCTCAGGCTCTGTCTACCCCATAAGGGATGTAGACGTGATTTGTGTATGTATTATGTATGTGTGTGTGTATCAGTTCTAGTAGGCCTAATTCAACACGAGTCGCGAGCAGAAGCTAGTAATCAATAGATATTTCGACGCTACGTATACTAAATGTAAAATACATAATTATTACTATGTCCTACGTTGCGGGAAGGAAATGAAATAAATAGCGGTTTTTGCAACATGTTTTTCCCACAAGACACACGTTTCCGATGAAATAGCGTATTCGGCGTATTTTACTCCACGTTAAACCATAATGATTCAGTAAGTTTGGCAACGATCTGGCTTTGTGTAAAAATAGAAAAAAAACTATGTAAAAGCTAGCAGCAATGTCCCTTTCGCAAATAAAAACGTGACAGAAAGCGCCGCTTTTGCGTATTTTTCGTGTCCGATATACTAACGATGAATCACGAATAGACTGTCTTTTTGGTATTCCAAATGAAAAGTAGACATAATAGTTTGTACACGCTTAACTTTTTACTTATAAAAGGGCATATTTTTTAATTTTGGGTAGGTACTTATATTTTTATTTCCTCTAGTGTAATGAAAAGCGGCCAAGAGCCGGCCGAGCCACACGCAGTGTATATTCTATAGTTGCCTGTCACAATATGCGGATATTATTACTCTTCATTTTAATTATTTTATTTTAAGACTAGCTGTTGCCCGCAACTTCGTCTGCATAGAATTAGTTTATCGCTATCAGCTATCTCAGCCCGATCGGTTGAAAATTGACAAAGTTTCATACACACTTTCATCCCCTATTTTATCCCCTTGGGGGTAGAATTGATCAAAATCCTTTCTTAGCGGATGCCTACGTCATAACATCTACCTGCATGCCAAATTTCAGCCTGATCCGTCCAGTGGTTTGGGCTGTGCGTTGATAGATCACTATGTCAGTCAATCAGTCACCTTTGTTGAGTTATATATATATTTAGAAGATTAGTTTTACTTTAGTTTTTAATTCGTTTTTAATTTATTAGTTTAATTTGTTTTAATTCCATTTTGTATCCTCTTCATTTTTATTCGATACCTACATAGACGACATAGATGTTCACGGTTTCAAGTACGTTTTATAAGTTGGTCGACATTAGATACTCGTGAATTTTAAAATCAACCTAACTGTGATAGTTTACTTTAATTTTCGTTTATACTAACTACCATGCATTTATTCACCTATCCAAATACAACCGTTAACTCTCAAGGGGGAGGGACACTGACTCTTACGATAACCAGAACTTTAAAGCATAATATTTCTCAGACGGATCATTGAATCGAAAAATGGTTTTAACAGACCCGCAATATTTTTGAACGACAATTCCAACGACACCCCACACTACGGCGTAAACGAGAAAAAAAACACATTTTACGTGTAGGGGCGATACCCTAAAGAAACTATTCAAGGTTTTCTTTTACCTGTTTGTCGGTGTAGTTAATAAAATTAATTTAATGTACACTCATGCCAAATTACAGCTTTCTAGTAGTAAGAATCTCTGAACTAAGCCGCGGACAGACACACAGACGGACGGACGGACTTAGCGAAACTATAAGGGTTCCTTGTTGACTACGGAACCATAAAAACAAAACGAGCTAGCGAATAAGTGCAGATGGACAAAATTTTGCAAATAAGTTTAGTAACTTTGAAGTTACTCTCAAGCGTGTTCTGCTACATCAAAGAGTCAAAACTTTATTTTGTAAACAGGCCGCCAAAGGGCTCTTTTACATGTCTATTTTGAAACTATCAGCGCGTTTCTGAACAATTCGAACAAATTCGAAAGTAGTTTGTATCATACCGTCCCTCTTACTCTAATAAAGACTATTAGAGTAAGTAAAACTGCACGAAACAAACTTTGAATACTACCTACGGAGTAGGCCTGTAGGATACCGTGAGTTCGTCTCCCACGGACATCTAAAAGGGTGACCAAAAAATTGGACCACGTTAAATAGGAGTTAACCGCACAAAACGCCTGACCGGATAAAGTTCCTCTGTTTGGTCTTCATCCAAGCCAAAAACGTTTGCTGAAACGCTATTTCTAAGTACAGCAACTAGCTTGGTGCAAATTGTAATTTTTAACAATGGCTAAAGAAAAACGTGTTATGCCCTGAACCTGAACCGACGGTCTAAGTTGTTGTAACAAAAATATCTCGAAAGGTCAATTAAATGCTATGTGAATTGTTTGTTGCCGATATGTGCCTTGAGATGGCGCTGCCAATTTTCCCATGGTAGTCGAAGTCGAAAGTTCCAAACGTGTCGGAAAGGAACGCGAACTCCTGCTAACGGTTTTTTGTGTTAAAAATGTACACTGGAAGCTTTGTGCTGTAGCATTTTTCCAAATGCACGCGATACTTAATATTATTATTATAAAATATTCCAAAGCTGGGTAAAAACTATTGTTCTTCGCAAGCCAAATAGGTCCTGACCAAGCAATCTTCTTATAGCAATGTAAAGCCGTCTCTGGAGTACACTCTTGCGTCGTAAAAAGGTATTAATGATGTTACGCTAAATTAATTACTCGATTGTTTATCAGGTAAACAGTAGGGAAAATCGTTAATTTCAATTTGTGTCGAACATTTCCAGAGGGTATTGTTTGGTGAAATGGAAATCAGTTTTTGTTGTGCTGTGGAAAAAGTCAGACTGAATTCGTTTAGCGGAAAGTCGATTTGTTTAATGTTTTGCCGATCGAGGGAATGGGCGAAAATGTTAACAATCATGTTATAAGCGATGCGGCTAGCAAACCATCTCTATTTTGATTCCCCTTTCCACCTATAAGGCCACAAACATGCTAAGCGTGGCCTTTAAATCTTGTTACTTTGAGCTACGTCTACCCCGTAAGGTATATTACTATGTTCTTTGTTTCTGTATTGTTTTGTACTGATTTGTGGTGTTCAATAAAGAGTATTTGTATTGTATTGTATATTATGTACTAGCGGTTGCGGTTGGAACTATGCGATTTACCGTGATAAAAAGGCATATATTTGAGCCAGCGACCGTTTCACTTTTGCGAAGACACACACAACGCTGATGATCTATTTTTCATGTCCGTGTTTTGTTTTCTTGTTTTTTTTCTATAAAATTGTAAAATTGTAAATTGTGTATATTTTGTGTACCTCTTTTCTGTTTTGGTTGTTATATGTTGTGTTCAATAAAGAGTTATTGTATTGTATTGTTGTATATTCTCTTATATTTGTGTGTCTTGCAAAAATGAATAAATGTCTTCTTTCTTTCTTTCTTAATCTAGTGTGCCAGCTATCTCGGTCTCGTATTTGATCTACACCCGTCCAGTCGTTTCCATGTTGTTGTTTCGATGTTGCTTTGTCCTATCAACTCAATACCTAGATAGAACAAGGTAAGGCTACAGGAACTTCCCATATTGAACATTTTCAAAGAAAACTTCTGCCACGGGTTATTTCCGAACCCATTTGAAGTCCCAATGTTTACAGCAGCGCGGTTCCCTTGCATCGCATACTAAACAACAGGAATGCCCGCCTCTTATTGCCAAAATAAACAAGTTATTTCTGTTGGAAAGAAGCATAGTTTCACTAGGTTTTTACCTCATGATTTTAAATGATTGACGATGATCAATCACCTTGTTTTGGCATTTGAGAAAGAACCTAAAAGAGACCGCAATACGGAGAAAACGTCACGGGATTCCCTACCGCGCAAAGATTTGACATAAAATAACTGCTGCACTTCTTTTACATTTTTGTAGTTAATTTTCAAAATACTATTATATATGTCGGGCAGGATTTTGATAAAATAAAGTCGCTTTCCGGTGTCTGTCTATTCCTATGTATGCTTAGATATTTAAAACTGCGCAACGGATTTTAATGCGGTTTTTTTATACATATAATAGGCCTACGTTTGTCTTCGAGGGAATTAATGGGCGTAATTCTCAGGAATTATGTTATAGGCGATGCGGCTAGCAACCCATCACTATTTTGATTCCTTTTTCCACCTATACGCCTACAATCATGCTAAACGTGGCCCTTAGGTCTTGTTACCTCAGGCTCCGTCTACCCCGTAAGGGATAAAGACGTGATTTGTATATGTATGTATGTACGTTTGTCTTCAATCTCGCTTGATGGAAGGCGAAGATGAGGCCTAAGATAGTACACGTTTGCCTAGAAAGTGTCTGTTCGCTTTGGCCTTAAAGATATCCAGAGAACTTTAATATATAGAGTGATTCAAGAGGAAGGATTATAATGTATTCTACGCGGACGACGTCGCGGGCAGAAGCTAGTGACCAATAAAAGTGTTATGATGTACATTCTACGTTTTTCGTTGCTCCCAGACCAGCATGGAAGTGAGAGTGACGTGGTAATAGTGATCCTGACGGATTGCTCTAAATAATAGTTACTATACAATGGTTTACTTTTAATCAGTACCTGAATGCGTACCTTTTGTTATCTATTACGTATCTAATGTGCACGCACGGCCGATATCTCATAGGTTACTATCGCCGTATATGTCAAGGCTTACTCGGTAACCATGACAAGTGTGTGTTTGAATTCGTTTTTGTTAAAAAAACATTTCTAATACAAGCCTTGTGGATTTTGGATGATAATAATTTTTTAGGGTTGCAACCTTTTTGGCTGTTGGTGGCTGGCTGGCGCTAGTCCATTGCCGCGCGCCGCGGCACTGAATAAAAAAAACAATAAGGTGGCTGTCACTTGTACTTGCATTGTCAATCCTAGGTTTAATTTTGAATTAATTTGATCCAAACCGTAACTAAACAGAGCAAGTTAATTTTTTTTTAAAAGCGGGAAGCCATTGGCTGAAGGTACAAAACGGATCATGATGGAGATTCTAAGAGAAAGTCTGTATCCAGTATTGGACGTCTGCCTGCTGTGTGCTGATATTATAATGATGATAATAAATAAACAGTCCCCATAGGAAGTGTCTGGCTGCTCAAAACGTCAGTACTTAGGAAATTCAGTTCAGAAATGATAATACGTCAAAGAACACATGCTTTTCATAAAATGCAATGTTTAATTTATGGACTAAATTCTATGGTTAAAGAAATTCGGAACATAACCCCCAATTAGTCTCTCAACGAAGATTACAACGAACATTATTTGTTGAAGAAACAAAATATTATCTTGGAAGTTTCCAACACGGCCTTGGCCGCTATTTTTATTAATTTAAAACCTTCTCAAGGACAAAATGAACTAACGTTTGCAAAACATCTTAGTGTCTTATAAACGGTCTTCTTTTGTTTTAAAGCGTGATTGCATCCATTCAGGTTAAGGTCAGAAAGCATTAACCCGTTGCGTTGCTGTTCCAGTAGTTTTATTTCTGAAACATCGATAAACTAGAGCCAGTAAACACCGCGAGAAGCATTACTTTTTCTTCGTTAAATGACTGTTAATAACGTGCCAATGCAGTAAAAATTAAAAAAAAAACACGTCTCAGCCATCGCCTAAGCGTACAAAGGCACGGGAAACAGGTCATAATTTCAAAATAAGAAGATATTAAAAAAAAGTTCATTAAAAAGACGCTCTCGAACTTGTCACAATATTATCAAATTATGAGTGTGTCCCAGGCAGATGGTAAAAGCCCTTCGAGGGAATAGGCGAAAATCTTAGGAATCATTGTTACAGGCGATGCGGCTAGCAACCCATCACTATTTTGATTTCCCTTTCCACCTGTATGCCCACAATCATGTTAAGCGTGACCTTTGTCACCCTGGGCTCTGTCTACAGTGTCTACCCCGTAAGGGATAAAGACGTGATTTATGTATGTATGTATGTAGGTAATGTATAAAACATTATTGGTATCTCGTAACACTGTTTTCATTTGCTAAGGCTCTTTATTCTAACAAATACTAAGTTTAGTCGATACAAGGGGTAAGAACAAGTTTTTCTTTATGACTGGCGTGTTTATTAACTGAGACAAAGTTCTACGCGTGCTCGCAACTCGCCTGTTTGAGAACTTTTGTATTCATGGACGTGAAATTGTTACAAACGAGTTTACCTATATTGCTTCCGTTTATTAACTTTACTGTTTTGTTAAAGAGTTGTTCGATTACATACATGAAACTAACGTGAGACGCAATCATGATTACACAAACAGATAACTCACGTATAAAAGTCGAGTGATGCTCGACATGTTTCGGACGAGTTCGAAGTCCTTCCTCTTTGAGCGCTCGCCCCGGCGGCAGCGACACGAATACAGTGTGTGTGTTCGTTTCTAGTCCGAAACATGTCGAGCATGTTTTTTTGTCGAGACATGATCGACATTTAAATCGGGGCTGATCCTACTAGCCTATAAAAATGTAGAGAGTGCCTCAGGAAGTACAGAATTCGCATTTTTAACGGTCTACCATTAAAACGCTAAACAGACGGGTACTAAAATGCATAATAATCCTTTTGTTGGCAGATGTTAAGCTTAAAAATTCCGTCGATTATTGTTGTACATACCCATACATACACAAAATCACGTCTTTATCCCTTACGGGGTAGACAGAGCCTAAGGTAACAAAACATGAAGGAACATGATCAAGGGCGTATAGGTGGACAGGGAGATCAAAATAGCGATGGGTTGCTAGCATCGCCTATAACATTAACAAACATCCTACTAATATTATTATAAATGTGAAAGTTTGTGAGAATGTTTGGATGTTTGTTACTCTTTCACGCCAGAACGGCTGGACAGATCTGGATGAAACTTGGAACATACATAGATTATAGTCTGGAATAACACATAGGCTACTTTTTATCCCGGAAAATTGCGATATTCCTGCGGGATAGCGATAAACGAATCCTATGCAGACGAAGTTGCGGGCAACAGCTAGTCACAAATAAATACTTAGGTACCTACTCTGTTGCAGCAAATGAAAAAAAGTAAAAAAAAAGTCTTTATTTATAATATGCAAAAGGGTACAACATTTTTGTTCGGCAGCCTCCGCACTAGACTCAGGGCCTGTGTCGCGGAGACTAGAGACAGTTATAAGCAATAAGGGACTAACATAAAACTCCGAAATAATTTGTGTGCTTGTGTGTGTGTGTGTGTGTGTGTGTGTGTGTGTGTAGTATGTGAGTGTTAGTGCATTTAATTACATGCTGGTCTGGGAGCAAAGAAAAAACATAGAATGTATAGTTTGTTTCATTTAAAATGACGAAAAGTACTTAAACCCAACATCTATTTGTTTAATTGTTATCTTCAAGTGGGGTTGTAAAACAATTATGCAGGTGTATCGGCAGGTACCTGTTTGTTCACGGTATACTTTGCGACTACCTGCAAAATGGTTTTACAACCCCACTTGAAGATAACTATTAAACAATAGATATTGGTTTTAAGTACTTTTCGTTATTTTAAATGAAACAAACTATACCACTTGCTTCTCTTCCCGCGAAAATGGTAAAAACCCATCGAGGGAATGGGCGAAAATCATAGGAATCATGTTATAGGCGATGAGGCTAGCAACCCATCACTATTTTGATTCCATTTTCCACCTATACGCCCACAATCTTGCTAAATGTGGCCTGCAGGTACCTGTCACCTTAGGCTCTGTCTACCCCGTAAGGGATGAAGACGTGATTTGTGTGTGTGTGCTGTAAGAATATTTTCGGTTTCGTCATGATTCAAACTCATTAGCCAGTCCGGATATATTTTATACGCCGTGTTTATTTTGGTATTTGATATCAGAATCGAATTAACCCCGTCAATATTAAATTTGATTGAAGGTCGACATTGATTGATGAAGCTCGATTTGCATCGCGAATGAAATAGCTCCAATTACACGATTGCGTCACGATCGTAACGCGTTTAAGGCTATAATTAACGATGATTTGATCGATTCTAATAAGGGGTCATCCATAAAGCACCACACATTTAGGGGGGGGCGGGTCTGGAAATTTGTGACACACGAACAAAATAATTGCAGTCTTCATAGTAACCCGTGTGGCAAGGCGGGGGGTGTTCTAGAAATCGTGAAATTGGTGTGACGTACTTTATGGATGACCCATAGCGAATATGAACAAAAAAATTGTACCTTGCTACTCCGCTACTCAGGTGCATGATAATCAAGCCTGTGCAAAATATATATGTTTTTCATGCGATTCGTCCGTCCACTACTGCCACATAAAACACATATAAATCCCACAAACTGGTGTGTTGTTTTGTTTATTGTACTTAGATATGTACGCTCTATTGCGGCTTTCACTATCTGGAATTTTAAACTTTCATTTTGTCGGTCCCTCGTTTAATGCTCCTCATCTACTCAAAGGTTAACTGGTAGAGATCCCTTATAGGGATAAGTTCGCCTTTGTGCATGTATTAATGTTATTTTTATTTTTTTGTGAATTGTATCTGTTTCTTTATATTTGTACAATAAAGCATTTACTTACTTACTTACAAACTTAATTATCCCTTACACCACACAAACACTGACGCATTTACGCATAACACGTTACGTTACGTACGTGACGTTGGTTTGCATGTGTGACAGTTGTGCTTACTAAACTTTGATAATGATCCCGTAGAGGGATCGAAACGCGTCAGGGTTTGTGTGGTGTAAGGGATAATTAGAATTACATACATTTTCCCAATTAGGTATATACTTTTCTTCAACAATAGAGCTATTTAAATTTCTGTTGCAGGCGAAGATGTTCATATTGACAGCCGAAATAAATGTTCGGTAGCGATTTTGACACATTCCAAAGCCTGAATAAAAAGAAAAGAAGAAAAATGTTGAATAAACCCAGTGAGCCAAATTAGAAGTAAATGTCGTCCATTTTGTTCTCTGCCTACCTAAATGATAAACAAACGGCAGTATATACACTTTAGTACGAATTGTGCGTCCATCGGAAATTTTTATAAATCGCTTGTCGTGCAATGTAAACAAGACTTAAATCGCGATGCGACCGGCGACGGATTAAGTAACGGTGACTGATAAATTCCAAACAAACCGCTTCATTTGTTTTTCCCGTTGAGAGTGTTTTATTTCCGATGCTCCGTTGTTCTGATTGTCTATTGTTATTAGGTGAATGATTGTTGTTTCAGATGTTTGAACGGTTTGCGTAGTCTATCAGAATAGAAAAGTTTTGATGAGTTTTATTAGTGGCCAGTATCGGGCGCCTTGGAATGTGTTTTTTTTTAATGATCGATGTGGACCGAAGAATATTTATAGCTACGGGCTCTTGTTTTATGGAAGTGTGTGGGATTGCTCGCAGTAGGTATTATTGTTATCCAATCATTTTATTTTCTTCTCTAGATAAAAATGTTTTCGTACATCAGGCGTGATTGTGATCAAACACATGCCAATTAAGCATAAAGAAATATATTAGTTAATTAAACACAAGTGAAGTTGACATAGGCACATAAATTAACAAACAAAACTCATTAAGAACACTACGTCCTGTCAATCGTTCAAAGGTTAACTGGAAGAGATCCCTTTTAGGGATAAGTTTGCATTTGTGCGTTTGTGTTGACCTGTATTCATCTGTTTCTTGTGTTTTATGTACAATAAAAAGTTATAGTTTCTTCCATGCTGGTCTGGGAGCAAAGAGAAAACATAGAATCACAAACATCGAGGGAATGGGCAAAAACATAGGAATCATGTTGTAAGCGACGACGCTAGCAACCTATCACTATTTTGATTCCATTTTCCACCTATACGCCCACAATCTTGCTAAATGTGGTCTGTAGGTACTTGTTACCTTAGGCTCTGTCTACCCCGTAAGGGATAAAGACGTGATTTGTGTATGTGTATGTATGTAAGAGTTATAGATAGGTACATGCATTTCACGGCCAGAATCTCCAAATCTACGAAGCGGAAATCGTCTTTTTTTTTTATATATGAATAGGAAGGCAAACGAGCAAGTGGGTCACCTGATGTGAAGTGATCACCACTGCCCATAGACAGCCGCAACCCCGGAGGGATTGCAGATGCGTTGCCAACCTAGAGGACTAAGATGAAATGCCTCTTGTGCCCGTAATTTCCCCGGCTGTCTTACTCTCCACACCGGAACACAGCAGTGCAAGCACTGCTACTTAGCGGCAGGATTAGCGAGTAAGATGGTGGTAGCGATCCGGACGGACCTTGCACAAGGCCCTACCACCCGCAAAAAAGTCTAGTTCCCAACGGTATAAAAGTTGTGGTTCAAAGTATTTGAAACATTGTGAAAAACTGTTAATGAGCCGGCAGCTTCATTACTGTTACAGGCACCGTTCTTCCCGAGGATGCCATTAAATTAATGGGATGCGGCTTTTACACTCGGCTACGTTTCACGTCTTTATTTCTCGAAGTTTCCTGGATTACTAGAATATTTTACGCTAAGTAACGAGACCTGAGTTAAGAGTTATGGTATTGCTGCGTTTTAATTTTCACGCGACTTTAAATAAGGGCGTTATTCTATATTATCTTGCTAATTGTGGCCTGTAGGTACCTGTTACCTTAGGCTCTGTCTACCCCGTAAGGGATAAAGACGTGATTTGTGTGTGTGTGTGTTATTCTATTGAAAGGAATCGACCAATCACGTTTGTTGAAATCCACGTCATATCGTCACGTGTCACATACGTTTCAACTGTTATTGGTTGGATTCTGCAACTACCCTCAGCTTATAATGGAAACCATTAAACTCGACAAATCATCGATACATTTTTGACAGTTTTTCATTAAGAAAATTTGAATTAAGTACGTCCATCCTTGCACTGCTAGGCATAGACCGCGTAGAAAACAATAGTATAAAAATACTTAAGATTCAATTTCACGTAGGTATAACTGGTCTGGGAGTAAAGAAAAAAACATAGAACTTACCAGTTGCCTCTCTTCCCGCGCAGATTGTAACGTTGTGTTTTACGGTTCGCCACTAAGTATTACAAATTTGGAGTTTTTGTTAAAGCCTCGAATAGCTCCTATCAAATGGTGATATGACAGTCGAAAAGTAAACAAACGTCAAAAATTAGTGACAGCTTGACAGGTCGTATTAGGGTTACCATTGAGAGTATAATCGCCTGTTTGGTGGGAGATTAATGGTTTGAATTTCAGGAATAAGAATTACTGAAACTATAGATAGAAATATAAACCATTTTGGAAAAATTAGAGATTTAATAATCGGATGGTCTGACATTTGTTCTTGAACTAAAAACAAGGGTTATTCTTTTTCATAACATAACCATGGTGGTTAGTTGCATCTTCTGATACTGGTATCACGGCTCAGGGCTTCAATTCCGCTGGTCATCGTAGCCCGTGGTACTCCCGAGCATCTGGGTTCGTCAATAAAAATGCTTCCGACTCGAAGAGACGGGGAGATTAGTTGTGGCTTTTGGAGCCGACTGTGGTGGCTCAACAAGTGGAAGGAGCAGAGGAGTTTCAGCGGGTTGCGTCGGCGAAAGAGTAAGTTTTCTGGTTAAATCTTTTAACCTAAAATATTTCGTTATTCCTTGAACTGTGCCTAGCACCTTGACAGTGTTCTGACTGCTTGATTTATTTCCAGTTTGGTCTGCTGAAGCATCCTTCGGTTGGGGTGGGTGCGTTGGCTGAAGTCCTGCGATAGCCGCGGCTTTGCTGGTAAGAGAACAGATTCATTCCGATCCTCCTTGTATTCTGCCTCGCGAGACAAGACACTAATGATACCAATTTATTTCTTTACAGACGTTGGGTTTTTATTTAGTGTTTTTGCCTTTTTCCGTGTTCGCTTCGGCGCTATTTAATTTCTACAGTACCTCATTCATGTGTACTTAATTTTGCCCCTTCCACTTCATCTCTCCTGTTTGGGGAATTTAATAATAACCGAAGCTTCCAACTTCTCCAATTTTCATACTTTTAAAACTTCTAAGTTCCGACTTACAAAGTTACATTCCCTCTAATTTCATTTATCTGCCTGTGTACACTTCGCCTGAGTTTTACTCATTGTCCCAACTACCTTATGTAGTTGAAACTGCATAGGATTATTTCTCTGTCCTTGGATTTGTTCTTTCCGTCATTTCAACAACCGGAAGGTTCCACGGACAACTGTGGCCTGATCGATCTGCATTCCCGAGTATTCCACCTGCTGTGCAGCCCGTGACACGTGGCAGGCTCCTGGCGCTCCAGCACCATCTCCCTGGAAGAACTTGGCGGTAAATGCTTTGGAGTGAAGGTCGGTCAAACTTTAGTTGTTTAATTTTATTAGGGAAGTAGGATTTAGGTCGCGTTGATACACCTTTGTATCAACGTTAGCAAGTAGTTTCAAGTATACCTTTAATGTTGGCACAATAAACCCTTAGGGACTAATATTTAGAGTAGCCTTGGTGAGGCACAAGTCACATAACAGAACTCCTGGTACGCCCAGTTCTAACGCTGAGCTTTGGTTGGAAATTTAACCAATAAGTATTTCTATGTTAATTTAAAACCTGAAATTGTGATCAAATTGTTTCACCAAATAACTGATGTTATCTTAGGAAATAAAAAACCAGTCTTAAGAAACTAACTCTTTCCTTTATCTCCTACATTTTGTTCCCTGGAATTGCAGACAAGCCTAGTTTTCATAAGTCGGTTTGGCTGAGTTTATTGTCTTTTTTTCTGACACCCCCGCCGGTTGTAAATTTAGTCGGGCCAATTAGGTGGGGTGTGACAAGATGGTACAAGCCCATAGAGAGAATGGGCGAAAGTCTTAGGAATCATGTTAAAGGCGATGCGGTTAGCTACCCATCACTATTTTGATTTCCCCTTAGAGCTATACGCCCTTAATTATGCTAAACGTGGCCTTAAGGTTTTGTTACCTTAGGCTCTGTCTACCCTAAGGATAAAGACGTGATATATGTAAGTATGTAACAGAAACGGTCGCCTAAAAACTAATAGACTAATATTGCCGTCAAAATGTTAAAGCCACACTGCAATAATGTCACCTATAGTTCAGTAAAATCCCGAAACATAAAGGGTAACTTTAGTATTTCTGGTTATCTCAGAGACGTAGGTTTATCCTCAACGGGCCTTTCACAATACCTGCCTGAGAGAGTGATTTCGCTCACAATATCAAACTAAGCATATTTGCACAGGTAAAGAAAATTAGAAACCATTTTCTGGTAGATCTCACGATCAGGCCTAAGAATATTGAATACTTGGACCTAAATAAAAGACTCTCTGGGCACCCATTTGTTTAAAAAAAATGCTTTTTCAGGCTGAATAACTACATTTGCCTAGAACAAAAAAAAAATCAGCGATTACGAAACATTCGAGCGGCATTAAGGACCCTTTTCAACGTCGTTCCCGACACTGAAATGTCAACTGAAGCCTGTTTGTGTTGGAATTTAATAGCGACATCTTTTGTGTTTGTGAAGTGGCCCCTTAACGTTCCATTTTCATTTTATTTGTGCCTTAAATTAAGGTGTCTTAATGACATGGATTGTTCGAGACGCCATCTTTGCGTTTGGATGCTTTTATTATTTTGCTGTACAAACCGTTGGTGTAAATGCACGGTAATTAAAACGCAGCTCCGTGTGTCATGGGGACGATTTTATAGAATTTTGTTACACAGAAATTGTTTCCCATATTTTCATTTCATATAATGATCAATTCATGATAACCTTCATTTCATATAATCTCAATTCATTGATTTTTAGGAGCAATCTTTTATTTATTTAAATACTTACATGGTAGAATGACAAATCAAATATTTTTAATTCTTATATTATTTACTTAATATATTAGACATTACAAGAAAAATCATTTCGTAATTATAAGGTTGCAACTTTAACTTCAGACAGATAATTATTTTGCATGGCATGATTATGTTACACTGAGTACATTTGGGTAGGTACTTACATTATCATTTGACACGGCCACCAAATCTGTTATGATTTCGGTAATAAAAACAAAAAACTTGATACCGACGATATAAAAACATGCTTATCATCGATGTGTCAATGGCCGTGTTTACTTGTTGGAATGAAAACATCAGCAGTCTGGTGGAAGCTTTTATGAGCTGTACGAAAACAACCTACTTGTCCATAATTTGTCGGTGACACACACACACACACACACAAATCACGTCTTCATCCCTTGACACACAAACCAAGCAAAACATGACCTATGTCGCTATGCCAGGTTACAAATAGCTTTAAAATAGACCCACGCTGCCATGTTGTTTCCATGCTGGTCTGGGAGTAAAGAAAAAACATAGAATATACCAGTTGCTTCTCTTCCCGCGCAGTTGGTAAAAGCCCATTGAGGGAATGGACATAGGAATCATGTTAACTGTTGTTACCTATAGGCGATGCGGCTAGCAACCCATCACTATATTTTTTGTTTCCCCTTTCCACCTCATGCCCACAATCATGCTAAACGTGGCCTTTAGGTCTTGTTACCTTGGGCTCTGTCTACCCCGTAAGGGATAAAGACGAAGTGTGTGTCTCTGTGTGTGTGTATGTGCGTGTGTGTGTATTTATTCCAGTGAAATTTAAGAGAATCGAGCGTGTCAATTTTAAAAAAGCCATTGGTACATTTTAATTTAATCACCTAAGTAACCAGCACAATTTAATACTTCTTTTGTAATTTCTTGAAAAAAGACTATCTGCCAATTTTCTTGCGGCGCATTCTTCTTGGCAACGATGGTCTTTTCGAATGCGTGGTAGTTTCCAAAAAGACATTTAAAATAAATACATCTTGAATTGTAAAATGTATGTATGTATGAATGTAAACTCTTTATTGCACATAAAAATTAAAAAATAATAACACAGAAATACAAAGAAAATAGTACAAAGGCGAACTTATCCCTAAGAAGGGATCTCTTCCAGCTAACCTGATGTAACCGCTGCGTTGCGATCTTTGTTGCTGGTTTAGACAAAAAATAAAGATTTAGATAATTTTCAGGGTTTCGTACCCAAAGGGTAAAAACGGGACCCTGTTACTCCACTGTCCGTCTGTCTGTCAACAGGCTGTGTCTCATGAACCCTTATAGTGAGACAGTTGAAATTTTCACAGATAATGCATTTCTATGGCCGCTCTAGCAACAAATACTAAAAACAGAATATATAATGCCCGTCTGTCTATGTAAGTCTAACCTAACCAATATGAAATGACCGCATAATGCCTACATTTTGCTTAGGAGGCAGGGTTCTGCTAACACTGGGTTTTAAATTCACTTTCCAAGTTTTTACGGAATACGGAACCCTCGGTACGCGTGTCTGACTCGCACTTGGCCGTTTTTAAATATAGTATTCAAAAATCTTGTGACAAAAATGTCGGCAACGTTGTACGGTAGAACATGGTCAAAAGACCCCCTCCCCCTGTCGGGCTCTTAGCCAACGGTCAATGATATCCCTCGGAGACCGCCAGGAAATCATTAGCCGATGCCCAGGGTGCACCGGACCAAGCACTGCTCTTCCCCCCGGACGGATCCAAAAACGAACCGCAGCTCTTGTTCACACGCGGAGGTAACCCGACTCGCACCCCTATCGAAAAGTAATTGATCAATTTCCGTGATCAGCCTTCGTTGTTCGTAACTGTCATTCGATGTTTTATAAGCAACTAGCTGTTACCCGCGACTTCATCCGCGCAGAATTATTATAAATATAGCCTATGATACTCACAAATGCTGTGGTTTTCTATTGGCAAAAGAATTTTCAAAATCAAAAGCGTCACTCGGAATCGAATATATAATTCCCGTTTTTTCCTTATCCCGTGGGAATTTCCAAAAATCCTTCCTTAGTGGATGCCTACATTGTATAAGGTATCTATGTGCAAAATTTCAAGTATCTAAGTCCAGTGGTTTGGGCTGTGCTATCCCGCGGGAACTATGCAATTTTCCGGGATAAAAACTATCCTATGTCCTTTCCCGGGACTCAAACTATCTGTATACCAAATTTCAACTAAATCGGCCCAGCGGTTTAAGCGTGAAAAGGTAACAGACAGACAGACAGACAGACAGACATAGTTACTTTCGCATTTATAATATTAGTTAATATTAATATTAGTAAGGATAGTGCTGTCAAAAGGTGACAGCTATTTAATTTGATATCGATCCGTAAGATGGCGTGACTGTCGGCTATTGAAGGGTCACTGTCTATTTCACCTAATTGAGCTTTGTTCCAGCGGACACGCGATGAGATGATATAACTCAATGCTTGAAACTTATTGACACCTGTTACATGAAAAGGTGCGACTACACCGGTGCGTAAAAGACGTTGACGGTGCGGTCACTGCACATACGCGGCGGTATGTTCGCTCCTTAATAATACAGTATTACTTAGTTGCTTCCATGCTGGTCTGGGAGCAAAGATAAAACAGAATGTACCAGTTGCTTCTCTTCCCGCGCAGATGGCAAAAGCCCATCGAGGGGAGGCGACAATCTTAGGAATGATGGGCCCGATTTTTGAAAGCACATATGTGTGAAAATACCACACGAAAGTGGTGAAAAATTGTGCTGAATTTGAAATACGAGTAACATAGAAGACAATCACAGCTCTCATTAATCTTGGGACTTGTGAAAACTTTGATTAGAGCTATAGTTTTGAAGATATAAACAGATTTATACTACTATCGAGTGGTACTTTCACGTATACGCTCGCGTGTGCTTATAAGCAAAAAAGGAGTAGCAATGCACCAAGGAGAAGTTACCAAAGTTGCGAATTTTTCTAGTGGAATGTTCTCAGAAATTTAAATTTATTAATTACTAGCTGTTGCCCGCGACTCCGTCCGCGCAGAATTCGCTTATCGCCATCCCCATGTTAAAGTAAAGCTATGACCAATATATATTATATATATTTTTTGAATTTTATAGCGCATTGGTTTCGACTGTAATGCTGTAATTTTTTATTGAATAAATAAATAAATAAATAAATAAATAAATGACCGGAAACCCTACCTGCCTACCTGCTATGGTTGGTGTAGGGGTATAGCACGCGTCACGGAATAACGAGGATCGGGTTCGATTCCTGGCCATAGTTTTACTTTTTGGATTTTTCTATATGTTCTAATTTTCAGTGTCGTTTAGAAATTAAATTTCTAACGGTAAAATCGTAAAAGTAAACATAAAAAATCAAGAATTAATAATTCTTGATGCATTTGATAATACGCTTCAATACCGTTAAAAATTCTGTAGAAGTTGGCTTAAAAACAGTAAAAAGTATACACAAGATTCTATTGTTCGTATCAAAATGAGTGTTGGGCTTTTACAGAGTTGAACGACCTTGTAATTTCTAGATCGCTCACTGAACTGCAATTGATTCCTTTTGGAACATTTTCGCTGTAAAGGCCTATCCGATACTGCTATTAGATATCGGCATCCAGTTTCAGCAAAGTTATGGAGCCCTAAACTTTGACAATGGAAGTTGTTTGATTGGGTTCAGTAATTGCTCTAACCAATGATTTTGTTTGCCCGAAAAACTTTGGATGGCTGTGTAGTGCCTATTAAATTACGCCAAATGTCTACAATATGTACCCAGTGTTGGATACTTATAGCAAACAAGCACCAGTAATGGACACCTTGTTCTTAATCTAAAGGTAAAGTGGTTGTAAAATGACTGTTGTAAAATAAATTACCTCTCCCTATGTTTCTTTAAAATAAGAGTTATATAGACACGCGGGAGCGTGCCAGCCAAGTTCAAAGTAAAAGGAACTGGTGACGCAGCCGTTTGTGTATTTACACGAACCATTTCGAACTATATTGTGTATTATTGGGTCCTACCTGTGAGGCTGAGCCAAGTTCGGGCCACCTTGATGCTGTTGATATGAAAACTTTAAAACCGTTATTTCATAAATAAAATACCGTGCCGACTGTGTAGTTTATGTTGACTGCATTTATTTTTATTAGAAGTGATCGAAAAATAGTATACAAATTTTAAAGCGGACCATTTTCTTAGGTATAGCTCTTGCAATTTAAGATGGCGAGCAAGCTTTATTTGTGGTAAACACGTATCGCGCATACGCGTCAAAGTGTGCGTGGCTTATTATATTGATCATGGGTATAGGTCAAAAACTTAAGCAAATGACTTGTTGTACGTGTGAGTAATGTGTGCGAATAGCCAATTGACGTTCCACATTAGAAAAATGACTTAAGTCCCATATCAGTTCTGTACACTACTACATACAACAGGTCATTTACAGGTTTTACGCCAATACCCACTTCCGCTCTCACGCACACTTATACATACGAAACGGCGCAAGTTAGTAAAGACAAACCAAAAGGCAACAATGTGTCAAATCAAAATAACTTTTCTACCAAAGCTTCACCAAATTTTATCAAGATTTACTTTTAAAAAGCTTAGCGTCTCTACCTCTATAGAAACATTCAGCAACATTCCTTTAATGCTCTTGCTATCCCCTAAAAGCGCGAACCCTTTCCGGCTTCTTTTGAGTCCTTTCAAGACACAATAGGGTGGGACCATGTGATACGTGTGGGGTTTACTGATATAGACCCACATGTGGTACACGTTGACATCACAACAAACAGATTATCTAAGTTGTTGCGATATTCTCTCAATACGTATTCTGTTAATAATAGTTTTTTTAACCTATTACTCAATAATCGCCTTTAATTTGTCTGTATCTGTCACTTTCAAACTCTGTGACACAGGTAAGATAATAATTTATGTACGACAGGTCTGTAACTTTTTTTATGAAAAGGGCACTTAATAAAACTTACAATTTCTTGATTCCAGTTTCTATATAAATATAGACTATAGTTCCCACGCGGGCCCAGTGCGGATTGGGAACTTCACACACACAATTGGATTGCTTCGCAGATGTATGCAGGTTTCCTTACAGTGATTTCCTTCACCGAAAAGCTTATGGTAAATTTCAAAATGTATAATCGCACATAAATTCCGAAAAACTCAGAGGTGCGAGCCCGGGCTCGAACCCACGACCCTCTGCTTGAGAGGCCACAGGTCAAACCACTAGACTACGACGGCTTTTTTTTATCGCTGAATATTTATTAAAAAATATACATACACAAATCGCGTTGGTATCCCTTACGGGGTAGACAGGGCCTAAGGTGGCAAGACCTACCGGCCACGTTGAGCAAGATTATGGTCGTATAAATGGCAAAAAAATTGGAATCAAATAGTGATGAGCTGCTAGCCGCATCGCCTATAACATGTTTCCTATGATTTTCGCCACTTCCCTCGATGGGCTTTTACCAAATGCGCGGGTAGAGAAGCAAGTGGTACATTCTATGTTTTTTCTTTGCCCCCAGACCAGCATGGAAGTAATTAAAAAATATAGTCAGACAAACTGAGTTCCAACTTCCCAGTCTTTCGAAAACAATGGGAAAAACAATCCAATGAACGCACGTTTTGATGACGCAGATCGTTACGTAAGTTCCTGTACTGTCAAAGAAAAATACTGGAACGGTTTGTTTGCATTTCGTTTGTTTTTTTGTCAAATTGTTGAATTATAGTTTTCAGTAAATTTTAACTAGAATTTACTCAACCGTTTCGCAACTCTTCTTCAATTCTTAATTGACCGATGGGGTCAGAAGGTTCTCGAATGGCGTTCGCGGACAGAGAGACGAGTTGTCGGTAGGCCTCCAACAAAATGGAGCGACGAGGTCGTCGGTGTACGATCGCGGGATCGCGGCCTTGGGGGAGGCCTATGTCCAGCAGAGTCTTTGGGCTGACATGATGAACTCAACCGTTCTTAATTAGATGAACACAAAATCTAATCGCATAGCTACTTCGCCACCTCATCGCTGGTTTTCAAAGATGTCGACTGGCATAATGATTGTAGGCAGACGTTGGAATCATTTCTTATTTTACGTCACCCCGGGCCGTAAGTTGCTACTTCCTGGCCAGGGAAACCCATAAAATTGTGTACTCACCTCGGGCGGTGATAAAGAAAGCCTCGAGTCGCATGTTTACCGCCCTCGCCTTTGGCTCGTGCGACAAGTTCCTGCGATCTGAGACACTGTTTCACCACCCTCGGCGTGTAATTTACTGTCGATACCTACAATCGATAAGTATGTAAGTAAGTAAGTAAGTTATTTATTTGTGATACACAGGTAAATTACATAGGATCTACAATAAATACAATTAGGCTGCTCTGTGATCTACCATAAAGGTGTACAAATATTAAACTTAAAGACTAAAACACTATCCAATACAAAAGCCAAAAGAATGTGCCATAACAATAGAATTTATAATAGCAATAAATACAATACATCATGATTAATTATTATTACTATTCATCATTATATTATCATAGTTAAATTATTATTTTTGTCATTCATAATTAAATTAGAAAATAAATAAATACAGAGGATAAATTTTAATAAAACAATTGCTAGATTTTCCAAGAATTATCTACGAAAAAATCGTCAAGGGAGTATGAGCAGCCATAGCAGCAGCTATGAGCCTTTCCTTTAATTGCTTTTTAAAGACAGGCAGATCCACTTCTTTAAGGGCTTCGGGCATGAAATTGTATACTTCAGATGCCATGCCGAGGATACCCTTACTCAATAAGGCAGTTCTGCCTTTTACTACTTGCAATCTATGTTTATGGAGAACACTTCTAGAATTATTGTTACTCCGCAATGGAAACAATCGAGGATTAGATTTAACAAAGACTGCAACCTCGTACACATATAAGCTCGCCAGAGTCAGTATTTTCAACTCTTGAAAATAAAGCTTGCAGCTAATTGCCTGCTTAAGGCCACAGATTGCCCGGACACATTTCTTTTGATATAAATACTAGGTGTTTATTCGTTGAGTTACCCCACAACATTATACCGTACCTAAGAATTGACTCGACGTAGCCATGATAGGCCAGCAATGCGGTTTTCTGGTCAGTAGTTTTTGATAGTTTTCTAAGAGCAAACACAAAACTGGTTACACGTTTGCACAGTGATTCAGTGTGAGATTTCCAGTTGGCATGACTGTCAATGTAAATACCTAAAAATTTTGTTGCATTTGTTTCTTCAACTTTTTTATTATAATAACTGATGTCAAGACCAATAGAATTTGATTGTGGTTGGTAAAATTGCATAAATTTTGTTTTGTCTATATTAATTTTTAACCTATTTATTCTAAGCCAGCCCGCAACAGATACAAGTGCATTGTTAATTTCAGATTCATATGTATCACGGTCATTCATCTTAATCAAGACTGTATGTTACATGTATCTACACTAATTTTAATGTAGCAACACTAGTGTGTTGCCTTCTTCTTTCTTCCGGCCGCTCTCTGTTGTCTCTCTCTTGCAATGGCCCCCGTCCCGAATATTGTTTTAATCATTAAAGACACAACCCAAGGAAGTATTTAAAATTTTCATCCAGATTTCGACCATGAATTTAAAGTGTCGTCGAAAACTGAAAGGGCGATCCGCCTTGCTTTAACAACTGCAGCTTTAAGGCGTCAAAGGTCTGTTTATTGAATGTCAGCCTGTCCAAACTAGTTCAGCCTACAAGTCAATTATCCTCGAGCTAATTAATTCACGAACCGTAACGGGAACATCTCAAGTCATTAGAAACTTGAACCGTTGATATTTCAGTTGCCCGATTCGAATCACGATTCGCGCATCAACGACTTTGAATTGTGCTGAACAAATTGTTTATGGAACTCGGAACGTGCTTCTAGAATACAGCAATGACGAGAACAATACAGCAATTAGTGCAAATTATAAGCTCTGTGACTATTATGTCGTAGTGTAAGTTATGGATACGAACTTCTCGAATTCTGTCATGCATTTAAACATACACAAGTCACTAGGCGTATTGCCTAACTCGCTCGTAAGGGATTTAGATAATAAGCCTTATTTATGTATGTATGTACCAAAAATGCTTGTAGCAGATTGTGTCTTTTTTTTAGACAAGAGTGTTTTACTTATTGACGTCGAAACTTGTGTTAACAGTCGTCACAAAAGACAAGGAGCATTTCGAGCTCGACTAACTTACTAAAAATAAATCACAATTACAAATTGTGAAATGGAACTATTCAAACCGATTTAAGCTTGCAATAAATTTTAACTTCATGACTATCACATAAAGTAAATTCACAATGAAAATTAGGAACTTTGATCTCAACCTTTATTTATTCTGTATCGGAATGAAAGCGAAATAAATTCGGATTTCAAATTAACAAAACCATTTAACTTTAAAAGTCCACCATCAAACGTTACTATTAAAGGCAACAATCCCGCGAAAACCTCACAAAATTCCAATTATACGTAAACTTTAATTTTGAGAATGGAACGTAATTAAAATACCTTTGTTTAAGTTTGTTACAAATTATAGCTTGATTTGTTGGTCTAGTTCATTTTGTACGGTGAATAATGTTGTGATTATTGGATTAGAAAGGAAAAACTATAACAAATAAAAATTCCTTTACCAAAACAAATTGTCCGTTATTTGTCACTTGCTTCTGAATTAGCAATTGACATGTTTATCACTATCCCGTGGGAACTATGCAATTTTCCGGGATATAAAGTAGCCTATGTTTTAATCTAGGGTACCAGCTATCTCCCTTCCAAATTTTATCCAAATCCGTCCAGTGATTTCAGCGTAAAGAAGGAACAAACATACACACTCACTCACATCGTCACGTGGCTTTTTCGAAAATGTGCATAAGGTTTTCAATAAAAAATACACTCACGAGCAAAAATAACGGGCCGCTTTCATAGAACTTTGTACGAAAAGTGCCCCGTTATTTTTGTTCGTCAGTGTAGTTACATTAAATAAGTTCAGTAAATATAATTCATTAATCAAATACGTTTTATTTTATTGTATCGTATGCCGGTGTTCCACTGCCTGACAAAAACATGCACTTGACAGAGAAAAGTGGCGGAAAAAGGAGCAAAATATTATGTTGAAAAAATATTATTCATGGCACCGGGAGCACGAGCCTCATTATTTACCCGAGAAAATTTATTTATGACTTGGAAATGTCTCATTTTGCATTTGGACTCGTTGATCTTATGAATAGTCGAGTTTTTATCAAGACATTTTTTTTGGTTCGTGTGTAGCCAGTTCAGGACCACATTGGCCATCGGCTGCGACTCGAGAAACATCGAGCTGAAGCGTACCTTTGTAATAAAACTATTTCATGATTTCAGAATTTAGCACCGAGGCAAAGGATTCCCTCATAAAATTTTAGTTTTAAATTTGCGGCAGCTAAAATCTGGAACGATTTACCTCCACCAATGCGAAATCATATGATTTTGCTTCAATTTAAAAAAAAGATAAAAAATCACCTTTTAGAGAAACAAATGCAAATATGAAACACCCGCAAAGACGCACACACAGACACAGACACAGACACACACACACACACACACACACACACACACACACACACACACACACACACACACACACACACACACACACACACACACACTTGCATATACCACACCTCTGCTCAGTAATCGTCTATCTGTTACAACTAGCCTCCGATAAAGGGACCAGACTGAAAACCAGCGCTGGGTTCATGTAACACGCTGAGACTGGTACCCGTTGCCGGAACATAGCCCGCCTAGTGTGTCTCTTTGTTTTTCTTTCTTCTTTAGTCTTGAATCTGTTGTCAACTTAACTTCTATTTGCTTATGTTTTGGCAATAAATGTTTTTTTATTTATTTATTTTATTATTAGGCACGGAAATGTTCGTGTGTTTGATTTGAGACGTTCTAGAATTCTTGAATAGTAGTTGGACGCATCGTATTGAAACTTTAATTGAAACTTTAAGAATTGTATTGAAACTTAACTTGGAGAAACGCTCCTTACGAGTACGTACACTGGAACGCGCTGTTGATTTCGAAACCACTTATTCTCTGCCAAATAAATGTTTTTTCATAAGGCTTTGGAAAATCTTAGACTGAAATGCCAATAACTACAGCTCTTATCGTACATGTGTGAAGAAAAGCTAAATAGAGAAATCTCTCCAGGCAACTGTTAGTCCTGGGGAGCGAAGTCCGAGGGAAGATAGTTGGAAGTTATCCGCGTTAAGATACTTCGTTGGTGCGATTTAGAACACGTGTGACGTCACCGGCGCAGGCTAGCCGTGCGTCGTAGCAGTTAATGTAGTTGATGCCTAGGTGGCGCTAGGATCGCTATATATGTATTTAATGGTAGTTTATGTGACTGTATTATGGTTAGTTTCGGTTTATGAAACGAAACGAAGCTGAGTATAATAGATCAAAGGAGTGTTTTAATGCTTAATTATGTACAGTCGCATATATAATTTTATCTATACTACTTTTATAGAAAATTTATGATGTTAATATCATAAATTTTCTACAATAAACATTTTCACATCAAAATACGTAGGTAACATTATTTTCTCTTCTTCGAAAGTTCGAAAGAGATGAAACGACTGGCATTTAATATTTTTTTCTTAAATTCTAAGACGATACACAGAGAGATTTTGTTATTTAAGACGTTCGAAGTTGAATGTAATTAGAGTATCGATATTGATACTTTAATGTAAACATTATAATACAACCACAGATTAGAGTATCGATATTGATACTTTAAGTAAACATTATTACAACCACAGACACAGGTATATAATCCTGAACATATTGTAGGAAGTTATCGATGTAGATAAAAGTCAATAAAGTTTAAGTTGCTGATAATAAAAATCCCCAAAGTATTGTATGTTCAGTAAACAGTAAAGTCAGGTGTTCGGTAAAGTGGCTGTCGGTGAATTTGGTAATAGCTTTTGACACTTGTCGCGGAGTTTCTTTGCGGTACATTTTATATATTATTGTTACGGCGGAGAATTTTGGTCGTGTCGCCATCCATCATGATTTGGAGATAATTCGCTAGGTAAACCGCGCTAATATATTATTCAGGTGAGGAAAATACGCAAAACCGTAAGAAGTGTGTCGAAGTTTTATTTATGTAAGAACGGCTTAAGTGGAGTTTACTCTTAAAATGTTTTGTTTGTACGGAGTTTGAATATAGGTATAGGTAAAAAACAACAAATTTTGGTATAGGTACCCGCTGTCCCAATATCCCGGCTAGCGAGTTATTGTGAAAGCGGTGCGTTGGGGATTACTTCAAGGAAACAAGAGGTGGTATAACAAGTTTATTTAGTAACCTTAATAGCTCTCAAGTAGGACAAAAAGTTTTATTAGAGTGAGTTCGAAAAAATTCTCGTAAGCACAAGTAAAAGTTCGCTAGATCGTTGGACGCAGACACTCCCCTGGTATCTCTGTCACGAAGCTGCTGGATGAGGTTCGAGCCGGCCGGAGTCGGTCTTTTTGACAGTGCTTAAAGGCGCCTCGGTGTGCGTGCCTCGAGTAATTTGGACGTGTATCCAAGCGTGCTCACGAACTGGTTCTGACTTGTCAATTGTCATTGCGTACGGCGCCTCGATACTAATCACGATTTTTATATAACTGTTTCATCCACCGTTGACGACTTTTTTTGTTGTTTTTATTAATTATTCGATGAATAACAATAAACGCAGCAACGGCTGTTATACGTCTGACGCCATTATGTGCGACGCACAAAGTCGGCTCGCCGCGAGCGCTTTGCCTCACCCGAGTATAAAATGTGCAAACGTTTTGCTAGCGAGCAGCTCGCCGCTCGGGACGAGCATGCCTCAGGCTGAGCCGCTCAAATGCGTATGCACCTTTAGAGTTAAAAGTATGATATCATCCTAAATCCAAGTACGTTTAAATACGCACGATCGAACAAATGTGCGCACTTGTTACGCACGCATGTTTGCAGACGAAATATTTAATAGCGTTTTCCATTCAATACAAAGATACTAAGCATTCACGATTTTATTACGTTAACTGTCGAGACTGCTGGCCTCAAGAGGCAAGGTGCGTTGTGGTTGTGGCAAAGAGTTGTATCAAGAACCAGAAGTTCGATTCGTTCTGTTCCACTTACACTAACAGTCGTTTATATAGGAGAGTGTGAGGGACGGTTCGAATTTAGAATTTCGGAGCAGCCCTCCAGACCAGTGGTGTTCAATAAAGAGTATTTGTATTGTCTAAAAAACCTAACTAAAGTGACTAATTAGACATTAGGTACATATTATTCTATACCTACGTAAAGCTATTAAAATAGCATGTAATTTATTATTTGTATGCATGCAGTTAATTTTTTAATGTATTTCTATTTTGCATTACTATTAATTTCATTACTTGAGATCATATCTATCAAGAAAGTAAAAGTATAGTGCATTGGGGTAAATTCAAAGTTGGGGTAATTTCGAAACTCGTGGATATCCACTAAACGGGGCACAAATAAGTACATACTCAAGTAACGCTTACCAAGAAGCTCCAATATCTTTGGCTTCTAGGTAAGCGTTGCCAGATTATGGTATTGTTCCCCGTTTAGTGGATATCCACGATTTTCGAAATTCCCCCAATTTCGAATTTACCCCAATTCACCTTATTTCTGTTTTAGTGTTATACCGCGTAACAATTTTATCAAAATAAACAAATTCCTATCAACGGTTTCGGTTTTATTCAATTAACATCGGTTCATCAAAGTGAATAGCAGTTTAAGCAACAATAATTTTAAACTCACTCAGTTCAGCAAACGAGGCCTCAATTAATTGATCAAAATAACTTCCAACAAATTGTTCTACAGTTTTAACATTCCGCCTATAAAATATGACCCCATTAATCACAACATAAGTGTTGAAAGGGCCAAGTGTTTGGAACGAGTTCCTGAAATATTTAGCTAAATACGCAAGTATGAAGTCGGAGCACACTTGGCCTAATTTGGAACAAGTTCACGCACTAGAGGCTGTATAAACTTCCTTGTTAGAAAGTTTAATTGATAGACGGTCTGTTTACTTAGCGCTTGATAAGCCATATGCCTGAATAGCTCCTAAGTCTAAATTCAATAAGTCAGGGTTCTGCTTTTTTTGTTTGAACTTAAGCGCCCTGTAAACGATCAAATTGTTTGTCAAATTTGACGTGTTTGCCAAATTATTTGTTAGTGTACAGCTGCGTTTGAGGCGTTTGTCAAACAATCTAGCAATGAAAACGTGAAGTTTGACAAACAAATTTGTCAAGCAAATTTGACCGTTAACAGGGCGCTTTTATATAGATTGTTTGACAAACGCCTCAAACACAGCTGTACACTAACAAATAATTTGACAAACACGTAAAATTTGACAAACAATTTGATCGTTTACAGGGCGCATAACAATGAAAACGTGAAGTTTGACAAACAAATTTGTCAAGCAAATTTGACCGTTAACAGGGCGCTTAGCGATTCAACGTTAAAAAAAACATTGCAAAAGACAACATAAATACGGGTACTTTAAAAACTCGCACACAAGACTTTGTGCCCGCCTTCAGTCCTTCGAGACCATGGACGTCGCAGCGTGACTGAAACGTCGAGGTAAATAATAAAATATGTGTACGCGATTAGGACCGGTTAAGTTAAAATAATAAAATGTAGGCAAGGAACTGAAGGATGGAGTTAGATGTTAGAAACGGACGTGACTGAAAAGAGAATTTTGTGTTGTACTATGTCATGTTTTAGAAAGACCGATCAATGTTAGGTTGGTATTTCTCACTGTTTTAACTAAACAGGTGTTAGTCGCAGTTCTTGTACAGGGGTTTATTATATACCTCGAGGTGTTGCGATGTGTGGTCTCGAAGGGGCCAAAATAGTTAAAATAGTAAGGAGTGCAAATCGTGAAAGTTTAAATCACCACGTCTAGCACAAGAGTGCACAAGAGCCGCGTCGCGCGCGAGGAAGATTGCCCGTCTTTTTCTTACTGTTTGTTCTAAAAAGAGACAGGTATTCCATATCCCGCGCGACGTGACTCTCACGCACGCACGCACACAATGCACGCGCACGGCCCTTGTTTTATACCGATGTTACGTTATATTTTAGTTGTGTTTTCACCTTCCTCCAGGTGCACGGCTACGAGTATCCCCTCACCCCCTTTTCACGGTTTCCATTAAAAACAAGTTACGATCAAATGGTTCAGAATACGCCATCGCGCTGTGAGACATGTTATTAACAAACTGTCACTCGCTTTTGAAAGGATCAAGGAAGCGAAGTATCAAACGTTTTCCCGGGACTTCAATAACTTGTGACTGTTGGAATTTCGAGTGATTTAGGGTTCTGTTTAATAAGTAACTCGTATAAGATCACTTCGTAATTTTTAAAGAATAAGAATAGGGACAAAATTGAAGTTCAAACCTCGATAAAAAGATATTTTCATATGTGGCAAGTTGATTTTTATAGATAAAAAATGTCCCCGTGGTATGAATTTCGATTTAATAATTATTATCTGTCGTTTAGTTTCATAGTTTAAACAATATACACTAAGATATAGGCAAATTCCAGCTCACCGCGTAGTGGGGTCAGAAAGGATAGGAACAAAAAAGAGACTATAACATATTACCAGAAAAAAAGAGATATATGTCTAAAAATATAACTAAACTACTTTTAGAGCAAGCTAAGCCAGAAACTTTTAGTAGCAAGTGAAAACACAAAATATTAGTTCTATCCCTTCTCCCCCCATTTAAAAAAAATACAATGACAATGCCATATGGCAAACTACCTTCAGATAAATTTAACCAACATTTAAAGAAAGCCATATTTCATTGGTCATTGTGGGAATTTATTCAACATTTTTTTTACCATAAAAAATTATTTATCTTCTAATACTATTAGTTTGATTGCTACTTCATATTAGACGATCCCATTCAAGCATTTCCTCAATCACTGCCCTGCTTCCTCTTCATACAAATGAAAGAGAGAAACGTAATTTATGATGTCGCAATAACTTTGATTAGATTGGCAATATATGTAATGTTCCCGAAACTTGTTAATATTTTCCTTCATGTTCATTATCTTGATACTTCACAAAATGGGATCTTTTTGTGATGAAAAAAATATGTACCCCAGATAACGGAAGTATATTTGGACCAACAAAATTGAAATAAATCTTCAAACGTTATTTTTAGAAGATGAACTTTTAAAGGATAAAAATATAATACCCTCAGTTTTTGTGCCGATCGTGGAAGTTAAAAGCCAACTAACTACAATCTCGAATTACACAGATTTATTATTTTTACGAAAAATAGGAGACCAAATAGGAGACGTTTTGGAAAAAGGTCAGGTCAGGAGTACCCGAAACCGACGAGCATGTATGAAGAGATTGATGACTGTGGATGAAGCGAAAGAAATATGTCAGGATCGTAGCAAGTAGAATAAAGTAGTCTCTGCCTACCCCTGTGGGAAAGAGGCGTGACGGTATGTATGTATGTATGTATGTATGTATGTATTATTTTTATTTTTGCAAAATAAACTCATTGCTAAGTGAAAATGTGGCCTAAATAAAATAGAGCACGTTTGAATTTCTGTTACACATTAAATAAAGTTTTTTTGTGTAATATTAGTGTTTGTTTCGGCCACTCTTCTTAGTGATGATAGCATTTCCGAAATCGCTGATAATAGTATTCTATGCAACAGTTGTATTAGAAGTGTCAAAAAAGGCGAGTGGTGTGAGTTACGATGTGAGCGTAGCGAATATCGTAAGAAATACGCCACGAGCTTTTTTTGACTCGCTTATACAACGTTGCATACAATACTTTTTCTACGACTAAGTAGGTACTTAATAAATGAAAGTGAAGAAGTCCGGTGTTCCAGTCTCCACGCCATGAAATTCTCGTAGGCTTTATCATTGCCGAGATTTTCTAGGCAACAAATTTTCCATCACTTCCTGGGCCGCCGCGGATATTTCTTCCGGTGTTGATTTTAATTGCGTTCTCATCCATACTTTTTTATTTTATTTTTATTTTATTTTTATTTTTTTTATTTATTTAATCAAAAAACAATATACATTGCGTTTGATAATATAATCATTAATAATATAGCAAGTCATGTCCGGCATTCCATATATGTCATGACAAATATTCCTCAATAGAGTAAAAACACCTCTCCAGCAAAAAAGCTTTAAGCTTATTTTTAAACAGGCTACTACTCGAGAGCATCTTCATTTCAACTGGCAATTTATTAAAAAGAGAGATACCCTGATATCCCGCCGAATGCTTCACTACCTTCAGCCTTGTAATAATGGGTCACTACCCACTGCCACTGGCAGGTCCTTTCTCCTAGTTTCTAAGCGCTTTATTTTATCTTCGGGTGTTTCCAAATCTGATAAATGTTTAATTAAATCAGTAAGAACAACAAGTATGTATAAGCTGGGAACAGTTAGTATTTGAAACTTTAAGAAGACGTCTCTGCAAGACGTGTGTTGAGGTATCCTAGCCATAATCCTAATTGCCCTCTTCTGAGCAATAAATGCTGCCTTAATATTATATTTATAACTGTTGCCCCAGAATTTTACACTGTATCGAATCCTGGATTCAACCAGTGCAAAATACACCATTTTTAGCTGGGTCAGTTTTACCTCATCTCTAAGACTTCTAAGTGCATAGCTGGCAGAGCTGATTGACTTTACGACAGCCGATAGTTCATCCTTCCAGTTCAAGCAAGTATCAATACAAACTCCAAGAAATTTTACCGAATCCACTTGATGAATGGTTCCATCTCTTGCGTTTATCTGCAAAACGTCTTTGTTATTTGCTGTGGTTTTAAATAGCAAGACCTTAGTTTTGTTACAGTTCAATTTCAATTCATTTGAATCAAACCATATATTGAACGCTGTCAGAGCATCGTTGACTCTTTCATTTAATTGAGAGATGTTTTCTGCAGATATGATGGCGTTCGTGTCATCAGCGAAGAGTACCAGTCGAGTGTCCAGAAGAGAGTTATTAATATATAGTTAATTAAGTCATTGGTAAAAATAATGAAAAAAATCGGGCCCAATATGGAACCCTGCGGAACACCCCTCTTTACTTTGGCCATTCTTGAGTTGTACATCTTCTCGTTGTTATCTTGTATCCATTTTATTTCTACAAATTGTTGCCTGTTAGTTAGATAAGAACGAAAAAGTTCCAAAATCTTGCCTCTGATCCCGTAATGTTCCAGCTTCCCGAGCAAGATACTGTGATCAACCATGTCGAAAGCTGAGCTCAGGTCTAGGAATAAGCCCGCTACCCTTTTCCTGACGTTAAACTGCTCAACAACATCCCCAATCAATCTAGTGATAGCCTCATTTGTACCCTTACTCTTTTGATACCCATACTGCCTCATGTTTAAAACGTTGTTAAGGTGGAGATGCTTCATAAGTCTGTCCTTCATCAGACGCTCTAATAGTTTAGACAGAGTTGGCAGTATAGATATGTAGCAGTAGAGAGATATTTATGATAGATACGTTACAAAATTTTGTTAAAACTATTGCAATCAAACGACAAAGAAGCCAAACAAGACACGAGCGGGGAACATGAAAACGACAAAGTTGGAAGTTTGTTTATAAACTTTATTTTTAAATAACGTTCACTTTTTTTACAGCCTTGCGTTCTTGGCGCATTTAGCCAAAACTTAACTTTCCAGTGACGTTATTAAAAAAACTTGTTTGTTATGTTGGCTACTATGCATTTAGTTCAAATTTTAATTCTATAAAAACCATATGAATTAAATAATTTGTTAAGTTGATAGTCATACATTTTCATCGTAAATTTAATGTTGATCGTGTAAAAGTTTTACCTAGGTCTGGCTGTCTATGGCTGGCAGAGTAACGATGAAGCACTTTTAGAGACATTAGCCAACAAGAGCTTTTTTTAGAGGGAATAGACAATGGATAAGTATCCAAAGTCTTATTATGAGTGTTCTTATAGTGGTGCTCGTGATTACATAAATCACAGATGATAGTACAAGAGTAGAAAAAATAACAAAGGCATTCAAAAGAACTCTTCGCTTCTTATTTATAGTAGGTAGGTATCCTACTAATATTATAAATGCGAAAGTTTGTGAGGATGGACGGATGGATGGATATGACGATGTGAGTTTATATCTTTGTTCATTCTTCACGCTGAAACGACTGGTCGTATTTGGATGAACTTAAGAACGGAGATAGCTGGTACCCTAAATTAACATATAGGCTACTTTCTATCCTGGAAAATTGCATAGTTTGCGTGGGATAGCGATAAACATTTCAAAAGTCACAGCTGCCTAATGTAAGTGTAACTCTACGTGGACGAAGTCGCGGGCGGCAGGAGCTAGTGTTTTAATATTTATTTTTAACTGGCAAGTGTCCAAGAGACCCTTCAAAAGCACTTACCATATCTAGCTCATCCCTGTTTACTTATAACTTGCTAGAAACGCAGTAAATCCCGTATATTGCCTAATGGCTTTTTATTTCCACGGCATATAGGTCACGGGTATCACGCGTAAGTGCATGCATGTTTTTATGCTGCTCATGCGTAGTTTACAGCCGCAATCTCACCTGATAGTGTACGGTGGATACCTCTTTTATTGCCTTAAATTACATTCCCTACTCGGCTTTAGCATTGTGCTTTCACAAAGCTGTATGCCTATTTGTTTGTCTTCCACTCCAATACTATGCACTAACAACATTGTCACGATATTCGAAGGTATGCTTACATTCAGCTGATCGTTGTTTTCAATAAACAACAGCATCATATTTACAATTTTTTCTAGAAACGGTTATCTGTAGAGTTAACCGTTGAAGAACATTGAATATAATTAATTTGTCCCTTTAATTTGTTTCTCGATTCAAATCTAATCGAAGTCTAAAATCAATCACGCTTGACTAGTATGCCTATTCATCCTAGATTTGAAGACGGTCAAATTGAAGCTTTCAGGGAATAGGTACGCAGACAGGGAAATCCACTCCTCGGTTGTCCGGATAATAAAGGACGAGTGAAAATGTTTGATTAAATAAAAATTAAGACACTGTCTGTATGAAATCGACCTGTGAAAGACTAAACGAGGAAGATTAAGATTGTGAAAAGTGAGTAGAAAAATATATTACGCAAATTACTCTAATAGACACTGCTCTTGAAGATGGCATAGATAATATGTGGGTAACTGATCACTGTCAACCAATTATTTGATTAAAAGCTGTTGCCCGTGACTCCGTGTGCGCAGAATTTGTTTATGGCTCCCCCATGACAACTGTATTGTGATAAAAACTAGGTACTTTCTGTCCTTGCCCTGGGTCTAAAACTTTTTCTAAAGCAATTTAAGTGTAAAAAGGTAACAGACAGACAGACGGAGTTACTTTCGCATTTATAAAGGAGTGGGGGAGTAGGAATAAGTGATTGGTAGGGCCAGTTAGGAGAAAATCACCTAAACAAATTGATAAATTTATTCTCTGAGGCGCGCATCGTTGCATTCGCATTCACCTTTTTTTTCTGTGGAATGGTTTAAGATGGTAGTAGACGGATAAATACCTGATTGCGATAGACAATGAGACCCTTTGATTTTTGATTTGATTGAGACGCTTTCGTGAAGTCACCTCCTTGTGCGATAATGTCCTGTCACACTTGTAGACTGTAGAAACTAGTAAAATTAAACAAATTAAATTATAGTAAAAATTCAACACGCAGCGATGACAAGAGCAATGTCAAGACTCACTTCTTTTGTTTTTCTTTCTTTCAGCGCTGCGTGCAATTAATTTTATTTGTGGCCAGTGCCAAAATAAAACAGTTTGACAAAAAGGTAGCTGCATAAATAGGTGCGCCACCTACAACACTTAGTAAATATAGTGGTAATAAAGAGATGCCTTTGTTTTTATGACCGACATTTACAAGGGAGATACGCAAGACATTTTTTTAGACACAAAAATATTACATTATTTGCTGTTACGCGTGAGCACTGCCAATATACAGACATAAACAAAAACAGTTAGCAGCGGAAACTGTATTTCACCGCGCGAGAAATTTATTTGAAATGCGAGCTGGAGTGAATGGAATGTTGCACATTGGAAACTATTTTTCGTCCAGTCCCGTGAAAAAGCAGTAGAAATCTGGCAATCAAAAAACGGCCACGTGTGTGTTGGATTTGCACACGAAGGATTCCATAGCGCCGTAAAATTGTCTTTAATAATCTTAAGATTTAGAAAAGAAACACGTTTCTGGTGTGGACACCCCTTTCAATTTTCGCCTCAGAGAAGATACATTCAAACATAAGTTGGTTGTATTGCCTTAGTCACAGAATAAATAATAGTACTGCGTACCATAGCCATGCAACGGGGAAACGCAGTTAGCCTTATATCTTAAGCATACTGCCCAATAACAACGATCTAGGCGACATTTCTCTCTCTCTCTCTCTCTCTCTCTAAAAAGACTAGTGCAAGTAATTATATACCCGCGCGGTACAAGAGTGCGGGGTAGGCGACAAAAGGGGACCGAGAGAGGTGCGGGCGGCAGGCGCACTAACCACCCGGGCGAGGACTTATTCAAGCGGTCGGTCCATAGGTGTATTCAGCATTTGAAACACGCGAACGCTTCCAAGATGTTTTTCATGACAAAAAATTACCTACACTAGAGGCTCAAAACCTACTCAGAACTAAGTCTTCCAGTACGTGTTCGCCATTTTAGAACTATGTAGAAAACCAAAGCCAAAGCGCGATGTAACCAGTAGCATTTAAATAAGCTTAAGTAAAACGAAATCTCGAGTTCAACTATCAACTCGAACTTCTGCTATCACTATATTTGGGACATTATACAGGCGCCGTAACGGATGGGGGTCGTAATGCGCCAACTGTCTGCGAAGTTTCATCGCCCGCAGTGATATGACAGACAAAGGGACAAATGTAAATAGTTCGCTTGTAGTTTTTCTGAATTACTTTCGGTACGAGAATGTATTTTGCAAGTTTTTGAACAAGTTCACTGATTTGTTAGAGGATTGTCAGCAAAGAACTACATTCTAAACTTATTTAGAGTGCCGTTCACGCACAAAAGCGAGCCTCTCCACATTAAATGAATCTTACACACAGATTTGTACAACTTGTCTGTGTCCTTAATCGCAGTTTTATACCGCCAATCGCGCATACTATACACACACTAAGGCATTATGTAAGCACGCACTTTACTGTGCAATTGCGTATCGATAATTTACAGTATACGCACGCACACTAAGACATTTCGTAAGCACGAGCTTTACTATATGCGCTTCGATAATTTTCTGTGAAGGGTCGCATCGTTGTAAGATCTGCACTTACAAATATGGTGTTATTACAATAGCGTTTGCGTTTAACAATGTAAGACACAAATAATATTCCATGAAGATTTATATCTTCAATGACACCAGCTTGGAGCAAACTATTATATTCTACCTGTCATTCTAAACTGTTTTGATAGATAGCCAGCACTCATTCCCACTTAGGTTTAATCGTGTCAGACCTAGATCACCTGTCTAAAACGCTTATGCAAACAAGATGCCTCAAAACCTTTACAGGCAAGTTTAAGTCCTAAAGAGGTACTTATGAATAAAGTTCGTTGCGTGGGTATTAATTACACAAACAAGTAATTTGGGACGTGAAAACTTGATGGAATTGCATTTAAATTATTTCTGTAACAATTTTTGTAACAGAGATGAATGTAAATGTATACATATAGTGCTGTCAGAACGAAACATCAATGAAACAACAACAGATTGCGTGCTTGTATGAAGATTGTACGCCTATAGTGACAAGCGTAATGTTGGTTGCGTTGGGAGGGGAAGGCCTAGAAGGACGTTCCGAGACCAAATAGGAGACGTTTTGGAAAAAGGTCAGGTCAGGAGTACCCGAAACCGACGAGCATGTATGAAGAGATTGATGACTGTGGATGAAGCGAAAGAAATATGTCAGGATCGTAGCAAGTGGAATAAAGTAGTCTCTGCCTACCCCTGTGGGAAAGAGGCGTGACGGTATGTATGTATGTATGTATGTATGTAATGTTGGTAGACTTCACTCAAGATGGACGACGATCTAGTAGAGATAGCGTTAAGCCATTGGCTGAGGATAGCATAAAACCGATCGTCGTTAGATCCTAGAGGGAAAACCTTTTCCTGGTAGTGGACATCATGATATTGATGATCGTTTTTGTGTATTTTCCTAGTGCTAGAGAAAATAAGCCGCTTTAATTTATTACAGTGCTGGGAGCGTAGATACGTTGACAAATGAAACAAAACTGACACGCATTGATTGTTGAACTCACTCGTCCATCCCTAATATAATACTCCTTTCATCCACGCAAAGGTTGGCTGGAAGAGATCCCTTAAAGGGATAAGTCCGCCTTTGTGCATGTATCTCAGTGTTTGTCAATTGTATTTGTCTTGTTTATTTTGCACAATAAAGAGTTTACATACATACATACATACATTTTGTTCAGCACAAAAATAAATAAGAATTGTGATGTTAATCCTTTTAACTAACTAACTTTTACTGCACTCGCAAAAATTTTACAATCATATTAAGCATAAGAAAAACGGGTAAATCTGAGAAATAATTCCATTCTATTAATTGAATCATTCACAGCAATAAACATTTTCAGTTATAACAAGGAGGCACTCTGACATTCAAAGATAACAAGTGACGTAAATTGACATTGAAATTTAACTTAAATCTTAAATTATGGCAGCACAAAATATTATCAAACTCATTCTTGATAAACTAAATATTCAAGTAGATACAATGCTTAGTAAAACTAACAAATTATAGCCTTAGTACACTGCAGGTTCGAAACAAAAGCTAGCGTAGAAAAGAGTTCTCAATATAGTCCCATTAAACTTGATTTACATAACATGACAAAAGGGAATGCCCAGCAATATTTATCTGTCGTTAATTTTTGTTTATACTATGATGATTATTATTATTATTATTCTTATTTTTAACTAAATCTCTCCCTAGGAGGAAATACTTCGCACGGACCTAAGCCAAGTGCTTTAATTTTATTCAAATTTATGACATGGACAAGAATTTTCTTACTATACGGCATGTGTTGAGGATGACAGCTTTTTGTAGGAGTGTGTATGCGGATGGAGGTATATCGAGAGCCCGGAGGCTTGCGTGGAGTGTTTTGGGGATAACGCCAGTTGTAGAGAGAATTATTGGTACAGTCTGGGGTTGCGGGTGTCTATGGACAGTGGTAATCACTTACCATCAGGTGACCCACTTGCTCGTTTGCCTTCCTATTGATATAAAAAAAAAAAAAAAAAAAAAAAAAAAAACTCTTTACATTAGTCGTTTTGTCAGTGTGCGTAGCGAGTAAATTATGTGTGTTACAGATGGCGATGTATATTAGGGTTACTGATTTTTTTTTTATCTAGTATTGTAATATCTGGTCTATTGAAGTGGATTGTTTTGTCTGTTATTATGGTTCTGTCCCAGTATATTCTGTAGCTATCGTTTTCTAAGACTGATTGTGGTTTGTATTTGTAGTACGGTAGTTTCTCAGTTACAAATTTATGTTTAAAGGCTATACATTGATGAATTATGGCAGCTACCTGGTCATGTCGATGTTTATTATTATTATTATTATGAGCCTATGAGCAAAGGCCTCCCCCCAACGCTTCCACAGCTTTCGGCCTGCTGCGGTACGTGTCCAGTCCCATAAGAAGATACTATGATGTTTTATAAATTCGAAATAGGTGCAATGTGTGTATTCTCGGTTTTTGTGGCATTAGAATGTGCATGCTAATAAAATTTATAGATCGCAGAACGTTCACGAGGCTAATTCTCAAAAGTTTAATGAACGCCATAAATGCAGCAGGCATAACATTCAACTTAGAAACAATGACAAGAAATTAGCATACCTATCAGAATAAAAGATATTACGTAGTGTTATGTAGTTTTGTCGAAGATAATAGGCTTATCTCGTAAGGTAAATTCGACGAGAGAATTTAAAATCAAGCAACCTGACGCACTTATCGAGCGCTGAAACCAATTGGTTCTAACCATACTAACTACTATACTATACTAACATACTAACTTAAAATATCTACTACATAAATACATAATGTTTGAGCCCTTACACGCCAATGCGTACCGTCAGCATCAGAATCATGCTAAATGTGGCTTTCGGGTCTTGTTACCTTGGGTTCTGCCTACCCCGGAAGGCAGATGATTTATGTATGTATTTATGACGGAATATTTTGACGACATATTTACTTTATAGTTTTATAATTAGTTGTAGTTTTTGTATTAGTCTTTTTTTAAATAATTATCGTAAAAACTTATATTTGTTGAATTTAAATGTTTTGATTGAGTATTTGTTGGTAAATCCTATATCTACTTAAAGGTTTCGGCCGTATTCCAAATCCACACTGTAGGAAGAAAACCCGCTGCTCCCTAAAGTTTGTATTCTAAACGGTCGCCTCATTCGCGCTCTTGTTGAACTGTTAGCATCGCGCTCATGCATCCATCTCACTCTCTTACGCGCCAACTGAATCAGTCGCTCTCGCTCGTTAATGTTCGTTCGTTCCCGCCGCGCGCGCACCACGCGACGAGTCCGCTTGCCGCCACCGTCGCGTGAGGTTACCATTTTGTATAGTTAACTTTTGTAGCTACCTAAACGCTGTTGTAGATGCGCCTACTGAGGCTCCGTAGAATGACAACACAGGATAGGGCACACCAACGTATAATAAAGTTATAACAAAAGGAATGGAATCACTACATAGTATAAAATAAAGTCGCTTTCTCTGTCCCCATGTCCCTATGCCCCTATGTCCCTATGTATGCTTATATCTTCAAAACTACACAACGGATATTGATGCGGTTTTTTTTAATAGATAGAGTGATTCAAGAGGAAGGTTTTTATGTATAATTCTACGCAGACGAAGTCGCGGGCAGAAGCTAGTTAACAATAAATCAATGTAAGAAACTGTAAAGGCAATTAAATCAGGGAGCTATATTGGGGATCGACTGCAGCAGCAAGGGCTAGTGCGCGAGACGTCTGCGACGCTGGTTCGGAGGCGAATGAGGTCCTCGGCATTTTGAACGGCCGCGCAGTTCCACGCGCCGGTTGGCAGATGTTCCGACACTAGCCTGCCAGCACGCTTAACCGACTGCGTCCAGGGGGGTAATGGATGTATCTGGCCGCTTTACTGTTAAAACCTAATGTGTGTGTTTCTAATACTGCATTCTCACCTCCCATCTCCACTATAACACTGTAGGTATTAGATATCCTGTAACAAAACTCGCGATTTGAATCCGTGCCACACGTGTGTCTATCTATGAATACCCAATAAACCGTCACTGCCAAATATCGCCTAAATCCCGACGAGCTGATAACGTATCGCGGGATTATGAGCTTATGCCGCTATCATAGAACCATCGTAGAGGTTACAGTTAAGACTTATTTACAAAATGCTTTAGTTGCTGGTTGCTCTGGAATGTAATGTAAACAAAATTATTCTCTGTTGATACTGGCAGCTTATAGTTTTAATTTGTTTTTAATTTTTATGTGCAGTCTCTTTTATTGTTGTCATTTTATAGTTTTTCTTTCAATTTTGCGTTTCCCACCATCCTTGCTGATCCATATCCCTTTTGGCTACTTGTTTTGTTAGTTTCGATTTTTTTTCGTGCTAATAGTTTCCCTAATTCTTAAATTAAAAGAAAAAAAACTTGAAATATGGCAATGCATGCGTGCGAACCCAAAAAGAAAATTTTGCGTAATTAACAGACACTATTAAAAATATGTAACAACTGCAGTTATTAATACAAAATATTAGATTCATGTTTTTTCAATTATTTATAAGTTTAATTCTAGTTTTTTTATACTTAAACAAGGTAACTGTTAGCTTAAGTATCCTTTTACATAACTAAGACTTGTGTGTCTAACCAAGTGTCATATATTTACTACCGAGAAAGCTAGAAGCAAGTAATGACACCATGTGAATGCATATTTAGCGTTTGTAGAAAACGAAACGCTTCGGAGCATACGAAAAATGTCTATATTGAATTTGAATTACGTGAATTTGGTATTAACTTATTTTATGATTTTCGTCAGTATTTTGTTTTTGGATCCATAAAGCTTTTATACTGCTCACCTCAGACCAAATAAAAGTCAAGACGGAGTGAGAACGGCAAAGTGAGGCTGCTTTTAAACACGTTTACAGTACCCGGCCATAAAGTTTGCACATCGGTCTTCTCGTCTAATTTCCGCTTCGTAGAGCCTTCTCTCGCTCTAACTTAGGTACGTGACGCAAGATGTCTCTTTCCAAAGACCGAAGTGCAATCTTTATGGCCGGCCACCTTGAACGTATGTATAGGAGAACAACCTAAGTAAATGCCCCGTGGTATGTGTGAGTACTTGCGTGCGAATAGACAAATTGACGTTCCAAATTAGAAGAATGATCATATCAGTTCCATATCAGGTCGGTACCATTAACACTACTACATACAACAGGTCATTTACTGTGCGTACCGACATTTTATTTGATCTGAGCTGCACCTTTTACCATAATTGTTATCTGGTTTATAAATACATGCACATCATTCTTTATCATGAGGAAAATGCAGCTGAAAATTGTACAGAGCAGCGTGATCGATTTCTTTTTAATGTGCCGACTCAGATAGGCATTCGATGTTATCGCGTCTCGGATTAACCGGTTAGACAACAGATTATGTTTGTGCGTAAGCAATATCTTCTATCTAAATACCTTGGCTTCTCAAATATAATAATCTATCAGATTTTCAGCCGTTTGTTTATCAGAAATTCGTTTTAAGGAGCGCCCTCACAGAAAAAATTCTTATCCGAGCACTCAATAACGCTCGGACGTCCACACCACTCGAATATTCGACGCCGAACGCCGAATGCTCATTACACGCGAGTGCTTTTAGTGAGGATACACCTTAAGGGATGCTAAAACGACGCGACGTGACAGTCTAGTTAGAGAACCTGACTATCAAGCTTGAGGTCCCGGGTTCGATCCCAGATCGAGGCAGATATTATGTATGTAAGATACGAATGTTTGTTCTAATGTATTTAAGTTGGTATTCATGTAATATAAGTATGTATTTCTGTTGTTTTATATCAACAGTAAAGCTTTGTTTAGTTTCTGACTGGGTCAATTGGTGTTCAATTCAACTCTTTTATTTAAACTTTTGCTTTATTCTCTAAAAATCGGTCGCGAAACGCTCTACGAAGTGGAAATTAGCCGTAAAGAAAACTGGTCACAAATACTGCTGATAAATAAACAATGAATTAAAATACTCTGAGAAAACAACTTGAATCAGGTAGATAACAGTTTTAAGTTACAAGAGGGACGGTCAGTGGCGTAACTATAGGGTGACAAGAGTGGCGAAATGCCACGGGCCCCTAGCTAAATGGGGCCCCAAACTGGCTTGGTTTAGAGCACAGAAGGGACGCTGATGCACTTCTTTATATTGAGGAAGGAGCCCCATCTATCGAATTTGCCACGGGCCCCAGACTTTATAGTTACGCCACTGGGGACGGACCCACAGAGCAAAACTTGTAGTTTCTAATTAAATTTGTGCAAGCGTGATCAACTCCGGTAGAAATAGAAACAATTGGATATATTCGTTCACCCGAAACAATTGACGAAAAGTAATTTGATGTAGAATAGTGTCGGAATAAAATTATCTGTCTGTATCTATAAAAAGCAGGACTGATTTGGATGACTAAGAAAGGTTTTTATTTTATTAAGAAAAAAATGATTATTTTTTCAGAAAAATGTCTGTCGGGTTAGCTAGTTTCGTAGTAGTCGTCTAATCAAGTCAAGAAGAGTCTTGCAGGCGTCCCTGGGCGATGATTATTATTTTCCATCAGGTGACTCGTCTGCTCGTTTGCCCCCTCTTATATATATAAAGAAAAAAAAACATTTCAGCAAATAAGAGAGAAGGAAGACATGCGTATAAACAATGGGTACTTAAACATTTTAGATATGTAGCTTACAAATAAAATCGGTTGAATGGATGTCAATACACAAGATGAATTTAAGTAGCGAATATCTTCATTCTTGTCCAATGAGCAAGAGTATATGCTCTTTCATATCATTGACGTGATAAAAATGCCAGCGAAATGGATTTCTTCCGCCTCAGAAATCATAAACCATTCAGAAGATTAGCAAATACGTTATATGTCTTGCTAGTATGAGAGAATTAACGATCTAGGTCTATTTCAAAGGGGTTAACGTGATATTGCACATGCAATTAACGATGATACTTATCGAAGTGTGCGTGTTTTACGGAGCGAATTTTAGCTACATTTCTTTGTATGCTTAGTGTAAGTTTTCGATAACAAAATACGTTTCGATCAGGTTTGCGTTAAACTGTCAAATACTATGAGAAGTGTTAGTGTAGGTTTTCGGTCACAAAATACGTCTCGACCGCGTTTGCGTTGAAATGTCAAATACTATGAGAACAGTTTGTTGCCGTTTCGATCCGCAAGCGGCGCTGCCAATTATTCCATAGTAATTGAGACGTTCACGTGAACGCGTTCGAGACGTTTTTATATGCGAAAACTTACACCAGAGGCTTTGTTTGTTGCCGATTCGACCCGGCGATGTCAATTATCTCATAGTGATTGAGACATATACGCGAACGCGTTCGATAGGTACGTTTTTCGTGCCAAAAACTTACACTAATGACTCTGTATTTTTTAATACTTACCTACATTGCCCGATTTGGATTTCACATACACACTTTAACACAAATGCGATGTGTTTACCACAAATACAGCTCGCTAGCCATCGTTAATTCCAAGAGATACGATGAAGAAACCAAACGGGTACGGGTTAAAAGTCATAACATGCTGGGGTTAAAATGTGTAAACTGTCGAAATACACAATGGTTCAAAATATATAATGCCATTTTCAGCGAAAATATTAGCTAGATGAACTTTTTTGATCGCGTAATTTACAGATTGGTTTAGATTATGTTATTTGGGAGTATAACTGGAGTGCGACATCTTTTTGTGCGAAGTGTCATTTGTGCGACATATGTTTAGGCGATGTAGGTGGCCGATGTGTAATTTGTGCTGAGTGGGTAACGTTTGTGCGATATATGATAAAGCGATGCATGACTTTGCGACATGCTATTTGTGCGAACCATCGTTCATGCGAAGTCCGATTAGGCGATACACAACTTTGCGACATACCATTAAATCCTTTTAAAGTAAGTTGTCAATTTTCAGAGAACATTGATATGTTGAACCATTAAATATTATGACACTAGCTTCTGCCCGCGACTTCATCTGCGTAGAATTATACATAAAAACCTTCCTCTTGAATCACTCTATCTATTAAAAAAAACCGCATCAAAATCCGTTGTGTAGTTTTGAAGATATAAGCATACATAGGGACATAGGGATAGAAAAAGCGACTGTTTTATACTGTGTAGTGATGATGATGGACTAATTATACATTTCAAACCGTATGTATTTTAATACGTACCCAACCATACAATACGTTTTATTGGCTATTGAACTAGAGAGCCTAGTATTTCAGGTTAGACTGATTTTGCCAATTCGTACTAATGCTAAGCAATGGCTTGCATTCTTTTGAGACATTGCTCTCGCTGTGTAAAAAATATGTAAATGCAGAAAGACTCTACTTGCATTGTCAGTGGTGGCTATGACAGGATGGATTGATCTTTTTCAGAAGAGAGATCTTTATGGCCGACGCGCAGACGCTTATGATCAGATTCGTCATCTCTTTCCACCTTCAACCTACACCATTTGATAGAAAGGAATGGTGAATGCGGTTATGATCCCGAGTGTGTTAGACAATTTCACTTACTTTCGGCCAACAAAAGCTGAACAAATGGATCGTTAAAAAAATATATTCAAAAGGGTTATTTTGCAAATAGGCCGCCAAGAGCTCTAGATTTTAGATGTCTTTTTTTTTAACTACCAGCGCATTCGATAAGACCATCATTGCCAAAAAGAATGCGCCGCAAACAACTTGGCAGAAAGTCATTTTTTCATAAAAAAATTAAATTTCCAACAATTTTTAATTAACAAAAAACGGATTCAGATAACATTATTTATTAGAGCGTTAATACAATTTATTACATTTGCTTCGCTTGTTTTACAAAATGGTTAATCAACCCCAGAGTTCCGGGTTTATTTTAATTTAAATGTATTCAGGTAATGTTCATATCATTCTGTCGTGCTGGAATAAGTGAAGCTTATTATATAATGTCCAATCTCTGCTCATAACTAATAATCACTAAATGATTTACACATTAGGGGCTGAACTTCCGTAGTGGTGTTAGTAGGTAGTAGGTAGTAGTAGTACTTGTAGTATTTCCATTAGGTACCTGTACCTATAAGTAATTCTGAAAATAATAGATTCTCTACACACGCCATTTTAAACATACATACACACACACATACATAAATCACGTCTTTATCCCTTACGGGGTAGATAGAGCCGAAGTTAACAAGGCCACGTTTAGCATGATTGTGGGCGTGTACATGGAAAGGGGAATCAAAATAGTGACGGGTTGCTAGCCACATCGCTTATAACATGATTCCTAAGATTTTTTCCCATTCCCTCGACGGGCTCGTATCAACTGCGCGGGACAAGAAATTTGTTTTTCTTGTTTTTTTTTTTTTTAATGGAAGACAACAGTGCTTGTAGCTGACGGGAAATTGGAATACGGAGCCATATCGGCAATTTCGGTGTGAGTTGCGAGTTTTCGATGGCAGTTTCCGACCCTTTACTTTACTACTCTATTTTCACAGAAGAAAAATGGTTTTATCTCTATTTTATAGCAGCATACTCGTAACTTGGTCAACAACCGCTCGTAAAACTCAATCCATTTAGTTGTAAAATGTATTCTATAAATAAGCAACGTAAGTAAAATATAGTATGTACTTGTTTTGCAAGTTTCACGTAAAAAATCGATGCTTTTTACAGTACGCCTTTTAGACAGGTTTGTGCGTATTATCTTCTAAATCAGGGTTAAGAAGTGTCAACAACTGTCATCCTTAAGCCAAGTTTAAGGATTTAATCGATTAATCCTAGACTGGGTTCCGTTGAATTGGCCCAGGGGATTAAATGAGTGAAACACTGCAAAAACAACTTGTGTGGTTGATATTTTATTATTCTAATTATAATATAGAACACAGGTAGCGAGATTTTCTAGGTAGTGAGATTTTCAGAAGCCATATCATATTACGTAATATCACTTCATAATTTCTAGCTTAAGTATTTATAAGTCTCACTATGTGTCCTCTCAGAACGAAAGGACTGTAAAGAAAAAAAAATGTCTTTTACGAAAACTGTCCTTCCATTCTGGGAGCAAAGGAAAAACATAGAATGTACCAGCTGCTTCTCGTCCCGCGCAGTTAGTAAAAGCCCATCGAGGGAATGGGCGAAATTCTTAGGAATCGTGTTATAGGCGATGCAGCTAGCAACTGTTTTGTTTCCCCTTTCTACCTATACTCCCACAATCATGCTAGACGTGGCCAGGTCTTGTTTCCTTGGGCTGTGTCTACCCCGTGAGGGATATAGACGTGATTTGTGTATGTATGTGTACGAAAACTGTTTGTGCTAAGTAAAATGTTTTGTTTTTATTTCATGGCCCGCAAATTCCGAGTGACTAACTTTATTGACGAACGAAAGATAATGGTAGCCACTTTCCAGCCGGCTGTTTTAGTACTGCCCCGGATTCATATCAGTTTGAGAGCTCTCCGTTTTTGTGCGATAACGTATTTGCAAACAGCCACGCTGTACGTGGCCACAAACAAAAAACAAAATTCTCTGCGGGTGCGTAATCTTTTTTTGCGATGGACTGGCTGAAAATTTCATTTGTTTCATCTTTGTTTTATTTACAACATCCATAACACAAGCTGTTGTTTTCTGAGGAGTATCGAACGATGTTCTTTTAAATCAGTTATAAAAAGTTTAAAATGAAAATTTCTTACCTTATACGATGACAGACGCTAAAAACAAAACAACATCGCCAAAAGTTTAATTTATATTATAACACCAAAAGTCCTGTGAGCGAAACAAACTTCAAAAACAGCATCCAACAAGTCCTCAAACTTTCGAAGTAAGAAAGGGCACTAACAAAAAGTTTTCATCAACTTCATACACAACTGAAACGACGTTAAATACTCTTGTATACTGTAGGTAAACTATATCCAAAGTTTTAGTACGTGTTTGAGAAGGGGTGACTAATGGTGTGTTTTTCGTATGACGCTCGGAGGTAGGAGCGCCGTGCGCGCCGCACGATAGCCGAATGCAGACTGAAGGTTTCTGAATTCTCATAGCTTGGTCCTTTCAAAAACCTACGACGTATAGCCGAAGGAATTAATTACAAAGCCCGTTGGATATTATTACGAGCTGTTTGCTAGTGGCGTCAGTGCGACGTAGGAATAGCTTCTAAATGACGCGGAAATTTTCTGTTTGAAAGCACTGGGAACCTCGCGGTTCAATTATGGAGGCGTGTTTCTTTTACTGTTCATAAATTATTCAGCTTCTTCAGTTTATGGTTTTGCGTGGTGCGATAATATTTGTTAGTTTTCCATGTAACACTATTTGAATTTGACAAGAGCTAAAGTTTAAACACTAAGTGTTGTTTCGATTTTTAGTGTCAGGGTTTAAATTTGGTCTCCAGTCAATTGTTTTTATTAAATTTAGATTCATTTTTAAATAAAATGAATTCTTACCCATTATAAATTTTACTATTTACATAAAACTCGTGATAAAGTTTTTTTGAGCTAAAATTTTACGTAAATTTTTATTATCATAAATACTTCGAGAAACTATGTTATCGTCAGGGGCGGCGAAGATTTTTTGCGGATGTTTTCCAAATTCCAGCCTCATATTCTTCTTCGCCAAAAAACTGTGGACAAGTTATTTCACTTTCAATTTCAGAAATAATAAACTAACCAATAAAGTGTAAGTCACCTAGCAATTTGTTTGTAAAACATTTCTCCAAACTTGTTTGACTTTTTGTATGGTCTTTATGTTTTGAAATTCCACAAGCGTTCCCAAAAAAATATCCACTAATAGATAGCTTCATTATCCCTTTTTATTCCAGGAAAGTGCTAAGTTCCCGCGAGACTTTAGTAAGTTACGAGCAACGTCTGATATAAACAAGTATTTACTTACACATTATTTACTGATCAGTATCTTCTTGTAAGCGAACCTTTGGGTAATTCTTCCAGTACATAAAACACTGTAATTCGACTATTTTCTACTGTTTTCTTTACGAGGATATTACGCATATCTATCACAAATATTTCCTTGGAAGCCTAACGAATCAAAACATAATATTATTAGGGGAAATTGAGCAATCGGTTTCAATTACTCCCTTCATGATATAGCTGAAATTGATGTGATGTAACAACATAATTTATCGTAATCATAGCAACGAAATATCCACGGATTTGTGGTATAGTTGAACTGGATGTTGCCCGCAATCATGGCAGCATCCTATGGGAATTTTATACTTTTCCAGGATAAAGGCCTATAATATTGATTTAATCAGAGGTCACCTAATGCAAGGTTTTGTGTGGTCAGCGATGTCTTGATTAGAATGCGTGATCAAATGAGCATAACTGTAAAAGATCATCATTATAATACTGGTTTTTTTTCCTGTAGACCCTTTATTTAAAACAAGGTGGTTTAAATTCTACCCGTCATTTGGTATAAAGATTGAAAAATATAAAATTAATTACAATATGGCAAAGTTTATATTTATCACTATGGTAACTCTCGTATCCTAGCTTATGAAAACAAACATACAATTTTCATACAAATCTCTTATCAGCTTTGTAGTGGAAACAGACTATCATAATGTGACGCTTTACGTGCTAATGCTATGAGTGACGCAAATGGACGAAAAGTCTTGAGACATGCGACGATCGTGTTTCGGAGTGTGCGATGCTCTTTTGTTTTTGGGTTCAAGTACCTACTAGGTATTTGTGGACTACATCGATTAGATTTTTGGCTAGGAGCAAAAAATATGTTAGTATCTCTACGCCTTAAAATATATACAGTCAAGGGAATTATTATTATGTACGTTATCAAGACGTCAAAACATCTATACACCTTTATGCCATAAACAATGGCGTCTTAATGCTATTCAACTTTACGTTTTAGCTGTAATTTTTGACACTTCTATTATGGAACTGACAGCGAGCGATCCAACTTTGGTTTGGAATTGAATTGCATTTAGACGTCATGGTAAGGCCCTGATGGTAAGTAATCACAACCAAAGGACACCCGCAACACCAAGGATTGCACAGAAGTGTTACAGAAACTTGAAACTAAAATTCAATACATTTGCTTCTTGATACGTGGCCTTTAGGTCTTGTTACCTCTCTCCCCCGCTCTCTCTCTCTCTCTCTCTCTCTCGCTCTGTCTACAGGTGTCGCAGTGAGGTAGCCCCATCCCGGGGTGGGCCCGTAGGGCGCCGTGGTACACGCCAGTTCTCCCGTAGTGCCCTACAATAGTGCCAAATTTGGGAATCCGTGTGGTTTTTATTGGGTATGCCTGACGCCTCGGGAGAGCCCCAAATTCCCCTGGTAACCCCGTACCGGGCCGGATGCATAAGGCGCATTTCCCACACCATAAAAAAAAGGCTCCGTCTACCCCGTAAGGGATATAGACGTGATTTGTGTGTGTGTGTGTGTGCTTCTTGATGTCATACAGGGTGACTTTTAAACACGACCCTTATTAAGTTCGTCCAACTCAGTTAACAATTACTAGCTAATAAATTGGTTGAATTATAAAATGTAGCGTCGTAACAAAATGGTTTTAAATTACGTCTGTGAACCTCGTCTATATAATTACTTATTATGTAACTACATGCTGTTGGGACTGAAAACTTATACGGCATTTTCCAAGGCTACGAAGGTCACGAATAATTAAATTAATAAGCGGCGGTAGCTTGATAAATCAACACGTAATTATAAAGCTAGGTTTAGACGTTTTGGTGTATACATCCAATCAGACACTCGAGTGTCTGTGTGAACTCCACTGTCTGCGGTTGCGACATCTTGATAAGGTTGCGCCTTACGTTTGACCACAACGGACATTAGTGTCCGACACTTGTGTCACAATTTGTGTCGTAGTTTCTTCGGGCCTTAAGTATGTTTGCAAAAGTCTAGTGTCTCTTTAGATTTAGATTTAGATTATTTATTCATTATATAAAAATTACTTCATAAATTGTATATTCTCAAGTTAAGAGAATTTAGATTGAAATCGTCAAGAGTGAATTTCATGAAATAAAATAATCAAAATCAATTGAATATTACAAATATCACAAATCTCTGCGTTTTTCCCATCGATCTGTTTCCGCCACCCACTCGTACTTAAACTGTCTCCGACTTATTTCTTTCTTTTATTTGTTGTCTAGAGTCAATATAATAGTAAATACCCAATAATATGTAATTCCGATTGGTTTCAAATTATAGCCTCATCTATCGATTATTCCGCCGATTATTATTATTCGATGGTGAAGAAGACACTAGAGTACCATCCTACTTGTTTCTAATAAGCCGATGTCATCGCGATAGTGAAATCAAAGTAGCTTCAGCACAACAACAGCTGTCATTTTCATACAATTTCTAACCGAAACATTCACCGAATACGCACCCCGCACCCCGCACCCCGAAGTACCAAACGGCGACTAATTATGAACCAACATTTAATGATAACAAACTTGTTTTCACAATTTTCACTTGAAAAAATCAGTTACAACCACACACAGCCTTCTCTATTGTCTTCTACAAGCCGTGCTATTAGGTTTGGCAACGTCGCATTTTTACGCTTAGGTTCACAAGCGACGTCGCCAAACCGCTAAGCTATGTCGTAGCGGTTTGGCAACGTCGCTAGTGAACCTAAGCGTTAAAATGCAACGTTGCCAAACCTAATAGCACGGCTTGTAGAAGACAATAGATCATGCTATGGTTAAAATCGTTGTGTCCATTAAGCCGGGTGCTTATCTGCAAGCTTTAACCGTAACCGTTGCATGTTACAGTAACCAAAAACCCTAGTATGACGTGGCCAGGCTACCCTACAGTATCCGCACAACCAAGTGGCGAGTCAGGCCATTAATAATTGGAATCGTGCTATCTCTTTCGCACCTGCACTGCCTTATGGAGTGGGCCGTGCAACAATAGTGCAGTTAGCGTTGTAGATCGACCGCTTACATGAGTCCTCGCCCGCGCGGTGCAGGGGCGCGGAGTCAGACTGCGGGGAGCTCTCTCGGTGCGGGCGGGTAGTGCGCCTGCCGCTCGCACCTGTCTCAGCCCCTGCGGTCGTCCCACCCCGTGCCCCTGCACCGCGCGAGCGAGGACTTTAAGCGGTCGATCTATAGGCATAATCATCATGATCATAAGTTATCGACATGTTACCCCTACGGTAACGGACGTTTATGCCGTCGCCACTTGGTTTTGCGGATATTATAGGATTTTTGGTTAGAGCTCACAGATGGGTGGGTTGGGTACCCAGCTTTATTCCGTACTCGTTGCCATTCTCAGCTGGCAATGCAGTCACAGCTTACCAACCTCCGTTTCCAGTGAGTATTTACTCTGTTTCTTATACCAGAATATATGGACCGACTTAAGCAAATGTCTGTGTTTTGTAGCAACACTTTGTATGCTTCGGGGATACGCCGACAAGAGAAATGCGCAAGTTATTGCTCGTATTCTATTTGTGTGTTTTGAATTTTAACGTTGACAATCACTAAAAGCATTGCTACTCGTTTCGGATAAGTTGCTTTGACAAATAAAATGGACGTTTGTGATGCATTCAACAATTGTGTAGGTATTCGGTTTGGGAAGCTAAGTCGAGGTATAAAGTAAAAAATTACTTGTTCTTTAATTGGTACCTATCTACAATGATTGACAAGAGATATTTTCTCCCTTGTTTTAATCGATAGTATTTAAAAAAACTGGGTCTGTATTTCTGTCTCGCTCACTCTTATAGTTTTGATAGTTGAATCTACCGATCTTACCCGAAATCCGTTTAGAAGTAGTGGAAGCGTGGTAGGCTGCTGGGCCCATAACCTGATAGAATATGAGTAAAAGCAAGCTTCACAGCAAAGAAGATAAATGTATTAAAGTAATCACTGCACACACGACAAGCAACGAGAGTGACTTTGACACCAATAGAAAACCATTTAAGCTTTATAACTAAGTAAGACTCAAAGTTTCAGCAATTGTAGCTCACGGACTGTAGTAATGTTGCTAACGAAACAGGAACAATACAAAAACAAACTCATCTCGTACACTGTGTCCCAATATTAATACTTCAGCAGTAGGTGGCATCTAACTTACCCAACCACCTGCTGGGATATTCCAGAATAAATTTAATAAACCCTGTATATTATATCTACTTATAAACCGACGCACAGACATCATTAAATCTGTTACCAAATCACCACATGCTGTGTTCCGGTGCGGAGAATAAGACAGCCGGGGAAATTACGGGCACAAGAGGCATTTCATCTTAATCCTCTAGGTTGGCAACGCATCTGCAATCCCTCCGGGGTTGCGGGTGTCTATGGGCAGTGGTGATCACTTACCATCAGGTGACCCACTTGCTCGTTTGCCTTCCTATTCACATAAAAAAAAAAAAAAAAAAAAAAAAAAAACCAATCGGCCAATAGAGACCGGTGGAGATGTAAAAGGCAGCGACCGCAGGGATAGCGACCCCTCATGACCGCAACCATCCACCCAAATCAAGAGAGTCTAACTAAGAGATTAGCGTTGCCGCTCGATGGTCCACTATCGATAGTGTTTCGATAGCCTGTCGATAGTTAGAGCAAAGAAAATAGTGTCGATAGTTCTTTTCGTGCAATACTATTTTTAAACAATTTCTGCATACCTACCAAAATACCGGTATTATTGCGTTCTATTTCGTTCTTTGGTTTATCATAAAATTTTTAATGGGACAATTTAGTTAAGAACCCCGAGTCTAAACTGGCAACCTTACTCCAATCAACCAATCAATGACTGAGTTTTCGATAAGTGTTGCTAGTTTACCCTTAATTTCTAAACTACACTGAAAATTAGAACGCAAAAAAATCCGAAAAGTAAAACTATGGCCGGGAATCGGACCAGGATCCTCATCATTCCGTGATGCGTGCTATACCGCTACACCACCCATAGCAGGTAGTATACTTGTAAAATTGTAACTTGTAGCTTCGAGACTCGGACCACATTAGGTACTTTTACCTTTCAATAGAAAATGTGTACATTCATAAAGAAAAGTGGTGATAAAATGAGATTATTCTAAATTAGCGGATAAAGTTTATTCGCAATCACGCCGGCCGTAACGCGGCGGCGGGGGGCGCTCGTATATTAATCTGGATCCGTAAGTGCTCCTTATTACTGCGTGGCTAGAAGAGGGGCGGTAAAAAACGTTTTTTTATTAATTAAATTTAAAAAAAACATTTATTACCACAACATAAACAGATAGAAGTTAAATTGACAACAGATTCAAGACTAGAGAAAAAAACAATGAGATAGACTGGGCGGGCTATGTTCCGGCAACGGGTACCCGTCTCAGCATGTTGAGGTGTGTAGCGTTACGTATACTCAGATATATTCTACCTAGATATAAGACACTTGCATGTGTCATTAGGTTAAGGCTTTCAGTTCTAATACAATCGCTGATCAGTGAACTGTCCTGTCTTTCCTTTGCGCTCCAAACCATCCCACATAGCGACCCTGCCAGGATGATTGATGGTTGGATAGCGAGACAGACGCGGTGCGCGACCTTCTAACTAATTTAAACGGACAAAATGTAAAAAAAACCATCCCACAATGTGCTGGGCTACATGAACCCAGCGCTGGTTTTCAGTCTGGTCCCTTTAGCTGAGGCTAGTTGTAAGTAAGTAAGTAAGTAAATCCTTTATTGTACAAACATAAAGAAACAGAGACAAATCACAAAAAAATCCTTAAATATATGCACAAAGGCGAACTTATCCCTATAAGGGATCTCTACCAGTTAACCTTTGAGTAAATGAGAGGAGCAACACAAAGAACAGAAACGCAGAAAGAGACGATGAAAAATTAAATATAGAAAGACGAAAAGAAAAAAAAAATGAGTTGCGTTTTATTTGAAAAGAACTTGGACTAAAATCAACATGCCTTTCTAATGGCATGGCAATCCAGGCCGATGTAATCGAGTGATCACGCATATTGCAATGTCACGAGATATTGATGCGTGTCGCAGCGAACCCGGATGTTTGAAATCCGCGATCCTATATTGACATACTAGTATCGCGATATTATTGACAATTTAATCCATACCATTCTATGACCCCAATGCACTATACCTATATAGTGGTTTTAGGTATTATAACGTACTAGGATGATGATGAATGAAAGTTTAAAAACACCGTAGTAAACACACGTTATTGATAATTTTACCCGGAATTATGGTTGTTAGTGTTCATAAATCTTCGCTTGTTTAAAAATATTCAGACTTTTATCACGAATACGAACTCCACCGGAAATGCTAAGGAATTTATGGCACTATTTGTTTTAATACTACGTACTTTGTTGTTCTAGAAACTTGATGGTAAAGGTCGGTGGAGTATATGCCGGTACTCTGTTATGTACATTTGTTTTTAAGGCATAAAATACTTCCTTTTTTGCCTTTGAGTGTACACGTCATCGGCAGCGAATTATAACCTTCAGCGAACCGAAAAAAACTGGATACAGAGAAGAAACTTAAAAGCAACTTCAGTGGCTTGTCTAAATATTTGGAAAGTTCGACACAAAGCTCTTAAAAGCTGTGAAGCTTTCAGAGTGTTTTCCACTTCGACAGTGTAGATTTGAGAAACTTAATACCAAAATTGTTTTATTGATATTTAGTTTCTTTTTCGTTTTTATTTTGTTTTGTGTAGTGGCGACTTGGAAAATGGCGATCAATCGACGAGAACAGCGAAGCGACGCAAGATTCGTATTCCGTTGCTTTTCAATTAAAGACTATTAGTATGAGCAGGACAGCATCATCAGATGATTAAAATAAAAGATGCAGTGTGGGAATGCGCTCTAAACAAAATTAAGTGATTTATAGGACAAGCTAATGCTCCTTACAGCGGCTACAGACTCACGCCGAGAACCCCCGAGAACACCCGAGAAGCGTGAATGTGATCGCTTTCTCGCCGTCTCGTTCTCGCGCTCGCCTGTTCTCCGATCGGTGTCGGTATTTTGCCCGTTTCAAAGGGTTTCTCGGGCGAGAAAAGAGAACGCTATCACATTCTTGTTCGGTCTCAGTGCAACCGTGGCATTGATACGGTACTGTCGTCCACGGATAACGATCGAGAATGCGAATGAGAAGGTCGCATGAGCATAGATGCCTTCTCGGTTCTCGCGTAATTTCTCGGCAAGACCTCTCGGCGAGACTTCTCGCGTGAGTCTGTAGCCGCTATTAGAATTCATCTTGAGCAAAGTAAATGGGCCGTCGCAGGCGCCGCTCCCCCCTTAAGCACCCATCACTTAAAGCATTACGATCCACACACCAATATACGGTGAGATTGAGACGTGCAATATAACACGGCTGCTTAAAAAGGAGCAACGAAACCGTAAGACCGATATTCAATTTTTAAAAAAGAAATATATATTCACTCTATTATTAAAATGACTAGTACTGGACAGGGGTAATCCGAGCACCAATGAATGCAAAATAAAGTCAATGGAAATTTGTCTCTGACACCTAAATTTATTTAAAAAAATCATGACTACATCAGGACCTATTTTAGACCGAAATGTGATATTGACAGTGTTTCTGTAACCGTAAGCGTTTTATTTTATTTACGAGCCTTTATTTAGGCAATTTGCAATGTCTTGGTATGAACACTCGAAAACATTAATCGTTGAGCATACATGGAACGCTGTCATAGTGTAAAGCCATGTCGACAAACAAATTTCAATTATATTTTGACATAGACATTTTGCGACAAAGTTCTATCGTGGCTCAACATTTAAAGTCCACGAGTGTACATGTGGCTTGAACGTCAATACAACAGCAGTCAAAAAAGAGTAAAGGGAAAACATAGAATGTACCAGTTGCTTATCGTCCCGCGCAGTTGGTAAAAGCCCATCGAGGGAATGGGCGAAATTCTTTGGAATCATACTATAGGCGATGCGGCTAGCAACCCATCACTATTTTGATTCCCCTTTCCACCTATCTATACGGCTACAATCATACTAAACGTGGCTTTTAGGTCGTGTTACCTCAGGCTCTGTCTACCGCGTAAGGGATATACACGTGATTTGTGTATGTATGTATGTATGTATTAATTTATGAAAGTTTTGTTTTTTTTTACTTATGTACTCGTATAATATGAATAATCCGTGGAGCTCCTTTCTAAAGACATTAATTTTAATGAACATAATTACTTGTAAACGGTTTGTGTCAACTAAGACTAAGTTAGTGACAAAAGTAAAAGTAGAATCTCTTCTTTGGAAAATAAATCTAAATATGGTATCAGCTATAACGAAACAAGCTTCGTCGCTCCAAGAAACAATGGCTCACCGGGGGTTTCAGTGTTTTTTTGGCTATCAAGTTTTGGCGGTTCGGCCAGGAAAACAACGTTTAAAACTACGATAATACGCTACATTTAGTTACTGCTCAAGTCAAGCATTTATAAATGCAATTGCCGCTTCAAAAGCAATCAGTCGGCCGGTTATTTCGCCAGCTATCCAGAAAAAAATACACTTTTTGGCAGTTCTATGTTCTACGTCATTACCTAATTTCTTTTCTATAAAATTCAGTCCATGAATAAGCGGGTAAGTATTAATGAAAAAGAATGTTGTATCACACAATACAACTGACACGGCAAAATATAGTTATCTCATGATGCAAAAATACCTACTAAAATGTTTCCGCTAGCGCTTGTTTCTTTTCATCTGAGAAAGTTTGAGAAAAGGTGTTTGTTGATTTGAAATATCGTAGTAAATACAAAGTCTTAAAAAGTTTAAGCCCCCTTATTCATAAACGCTCTGTAAGCGAGCTAACTTAGCAATCGTTTGTCCTTATCTGTCACTTTGACATTACCTTTCACAGATAAGGACAAACGATTGCTAAGTTAGCAGAAGCCTATAGAGCGTTTATGAACAATGGGGTAACTATATAGACGTACTAAACGTCTATTAATAGGTATATGATTTGTAGCAAATGAGGAACCTCCTTAGTCTAAAGCATCATTATATCCGACTCGGTCGGTTTAAGGACCGTGACTAAATCGAGTGAGGTCAGAAGAAAAAACTATTTTCCGGGCTATATGATGCGAAAGAAATTATTCTATCGTGAACAAGGATAACACAGCCCGTCGAATCGATGGAAGATTGACATTTACGTGAAAGGCGAAATGGAAAAAGTGACATCTGAATGCTAAGAAGGACGGTGGGAAGAAAAGACATTTCTAATCACTGCCGGAACATGTGACGTATCTGCTATGATTAATTTACAAGGAATCTTGGAAATTGCAGAAATAACTGCGGATTTGTATTTTTATTCTTAGAGCTCTGTTTCACTTAGCTGTCGTAACCGACCATGTAAATGTTTTACATCTACGGCAACATAGAGCATAACATTTTATTGTCTATACATACATACATACATACATACACATATACACAAATTACGTCTTTATCCCTTACGGGGTAGACAGAGCCTCAGGTAACAGGTACTTACAGGCCACATTTAACAAGATTGTGGGCGTATAGGTGGAAAATGGAATCTAAGTAGTGATAGGTTGCTAGCCTCATCGCCTATAACATGATTCCTATGATTTCCGCCCATTCCCTCGATGGGCATTTACCATCTGCGCGGGAAGAGAAGCAACTGGTACATTGTATGTTTTTTCTTTGCTCCCAGACCAGCATGGAAGACAATATTAGAAGAGAGTATTGTCTATTCCAATACATTTTAACGTAACGTGATTGATCATACTTGATAATTCACGAGATTTATAACAATGATTACTAAATTTCCATTTTATAGGAAGTTGAGGCGACTTCTTTGTTTACTAAAGCGTTAAAATGGATTGGAATGGACTTAACAATACACTGTTGTAAGATTTTCTAAATTTGTCTCTAAAATAATTTTTGACATTTTTGTGTAAGAGATACATTAAATGTAAATTATACAGGTGAAATATTGAAACCGTATTAGGTCCAGAATTGGAGACTCCCAGTCGGTTTGAGACTAACTATTTTTTTGTAGACCTGTAACTGTTTCTACCGAAGTCGCACCGCAACGGGACCCAAATGCAAATATTTTTTTGTCAGCCTGTCTATATTTCACAGAGCTGCATTGTAATTTTTAGGTTAACGCGATTAAACTCAACTAGTCGCGTTATAGCCCAGTTTTTTTAGCTGAAGCGTCGTTAAACTTGTAGTTCATTTGATGTACGGGGCGAGGTGGGTTCCATTTGCAATGCACTTTGTGGCGATGAATAAATGATAGAGGTTGAACGTGGTCAACGCACGGCTAGCCCGCATTAGCGTGGTAAATATCAAAATTGCTCTGTTTATAACCGACTACACAGAAGATTTGTTAAAGTAATTTGAAACTGTTTTTTTTTCAGCTGTACATACATACATACACATACATGTTTATTTTGCACAATAAAGAGTTTACATACATACATACATACATACACAAATCACGTCTTTATCCCTTACGGGGTAGACAGAGCCTAAGGTAACAGGTACCTACAGGCCACATTTAAAAATAATACTCCTTTCATCCACTCAAAGGTTGACTGGAAGAGATCCCTTAAAGGGATAAGTCCGCCTTTGTGCATGTACAATACAATACAATACAATACAAATACTCTTTATTGAACACCACAAATCAGTACAAAACAATACAGAAACAAAGAACAATGTAGACAATAGGCGGTCTTATCGCTTAATAGCGATCTCTTCCAGACAACCAAAAAGCTAAATAAGTTGGAGACAGTTTAAGTAGGTGGCGGAAACAAATAGACAGGATAAACGCAGGGATAATAAAAACAACAGTACCAACATAAATATAATACATAGCTAAATAAATAAAATAATGTACCTCAGTGTTTGTCAATTGTATTTTGCACAATAAAGAGTTTACATACATACATACATACAAACATTTAGCGAGATTATGGGCGTATAGGTGGAAAATGGAATCAAAATAGTGATGGGTTGCTAGCCTCATCGTCTATAACATGATTCCTATTATTTTCGCCGATTCCCTCGATGAGCTTTTGCCATCTGCGCGGGTGGAGAAGCAAGTGGTACACTCTTATGTTTTTCTTTGCTCCCAGACCAGTATGGAAGACTGCTGTCATGTCAGTTGTAGTGTCTTCTTAAACACACGACATAAAAAACCCGACGGCATGGATGGATGGTGTATACCATCGTGTGTCCACGCACATCGCGATCCATATCACAAAGTACCAGTATCACGATAATATGAAAAAAATACTTTCTGACAAGTTTCGTGCGGCGCATTCTTCTCGGCAATGATGGTTTTTCCGAATGCGCTCGTACTTAAAAAAAAGCATATAAAAGAGCTCTTGGCGGTCTATTTGCTAAAGAAAGTTTTTTTTAAAGTATAAATCTATATAATAAAAATAATTAGCCCAAACGTAACTGGTATTTTGGTGTTCTGTATTGTCATTACAAGGATTGTATAAAACAAAATTAAAAAAAAGGAAGAGTAAAACAGGGCAAACCCACTGGCAACATTATACATACTAATATCATGTCGTTCTCTCTTACGGGGTAGACAGAGTCTAATGCTATAAAAAATTTAAAATGAAATGAACTTTATTTACCTTTACAATTTTAATTTATTTAATAGACACGGTGAGATTCGGACTTGTCATACGAGATAGAAGACCCTTTCTTTTCTTCCATAAACTAGAACCTTTCATTAATAAAACTGGAATCATCATTATCATCATCAGCCTTTAGCCTTAGCGCACCATAATGAATGACAACTCGCCACCTGCATCCACCGGTTTCCCGCTACTTTCACGATATCGTCGGTCCACCTAGTGGGAGGCCTGCCGACACTGCGCCTTCCGGTTCGTGGTCGCCACTCGAGAACTTTTCTCCCCAACGGTTGTCTGTTCTACGAGCGATGTGGCCTGCCCATTGCCACTTCAACGTCGCTCTTCGAGCTATGTCGGTGACTCTATTTCTTCGGCGAATCTCCGTATTCCGGATTCTGTCGCGCGGAGAAACTCCCAAGCATAGCTCTCCATAGCTCGTTGAGCAACTCCAAGCCTCTCCAAAAGGCAGAATATGAACTCATAAATGTTTGTGTCTGTGTGTGCGTGATGAGAGACATTGTGTGCTGCATGTAAGAGCATTCGAGATCCATTACCTAAATAGAACAAAATATAATATGCTCCTGCACTTGAGGTACATGATATGTAAGCACCAGCGTTTGCTTTAGACACGGGCCTCAAAGCAACTCGCTCAAAGTGAGAGGATGATATCCTTATGAATGGTTGGAGCGCAAATATACTGTCGACTGGTGCTTTGCTCTCGTAAATTATATTCACGTGTACACCCTCTTTTAGGTCTCACTATTTTGTATGTTATGCCTCTAGGGCATCAAATAATAACACATTTACCTAACGAAACCTTATGAAAAGACCCGTTATATTTGCTTATTATTATTGACTTTCCGTTTACCCACTAATAAAATGTTAATTCTATTACTCAATGGTGGTAAAAGCCCATCGAGGGAGGGCGAAAGTCTTAGGAATCATGTTATAGGCGATGCGGCTAGCAATCCATCACTATTTTGATTTCCCTTTCCACATATACGACCTTAACCATGCTAAAGGTTTTGTTACCTTAGGCTCTGACTAAGTAAGGGATAAAGACGTGATATAATGTTTGTATGTATGTATGTATGTGGTGATCACTTACCATCAGGTGACTCACCTGCTCGTTTGCCTTCCTATTCATATTAAAAAAAAATGTATTAAACAAAAAAGGCAGCACTTGAGATTCTTAGATGAAAAAGAATATGTAACCTATTTAAAAAACGTAAACTATTTAAAAAATAGCATGTGCGTTCCTTTGCTTCAGTAAATTAAGGTTTTATTATTACAATGGAATATATTACAACTCTATATTTTATCTAATCAGGTAAAAACACTGAACAAACTTAGATAGCTATTGAATATTTTGAATTTACTGACAATGCCATTCAATTAGAATCAGAACACAACTGGCTGGAAATCGAACCCATTTTTCCTTTTTATCTATGCATAATCACTACATAGTATAAAATAAAGTCGCTTTCTCTGTCCCTATGTCTCTATATCCCTGTCCCTATGTATGCTTATATCTTCAAAACAACATACAACGAATTTTGATGCGGTTTTTAGGGTTCCGTACCTCAAAAGGAAAAAACGGAACCCTTATAGGATCACTTTGTTGTCCGTCTGTCCGTCCGTCCGTCCGTCTGTCAAGACCCTTTTTCTCAGGAACGCGTGGAGGTATCAAGCTGAAATTTATATCAAATACTTAGGTCTACTGCCCCTTGGAGCTGTGAAAAAATCAAAATTCTAAGCCAACGCAATCAAAAGATACAGCCGTTTATGCCGCAAATTTCCGCAAATTTTCAACTCTCAAGGGAATCAAAACCTACAAGGTAGTTCCCGTGAACGCAGAATTTTGAAATTTGGTATGAAGGTAGGTCTTATAGCACAGATTAAAGAATAATTGCGAAAACCGTAAATGTGTATGTATGTCTGTATATAGCAGTGACCAATATAAAGTAACCCCACACTGCGTACATTTTGCTTTGGAGCAGGGCTCTGCTTACACTGGTTTTATATATTTATAGATAATGATACGGAACCCTCGGTGCGCGAGTCCGACTCGCACTTGACCGGTTTTTTAATAGATAGAGTGATTCAAGAGGAAAGTTTTTACGGTACGAAGGTAGGTTTTTAAGGTACGAAGTCGCGGGCAGAAGCTAGTTATAGTATACAAGAACCTTGTCCTGACAATAACGAACACAACAAAAAAAGAATTAGCGAAATCGGTGCCACCGTTCACGCATGATGTCATGACCAAGGGATACGGATTAATTTTTATAATATAGATAAAACGATTTTTTAATGCGTGTTAAAATAAAAGCTGAAGTCTTTACGTAAATCCAAAGTAAAAAATTACTTAAAAATTTCCAACATTTGTGAAGGTTTTCCCTTGGGTGAGATGGCTAAAGTAGGCACAGTTATTTATTCTAATAAACCTTAAATGCTCCACTGAGACTTGAACCCTGACCGGGTTAAAACTTTGCCGGCTTGTAATTTAATAATATAAAAGAGTGAACCTAACGGCAGTGCTACTCCAAAATTCGAACTTCATATCACACCATCTCTCTCACTCTCTTATAAATGACTGCTAGTGTGAGCAGAACGGCACGAAACGAACTTGGAGTTTTTAACCTCGGAGTACATGGTCCCAACTGGATAAAATTGACAAGGGACAAGACATCACAGAACAAATTAAATAAGGCTTACGTCCGATAAGGAAAAGTTTGGAAGGAAATGCAATTCGTTAGTTTGAAGGATCTTCAGGGTAGGAAGGATTTACTTACAAACTTTTTCTATAGCTGTATGTAAAACAAAAGCGGATTATTTACACCATTCCATTTAAAATCGACTTGGGCGTTAAGGAGCCTGAAGGTTTGGTTCTCGTTAATTTACCTACTGTATGTTACCATGTGAAACCCTTGTTCCATACTGCATTACTTAAATACACATTTTTCATCATCATATCTAAACATTTCGCACAGACTTGGCTGCCTTACAATTGTAGTAGCGGAGTAGCAAGGAATAGTTATTTGTGCAACAAGAGAGCAAAGTTAATTTTTGGTGCGAGTGTTGATTTTGAATCCTGAGTGCAGCAAGGGATTCTAAGACACGAGATTCAAAAAACTTTACCCTCGTGTGACACATACAATTTTTCACCTCAGTAGAGAGCATTTTGTCTCAAGTGAAAAAAATACAAGGCAAATTAACCAAATTGTTTGTATTACACGTTTTTGTCTCACGCACGAAGCAAAATCGAGTTTTGCTCACTCTCTGAAATTAGCAAAACCCGCTTGTTTGAGGTGCTGAGGTGAAAAGTTTATTATTTACTAGCCTTCCGTCCGCAGCTTCGCCCGCCATAAATTAATTTTCCCTAAGGAATAGGTATTTTCCCGCGGTAAAAAGTAGCCTATGTCACTCAGTGATAATGTACCTTTCTAACGGCAAAAGAATTTTTGAAATCGGTTCAGTAGTTTCGGAGCCTATTCAATTCAAACAAACAAACAATCAAATCTTTCCTCTTTATAATATTAGTATAGATTAACATACATACATAAATCACCTCTTTATCCCCTCCGGCGTAGACAGAGCCTGAGGTAAGATGTAAAAGGCACGTTAAGCATGATTGTTAGCGTGCAAGTTGAAAGGGGAATCAAAATGGCTGAGGAACTCTAAAAAGGCGTTTATGATTATGGGCCTGGATTTATTTCTAGTACAGGCCGCGTTGGCCATCGCTGCCAGCCCCAGTAGGTTGACGCAAATCTCCCCCACACATGTATATCGTCACGCTCAAAGCATTTAGTACTAAGCGTATAAAATAAAACATGTCCTGTCTCTTGCACGCCGAATGCTGACGTCATGTGAGGGAATGGCGTGATTATTTTTTACAAGCTTTTATTTTATTACTAGCTTCTGCCCGCGACTTCGTCTGCGTAGAATTATACAAAAAAACCTTCCTCTTGAATCACTCTATCTATTAAAAAAAACCGCTTCAAAATCCGTTTTGTAGTTTTGAAGATAATAAGCATACATAGGGATATCACTCACTAACTCACTCACTCGTCCATCCCTAATATAATACTCCTTTCATCTACTCCAAGGTTGACTGGAAGAGATCCCTTTAAGGGATAAGTCCGCCTTTAGAGAGAGAGAGAGAGAAAGAGAGAGAGAGAGAGAGAGAAACATTTATTTACACACATTCGATATACGTAGATATATAATAGGAAGAAGAAATACAATATACTTTGCAATAGTACCGATATGGTGTAAAATGGGCCCCACTCAGCATAATATTGCGGCGCCGCAACGCTGTTTTTCAGTGGGACCCAGATAAAATTACAAAACTAAACATATAAAATACACATACACTGTGGCGGCTTTATGCATGTATCAGTGTTTGTCAATTGTATTTCTCTTGTTTATTTTGCACAATAAAGAGTTTACATACATACATATAGGGACAGAGAAAGCGACTTTGTTTTATACTATGTAGTGATTACAAGCTTTTATTTAACTTGCAATGGATGTATGTATGTTTGTCCGGGTGGAATCTTGCAACTCAATTTAGAAGCATCTTTAACCGATTGAGCGGAATGTTTGCGTACTTGTGTAAGTCGGAAGACAATACAATAATCTGGAATTAGTACTCTGGTTCATTATTCAACGGTTGGTCCGATGGACTTTAATTTGGTCAACATAGGACGAATGAGAATGCAAGTACAGCCATAAAGTAGTCAGTGAAAAGCTTGTAGTCAAGATATAATTTTCAACAAAAAGTCATTTACTAGCTTCGACACACGGCCTTGCCTGCGTGGACCAGATCTGGGGCAAAATTATTGATAGCGACACTGTGTGAAAATTCCACTCAAAAGTGGTGAAATATTGTGCTATTTCAGAAACGACAACCACCATATAAAACAAACAAACACGAAAAACATATTCAAGCTTTTGCAACAGTAAGCGAATCTCAGTTTTATGTTCAACGAGAAAATACCTGACGTATTTATTTAAAAATTCGCCTAGTTTTTTCAGCCCAGTAACCCTGTTTGGGCTAAAATAAAACAAATTATTTTGCCCGGTTACTGAGTAAGCAACATTTTCCCAGTAAATGAGCTTACGCCGGGCTTCGTTGGAATCCGTTTTAAAATTGAGTATTATAATACAAAGTAATGTTGGAGTACCCATTCTCGTTTCAATACTGTCGAAAGCAGAAATTACACGAATGAAATATTTCCAATAATCCGTACTACAGTTGTGTTTTAAAATATCCCTGCACAAGAACAAATTTAATGGAGCAGAATCTACACTGATGTTATAAAACGAAAACATTTGTATTTTTGTCTGTAGAGTAAAACTCAACAAATACTAGACCGATAAAAAAAAGAGTTTTGCGCTTTATCCCTGAATAACATAATATATCAATGAAACTACACAAGTTTGTCTAGTTAGTCAGTAGAGTTAGACGGGGTTTTCTTTTCTTGCCTTTTTTTTCTTGTAATTACTTACTCGTAAATATAGGTTTTTATAGTTATTTAAGCATAGATATGTAGGTTTTTAGAATTAGTGTGTGTTTTAAAAAGTAAATAAAAAAAAACTTGTAATCGTCCCTAACTCAACTGAAGCTAGTGAAGTAGTTAATAAAAGGAATTACGTTAATTTTCTTTACATACATATATACATATATCACGTCTTTATCCCTTACGGGGTAGACAGATCCTAAGGTAACTAAACCTTAAGGCCACGTTTAGCATGATTAAGGGCGTATAGGTGGAAAAGCCCAATATAATACGAGAACATAATTTTCTTTTGTTTTAATAAAATGTTATCAAAAAACAAATGTTTCTTGCCAGTTAATTTGAAGGTTGAGGTTCCTTGTCTACTTTGGTTTATTATAAGTATACGTTATTAAGGTGAAGTTATGGTTAAAGTTTTGTCAAAGTAACTCGGGGCAACTAACACTAAGTTTAGACTAGGGACCCCCCACCCCCCGGCTTCGCACGGGTGCAGTGTTTCTCTACTATAGGTACTATCAAATGAATCAAGAAATTCTTATTTCATGATTTTTATGTTTTACTTTTACGGTTTTACCGTTAGAAGAACACATAGAAAAAACCGAAAAGTAAAGCTATGGCCGGGAATCGAACCCGGATCCTCGTCATTTCGTGACGCGTGCTATACCCCTACACCACTCATAGCAGGTTAAAAATTTCTTGATTCATTTGATAGTACCTACCATTTGAAAAACAGCGCCTTCTCTCGTCCCTGGTGAGCAGTAGATGTTCCACGGGAGTTTGTAATTGTGTCGTACAGACACATCATTCAAAACAGATGACGCCTAGCGACAAAAATTGGCATTGTAACAAAGGTCACGTGAAAGTTAGTAACAGGTAGAAAAATTCGGAGACTACCCACCTGCTATGGGAGGTGTGGGGTATAGCACGCGTCACGGAATGACGAGGATCCGGGTTCGATTCCCGGCCATAGCTTTACTTTTCGGATTTTTCTATGTGTTGTTCTCTACTATATTATGCATGTAGGTATTTTTAAACATATTATTATAAAGCTTCCTCTTGGATCACTACATACATAGAGACAGACGGACAGCGGAAAGCGATTCTGTTTTATACTATGTAGTGATGAGGTCATTGTGTTTATTCAACTGAAATAACAGAAAATAACTACCCCCGACTGCTCAAAAAATAATGAAGCCTGCACTCGATCGAGTGTGAAATTGAACGGCCGACGAACAATTTCAATATTTTATTTATGTAGCCAAAGAAACTACTTTATAAACCTTGCTACTGTGCCCTAATGTACTTTACTATCATCTCAAATAAAAATCTTTTGACAAACCATTCATTTGATCACTAAAGTTTTTTTATCGTTTCAGTCCTGCATTTGATAGATGTCATTTCTATACAATTTCTAAACAAAGACTACGAATTGGCTAAGTAAAGTTTTTTGAAGAGTACCAGTTTTTTTTAAATTCTAAGCTAGTTCTAAGAACGAAGCTTATCCAGCCACTAAATCTCACAAATGTCATATCGACCACTTAAAAAAAGATTTCTAATTAATTTATAACAGGAAATATAAATGAAATGCGTTCCTTATAACATGATTCTTAAGATTTTCGCCCATTCTCTCGATGGCCTTTTATTATCTGCACGGGAAAAGAAGCAACTGATACTTCTATGTTATTTCTTTGCTCCCAGACCGAGGTAGAGCTACATTAGGTTCAATTAATTAACACATTCTGAGTACTTAATCATCACGTTTCATTAAAAAATTAAGTCCAACTGTTATCTCCCTATAACTACCAAGCCCAAATGACGAAGCATAATGAAAAAAATACGTTAATTCTGAACCTACATACAAGATTACACCTTACTTTCGGATCAATAGAGTCAAAAGTTAATTATTTGAAACAGATAAAACGATACACGTGATCTTGTTATGAATTGGTGACGTCATCAATTTAATGTTCGGATAATTTTGTTTACCTCATTTGTATTCCGGATGGGTTAACTATGCCAACGAATCAGTAAAGTTTTCGTAAGTTGCATTTTTGATAGAATAGTGTGATTTACTCTATTGCGAAGTAAATTGTACTAAGACATCATAATAAGAACTTTATTTTTTACTTGCCCGCAGAGTCTCGCTGCTAGACAAAGGCCTCTCTCCTAGACTTTCAAAAAAGCCAGATAATCTGCGATAATTTTTAGTTGATATCCGATCATTTGCTAAATAACTTTCCTCAAATGTATCGCTTGACAAACTTTTCATTTGACAACCCTTTAATTGTTATGTAATAAATAACGCGCTGTAAGCGTGCGACAACAGTAGCAGATAAACCGATCGCGGTTTTCGCTCGCTGTTCACACATAATGTTTTTTCTTTTTAATTGATTTGAATAAATAAAAAAAAAAAATTGATTAACCGTAAACTTTTTTAAAAATCGAAAAACCTTTAGGCCTGGCTCACATTACGTTATGTTAGGTTTGTTTTATAAGTTTGCTAAAAAGTTAACATTTTAGTAGAAAATAAAAGATTTAATTTCTAAACGACACTGAAAATTAGAACATATAAAAAATCTGAAAAAGCTAGGCCGGGAATCGAACCCGGATCCTCATCATTCTGTGATGCGTGCTATACCGCTACACTACCCATAGCAGGTTAAATGTTGTTAGGTTAAAAGTTAAAGGTTGTCAAATTAAGTGTTCGTCAAACGATGCATTTGAGGAATGTTGTTTAGCAAATGATGGTAATCCTTTTAGTTACTGTGACGTGCAATAGCTACGGTTTCAGCTCGTAGAAACATGGCTCAACGCGCCCTATCCACACTTAAGTCTAGCCAGTCGCTCCAGGGGTCCGATTTTTGAAAACACATCACTCGAAAGTACCACTCAAAAGTGGTATAAATCAGTTTACATCTCCAAACTACAGCTCTAATCAAAGCTTTGACTAGTTGACCAGATTAATGAGAGCTGTGATTGTCTTTGCTACTCGTATTTCAAATTCACCTTTTTCGAGTGCTATCACACATGGCATGTGCTTTCAAAAATCGGGGCCCAGAATGCGTCTAGGTCATCCCACCACATACGTCTTTGCCTGCAGCGGTGCCAGCAGCCATCCTGAATCATTTCACTACATAGTATAAAACAAAGTCGCTTTCTCTGTCCCTATGTCCCTATGTCCCTATGTCCCTATGTCCCTATGTCCCTATGTATGCTTATATCTTCAAAACTACACAACGGATTTTGATGCGGTTTTTTTAATAGATAGAGTGATTCAAGAGGAAGGGTTTTATGTATAATTCTACGCAGACGAAGTCGCGGGCAGAAGCTAGTAAGATATAAGAACCAACTTTACGAAACAAAAAATAAAGCTCAATTTATACTCATCGTTACTTAGTCCTTTGACTTCAGCGCCATCTCTGGTCGTCAGCCGGAATTACGAAGCAACACGCCTTCCTTCGTTACTCGCTGTCTCGACGAGATCGCTACCAACAGGTGGTCGGCTAGTAATGATGTCGAATTAGCGAAATGCGATGTCGCTTTTTAGGGGTAACACATATGTGCTGTGAATTTACGGTTTTCATGCCTAGTTCTCGCTATGAAACTTGTTATCATGATTAAAACTGAGTAGGTTACAGAAATCTGTAAAACTGAATATCCTTTGGTTATACTCCTATGGTAATTTTGACTGGTTCTCGCGATACAGGCCCGACCTAGTGCGAGAATCGCTGCTAAACTTTAGTTCTTAATTGTGTTAAGGTATCAGTTTCTGTGAATTTGTTATGGCATGTAAAGTATTTTGGAAATAAATGATTATCTTATCTTATCTTATCTTAAAATCTGGCCAAGTGCGAGTCCGAAACGCTTCCATACAAATTCGACAAGTGAATATAATTAACTTCCATGCTGGTCAGGGAGCAAAGAAAAAACATAGAATGTACCAGTTGCTTCTCTTCCCGCGCAGATGGTAAAAGCCCATCGAGGGAATGGACGAAAATCATAGGAATCATGGTTATAGGCGATGAGGCTAGCAACCCATCACTATTTTGATTCCATTTTCCACCTATACGCCCACAATCTTGCTAAATGTGGCCTGTAGGTACCTGTTACCTTAGGCTCTGTCTACCCCTGAAGGGATAAAGGCGTGATTTGTGTATGTATGTGAATATAATTATAATACCCAGCGTTAGCAGAGCCCTACCTCCCAAACAAAATATAAGCATCTAACACTTCACTGTCTGTCTGTCTGTCTCTTTTTTACCAGGCTGTATCTCAGACACCGTGATAGCAAGACAGTTAAAATGTTCTTCTATTGCGGCTATAACAATGACGCTCTAACAAAAAAATACTAAAAATCTTTTTTTTATTGTCTGTCTATGTAAGTATCTAACCAATATAAACTGATCTCACTCTGCATACGTTTTGTTTAGGAGCCGAGCTCTGTTACCACTAGAATTTATATAACAATTATGGTATGGTCTATTTCTACATTGTATATAATTCAAGTAAAACAACTTCTTGATACAATAATATGTGATACGTGCCTCCAGTAACCTCTACCATGACACAAGCACAATGTTGCCAGACACACGCTACACTCTTATTTATTGGAACACCACATCTCTTTTACTTGCAAATTTGTTCGGAACTCTCGGTGTGCGAGTCCAACTCGCACTTGCCCGGTTTATAGACGACTTTCTTAAACATTTCAATATTTTATCCTCGATCTTATTTTTATATCAATGACTGATACCGTTCGTCTCGTCAATCCGAAAATCCGTAGCAAACACATGAATATTTGATAAGATATAGAGCCAGGAAACAAAACACAACTGACTTACCTTATCGAGATCGGAATAACAAACAGTATGCGTTTTGCCTATTGACTATATTTTACATCTGCCACGTTCACAAATCACTTATTGCTGGTGAAAGTAAAGCAGCGTTAGTACTTTCTCTTACATGAAAAATATTCCTTTGTTTATTGTGCTCTTTATTTTTTCCATGCTGGTCTGTGAATAAAGAAAAAAGAATTTACCAGTCGCTTCGCTTCCCGCGCCGGTGGTAAAAGCAAATCGAGGGTATGGGCGAAAATCTTAGGATTTTGATGCGGTTTATTTTAATAGATAGAGTGATTCAAGAGGTAGGTATATACGTAGACGAAGTCGCGGGCAAAAGCTAGTAATCTAAATATATATATAACTCAAAGGTGACTGACTGACTGACATAGTGATCTATCAACGCACAGCCCAAACCACTGAACGGATCGGGCTGAAATTTGGCATGCAGGTAGATGTTATGACGTAGGCATCCGCTAAGAAAGGATTTTGATTAATCCTACCCCCAAGGGGATAAAATAGGGGATGAAACTTTCTATGAAACTTTGTCAATTTTAAACCGATCGGGCTGAGACTTTGCATGCATTAAGCTACTATGACGTAGGCATGATCTAAGAACGGATTGCGTAATTTCTGCGGGATAGCGATAAACGAATTCTATGCAGACGAAGTTGCGGGCAACAGCTAGTAAATAATAAGCGCTCTGCGGTCCATTTGACCTCGTTTCAAGAGTCAACATAGCTACAGGCCTGGAAGCGAGCAATTACTCTCTATTGACAGATCCGTGACATTGCCGAGCACCAATCCACCGTCCAATATCCGTCAGCCAATGAACTGGCGCAACACTGACGCTATTCGACAGCGTTTAGGCGATTTAGTAGCGGTACACGAGCCGGATTCAATCACTTCTAAGGCTGTAACGCAAGGCCTTAGACAAGTGTGAATTGAACTCAATGTCAGTGGCGTAACTATAGGGTAGCAGGGTTGGCAAAATGCCACGGGCCCCTAGCTCTACGGGGCCCCGAACTGGCTTGGCTTAGAGCACAGAAGGGACGCTGATGCGCTTCTTTATATTGAGGAAGGAGCCCCATCTGACGAATTTGCCACGGGCCCCAGACGTTATAGTTACGCCACTGCTCAATGTCATATTGGACGTTTTGTTTTATAGATACGGTTATTGCCGATATTAACTCTGCATATAAGACCTATCGGGAGTAAGTTAAAGTCAAAAAGGCAATAACAGTAAAATTTCTAAAACACTGAAAATTAGAACACAGAAAAATCCGAAAAGTAAAGCTATGGCCGGGAATCGAACCCGGATCCTCGTCATTCTGTGTCGTCCCTGGTGAGCAGTAGATGTTTCACGGGAGTTTGTAATTGTGTCGTGCAGACACATCGTTCAAACAGATGACGCTTAGCGACAAACATTCGCATAGTCACAAAGTCACGTGCTGACAGCTAGTAACACGTAAAAAAATCGAAGGCTTACCCACCTACTATGGGTGGTGCACGGGTATAGCACGCGTCACGGAATGACGAGAATCCGGATTCGATTCCCGGCCATAGCTTTACTTTTCGGATTTTTCTGTGTTCTAATTTTTTAGTGTCGTTTAGAAATTTTATTTCTAACGGTAAAACCATAAAAATAAACATAAAAAATCGCGAAGTAAAAATTCTTGATTCATTTGATAGTACCTGGCAATTACAGTGTCACTCTAGCAGTGACACACGCCGTGTTCCGTAATGTTTTACGTGCTTTAATTTAACTTGCAATGTATGTATGTATGTATGTACGAGTAGGTATGTATGTTTGTCCGGGTGGAATCTTACGACTTTGAAGCAGATAACTTCAACCGATTGAGCGGAATTTTTGCGTACTTGAGTAATTTGGATGACAATATAATAATCTGGTAGTGGAGTTCTGGTGACACAGCCAGGATCGTCTCCGCAGGAGGGAACTCTTCAACGGTTGGTTCGATTGACTTGGAATTTGGTACACATATGGATGGATGATAATGCAAGTACAGTCAGCAAGAATCACAGTAGCAAAAAAGCTAGTATTAAAAATGAAGTTTTTGACAGAAACTTTATTCAGTATCAAAACTAGCGCCGAGCTTTTTTTAAGTTACTTATTAAGACCTGTATTACTCATGACTATGCAATAAATATATTTGTATTTGTAATAGATCAAAATACCAAAAATGGCCTTATATGGTGCGTGTGAAAGAAGGGAATAAATGTAAAAAACCCGACCAAGTGAGAGTCAGACTTGCACACCGAAGGTTCTTTTTACTATATACGTCTCATTATTGAGTTCTCATGGTAGCAAGGCCCAACTGTTAACTATAGTGGTCGCAGTGCGTGGTCATTTTATATTGGTTTATGACGTAGCACAAATTCAAAAATTTAATCTGTCAAATCCGAAGTTTCTTTTTTTTCAACATATTTTTTTTTATTTATTTCTTTAAAACTCATTATTAATTATAATACACAAACACTAATCCTAAAAACCTACATAATCTATGCTAAAAATAACTATTAAAACCTAAATTTAAAAAATAAGAAATTACAAGAAAAAAAAGTCATAAAAAGAAAACCCCGTCTAAGTAAGTAAGTAAAATGCTTTATTGTACAAATATAAAGAAACAGAGACAAATCACAAAAAAGATCTTAAATATATGCACAAGCCTTTGTGTAACTTATCCCTATGAGGGATCTCCACCAGTTAACCTTTGAGTAAATGAGAGGACAATTAAAAATACCATAGCTTTTGACTCCACTAACTATAATTCGCATGAAACCTTTATCGATGACTGCTGTATGTTTTGATTGCATTGATTTAGAAGTGTGACTTTTTCACAGCTTTAAGAGACACTTGAATACTTTTGATATCAATTTCAGCTTGATACCTACCTCGTTCCTGTGAGAAGAAGGATATGGCGGACGGACGGACGGACACCAAATTGATCTTATAAAGGTTCCGTTTTTCCCGACTGAGGTGGGTATCAGCGTGGCGTCCATAGAACTCGTTTCCCACCGGCTTGCCTATTTTAAGGCAGTTGGGTACTTTATTGTGCAGAATTAGAGGAAAAGGCCAGTTAAATGCCCTTCGGATTGCCTTCTGATATACTTGACGCCACGCCACTGGTAGGTGGCTCTAACAATAGTTACTGGTGCGAAAACCATTGAGTAAAGACAGTTAATTGAAACTAATAATGGGTTGTATGATGTGCTCTGAGTAATATATATAAGCCGCTTTAGTGGACTTTAGTATGGTAGTAGATGCAAACAATTTTTTCACTAAAAGCATCAAATATCAAAGGATATTGGGGCGGGTAACTCGCTATCCGTTATATTGCAAACGTTCGCGGTTCATATTCGCTTTTCGACAAAGTTTTTTCCGTAGAAATAAAAGAAAACTAGCACAATTTTGTTATGCACGTGACGTGATGAAAATCGAAAACTAGATTGACTAGTTAAGATTTGCGACACAGATGCGTTAGTTAAATTGAAGCCGTTTATTTGGATCTCGTTTAGTTGCTATTGACTGACATGTTCAAGATTTCACAACATTATAAATAACACTAGGCCTAGGCCCAATCTTTAAAAAGCGCATTATTCGAAAATTCCATGTAATGTGACCAAATTGCGACTTAAATTAAAATTTGGACTACTTGTTTGATTGCAAACTCGTGCTGTGACAAAACTGTATCACGAGAACCAAACCAATGATACGTGAAATGAATAAAACAATTTATTAAATAGCGTGCAGGCAGTTTTGTTTTTTGCATTCTTAATATTAGTTTTGCTAATTAACTTTAAAGTTTATGTTCAATTTAAAGAAAGAAAGAAAGAAAGAAGACATTTATTCCTTTTTGCAAGACACCTAAATATAAGAAAAAAATATAAGAGAAGAGAATATAAGAGAATTATGTGAAATTTTGTCTGAAATAATCGAACGCTTTAATTTAGTGCGTTTTTCTTAAGATGCCATCTCCTACCGGAGGTTGACTATCATTAAGGCTGTCCTTATCTTGGATTCTGCTGCCCGGAACGAGATCTAGTGCTCAAATTGAAACACGTTCTAAAGCTTTTTGAGCCACGACAGTATACGTCTTCTTCCTGAGCCATCTATACTTCCTTGGATTTTCCCCTGGATCAAAATCTGTAGCAGTAATTATGACCAAAGTATTGCAATTTCCTTATCTTCACGGTATTTTAGTTTTCAATGTATTTCGTAAAACCTTTTACGTTAAGATGTAAAATATTTCAGAACTATTAACAATCTAATATTCTAAGTTTTCGCGAGATAGAAAACTTCCGTAACGTGCTCTCGGGTCGAAACTTAAATTGCGACTAAAACGCTTTTAAAAGTTTTGTTCCCTCGTCGGTTTCAACGCAGACAAGCAAATGTCAATGAACTAATAGGTACTGATAATGTTACCACTCATCTATTGCCACTCTCGCATAGTTACGTTGATAATAATTTTGACTGCTTAACTGACTTTATGGAGTTGGTTGTAAATAGGCAAAAACAAATGATGGTCATCTAGTTTCGGACTGCCAATAAATCTAGTCAAATTCGTGGTTATCAAACCCGCTAATTCTAGTGCAAGGTTTTCTATGATTGGGCAATAAATAAAGTGAAGTATCGCAGATTTACGATATTAGTATAGATAAGGTGGAATTTATGGCAGTTGTGTACACAGCGTCGATGATAAACGATGGAATTAGGGAGTACGTGAGCTAATCCGCAAGGAGCAGGGTACGGCGGCGCAGAAGTGAAACGGAACGTACCAAACACATCTCAAAGCATCTATAAGTTTTGAAACAATAAATGTGTCGCACGCGTTCATGCTAACGTCTCAGTTACTATGGAAAAATTGGAAGAACCACTAGCAGCAACGCCATTAACGACAACCGAACTGATCTCATAGTCAACATGAAACTACCATGAGACTCAATCATAGTTACATAAACAAAACTCCTTGACTGTACATCTTCTACTACTACTACTACTACAGGCGGTCCCTCATGTCTGAGGATCCTGGTCACGACTTTCTGGTTTGCATCTCGAGCGGATGATCTGCCTCCACCAGTTTCTGACCTGCCGTCCTTTTCGACTGAGTAGAATTTGGAGGATGATGAGTCTTTCACTTGATCGGCCCATCTAGTCGGTGAACGTCTAGTGCTTGGCAGACGCAGAGTCTAAAGGAGCTAAAGATGTGAGCCCTATCAAACTCCAGAGGATTGATAAACACCCGTGATCCTTTGACTGACGTGCAGTCCCGACGATGTCCTCGAAGACCATCTCCCACATCGTTTTCGCAAACCGAGATAGGTAGATGTTCACCAACGGTACTGCAGCTTGGATGGACGACGCTGCTGTAATGGTCGCACGCTGATTCCGATTGCGATTCAAAAATATCCCGTGCTAAATGCGTCCACATCCGTCTATAAAGTCTTAATTGTAAACACGCGTATACGGTAATTTTTAATGGCTTCCTCTTACCATAACACCTTCCGTTGATCGCGTAATTATCAGGACGGTAGTAAAGTTTATGATGATTTGCAGAAGCGATGCCAGAATAAACTATACATGGAAATTGGAAAAAGAATCTTCCACGTTTTCATGAACATTAGTATAAACATAGAGTTTTTTCGCGGGTGGTAGAACCTGGTGGAAGGTTCGTCTTGATTGCTTCTACCATTTTACTTGCCGCGAAGCAGAAGTGCTTTCGGTTTTGTGGTCCGGCGTGGAGAGTAAGACCGCTGGTGAAATCACTGGCACATAACATTCCATCTTAGACTTCTAAACTTGTTACCCATCTGCAACTCTTTGGTGTTACTGGCGTCCACGAGTGTAGGAGCTCACTTAAGATCAGGTTTGCCACCCTATCACCATCATTATCAAATCTTGATGGTGAAGAAATTGCCACTTTCCCCGTTCTCCAGCCAGCGCTTTAACCTATTCTTATGATTTATCTTATTTGGTTAAATAGATTCAATCTGCCACCCTATATCATAAAAAAGATTTAATGTTTTCTTATGTGCAAAAATCCTGTCCATCACAAACATCATACAAGTTTTTCTTTGAAGCATTGGACACAATGGAATCCAAACTAGTAGAAGTAAAAAGTAGTAAGACTTTAAGAAATGACAGTAGGTAAGAAAGAAGTGATAGGATGCGACACAAAAACACAACCCGGAAAAATAATGGTTGGCCACCTGGGAAACTTTGTCGAAAGCGAGAAAAAGTTTTCCAAATCGGTCCACAAGCTTTACAAGATGAGCCCAACTTTTCTCCGCTTTGGCTAGAACTTGCACAACACCAAATACTTACCGTTTGGACTCAGAGATACACTAAATATGGACAAAAGTTAGATACAACAAACATCTTCATTATTAGGCTGAAAGTTTTTAAAGTTAGTGCAGTAAAATAAAAAATATTCTATCGATATCGGCAAGGTCTTCACAAACTTTGATTTGACTGGCAATGTATGATTTGTAAGATCAAGCTTCTAGTGATCGCATTGACTTGAAATTTAGTAAGTTTAGTATATGTTTGCACCTATAAACCTACCTCGTGGTAAGATGAATGACAATACAAATGAAAGTACAGCCAGGAAAAATACAAACATTAAATAAGCTTGCTTCCATGCTGGTCTGGAATTAAGAAAAAACATAGAATATACCAGTTGCTTCTCTTCCCGCGCAGTTGGTTGGCTTTTACTCGTCAAGGTAATGGGCATAAGAATAATGGGCGCGGCTAGCAACCCATCACTATTTGATTCCACTTCTCAACCTATACGCCCACAACCATGCTAAACGTGGCCTTTAGGTCTTGTTACCTTAGGCTCTGTCTATCCCGTAAGGGATAAAAACGTGATTTGTGTGTGTGTGTAAATAAGCTTGAAAATGTTTTTTTTAACAAAATATTCAAACTCTTGTTAGGGAAACTCGTTATTCGATATCTTTGACACAATTACCTGAAGCAGATTATTTTGGAGTAGTGTTATGTTAAAATAGCCTTTATCAGGCTATAAAACCAGAAGTCACCTTACAATACAATATTTGCTATCTTCAGCGAAATTCAAGTAGGGTTTGTTTACGACAAAACCGCCAATAATGTGCTACTTGCAGCCCCTCATGCGACAGGACCAGTTGAAACGTGATCCAATAAGGAACCGCTTCACAACAAGTACTACAATAACATGGCAATGCCTGACAAGGAAAAGTATTATAATTTATTGCGATAACGTTCCACGGTGGGTCACGGTTCGAACGTAAAAGGGGTGTAGGAACACAATGCCTTACTGCCCACGTTGTTTTGTGAAATGCCTCAGGGCAGGTCGGTCGTTACCGCTACGACACAAAATGTGAGATTATCATACATACGACAAACTAGGCAATTTCATGCCTCAGGAGCTTGAGTATCTACATCAACCGTCTTTCCTGGAATTTACTTTAACGTTTATTAATGAAGCGTTTTCTGCAACAAGTTTGAAATTAATTTAATGAACAAAGAACATGAGTTTGACTGTCTTATAGACTACAGGCCCATGACCAAAAAATGTGGGTCATATGAACCACCAGGTGACGCATATAGGACGATATAAGAGCATAAAATAATAAGATTCAGCACTATGCCGTCACTTGTAAGCTGTCCAACTGAGTGCTGGTGAGAATTCAAAAGTGCAACCCTCGATTTTTTCCCCTTGTCGCATGATTTTTGTACGGCATTGCGGAATAATGGATTAGAAGCTGTATTGAAACAGTATGAAACCTGATGCCGTACAAATGGTGCGCCACAAAGTCGGTAATTTTTTTTTATTTTCTGTCAATTTTCAGGGTAAATTTGGTCATTTCATTCTGTACGGCATCAGTTTCATACTGTTTCAATACAGCTTCTAATCCATTATTCCGCAACGCCGTACAAAAATCATGCGACAAGGGGAAAAAATCGAGGGTTGCACTTTTGAATTCTCACCAGCACCCAGTTGGACAGCTTACAAGTGACGGCATAGTGCTGAATCTTATTATTTTATGCTCTTATATCGTCCTATATACGTCACCTGGTGGTTCATATGACCCACATTTTTTGGTCATGGGCCTGTAGTCTATTACACTCGTGGTATCTTATGTTTTATGTTAAAGTTAATTCATGGTTGGTTCGCTGCAATGCAAATAGTATAACCATGGCTTATAAACGGTGGAAAGTTGAAATGGGTCACTAAGAGCAGTTTCTAGATCCCTTGTGCCACTTTAATTTTTTAAATGATAACAATTATATGATCAAGAGCTGCGGTTCGTTTTTGGATTCGTCCGGGGGGAAGAGCAGTGCTTGGTCCGGTGCACCCTGGGCATCGACTAATGATTTCCTGGCGGTCTCCGACGGATGTCATTGACTGTTGGCTAAGAGCCCCGACATTTTTGTCACAAGATTTGTAAAATACTGTATTTATTACTTTGACATTGGCGAAATCATATTAGGGACATATTAAAAAAAGAAGAAGTACATATTCCATTGATTTGTGCAAGCAAACATAACTCCGGTACGTCGTTAATCTGGGTAAAAATACATCGTAATGCGAGGACCGGAGTGAAAACTTAATTGACGTGTTGTATAAACAGCAGCAGACTGTGTAAACATGTTGTAAGTGTTATTATTTATAGCTAACGGACGCTCTGTCACTTTTTATACGATGTGGAGACTTGCAGAGGAAAATGTAGATGATTTTTTGTTAAAAATATTTTTTATGTTGCAGGCGTTGTTGCTGACTGTACTTGCATTGGCTTCTACATACTAGGGGCCTTACTACGTCTTAATGCGATTCATTCCGACTCAGTTCAGTAGGCTTATTCTCTAACTCGCTCGCAATCGCCATCGTGTTCATTTTGACAGTTCTTGTATGAATGTGACAGCTAGCTGATTCCGATGCCAATTGTCAGCCCATACATGAGCTCGATAGCGATTGCGAGCGAGTTAGATACTAAGCCTACTTGTTTTAGCTGTCGTTTTTAGTATGGATCTGACAGCGAGCGAACCTAAACTGAATCGGAATTGAATCGCATTAAGACGTCATGGTAAGTCCCTGTAATAAATTTCAAGTTAATACGACTATTAAAAGTGGGTCAAAATTTATTTGCAAGATTTTGCCGACCTTGCCGACTTGATAGTCCGACCGCTTAAATGAGTCTGTTGCGAACTCCTTACTTTTGATACTCTTTTTATATTTTTTTCTAATTTGTGTTTGTTTTCGAATTACTGTCTTTGTATTGTCAGTTGTTGTTGTAAAATAGCAGCAAAAGAGCAGCAGCAATCAAGATAAATGTGTTTTGTTGGTAAAACATCAAAACAAGCACCATACTTACTTGAAAATAAGGACTATTTATACATTAGTTTCGAAAGACTCGAGTTCATAGCACATCTATGTACTATAATTGTATTTGCGTGGTTATATACCAGAGTGCTTTGCACTGTCTATGCGAAGTATCGGATGCGGGCCCATACAAATAATGAGCTCTTGCTAAATCTGAAAATGAGGCTAGTTCAGTGACCTTTTTATTTTTCAATGACATAAAGAAGTTATAATACTGTTCATTTATAAATTTATGTTCAAGGCTTTATTCCAAGGAAAGTTCGTACGTATAATTACCTTTCCTTTAACTTTTCAAGTATATTTGTGCCACTTGGAGCAGCTTATGAAAAATTAAATAGTTAGGTTAGTTTAGGTTAGTTAATATTAATGATTATAATATATGATAATAGAAACCGATTTATGAAAGCACATCACTCGAAAATGGAAATAATTGTATTGGTACAGAACTACAGCAAAAGTTAAATTTTCGATCAATGGCTTATGATTTAATAAGATTTTTTAAAGATATAAGTTATTTAGTACTATAATGGATATAAAAACGTAACAAGATACAAACAGATAATTCTAAAATTTACTTTCCACCCCTTCTAAAAAAAGTATTGTAAAAAAGTTCCAAATACGATAAACTGGCGGCTGGTAGGACATTGTGCAAGGTCCATCCGGATTGCTACCTACTAGTCTTACTCGCTAATCCTGCCGCCAAGCAACAGTGCTTGCACTGCTGTGTTCCGGCGTGGAGAGTAAGACAGTCGGTGAAATTACTGGCACAAGAGGTATTCTATCCTAGCACTCTATGTTCGTTTGCCTTTCTTCCTTCTCGCACAAAAAAACTGAATTAGAACCCCGCGCATACGTTGTGTATCAAAATATCTATAAAGAACGTTTGTTTATTGTTTTAAAATCCATAAACAAGTGGAAAATGAAGTGTTTACTCGCAAAATTTATTGTTACACTTGATTTATTTGTTGATTTGTTTTCAATTTGCAAGCGGCACAATATGTTAAAATTAGAAATTGTTGTTTCATTGTTTCATTCACTTGAGTATTTTCAGAGTTTGAACCACGAATACAATTTAGTACCTACTCAGAGACTCATTGTTTTGGTTCTCAGTCCCACCATTCAACACGAAATCAGAAGCGAATCAAGGTATATACTCACTGCTCTTATAGACTACAAGCCCATGGACAAAAAAAAACATGTGAAATGAACCAGCGTGAATGAAGCTTAGAAGGCTGTTACTATATCATAAAATAACTCTGAGCGCTATGCCGTCATTTCTGAGCGGTACTTTATGAAATTTCTCAGGTACAAGTGAGAAATTACGACTAATTATTAATTTACGGCGTTTTTATAGCTGATAGATGATTAAAAATAAATGTCGAAAAACCTAGTGCCGCTTTAAAGTGGTGGTGCCGGAAGTTAGTGCAATTTTTTTTTTCAATGTATGAGAAAAAATCTGTACCGCTCAGAAATGACGGCATAACGCTCAGAGTTATTTTATGATATAGTAACAGCCTTCTGAGCTTCATTCACGCTGGTTCATTTCACATGTTTTTTTTGTCCATGGGCTTGTCCAGGAGAGCGCCCTATTTCACCAACTTGACAACTGTCAGTGACAAGTGACAATTCTGTAGTATAATATATGAGGGTATGTATTAAATATAAGGTGTACCCACTTATATATTAAACAGTGTTAAACTAACTGACGTATCATTTACTACATGGTGGCAGCGGTGCTCGTTAATTAATTGTTTTACACTAGTGTATCTCGCGACTGTGAGTGTATTTCGCGAAAATCGTCGTCTGTAGTGCTAAAACCAATAAGTTTTAAATAATGGAACACGCACGTCCTCCGGCTGACCTGTTGTTGGAAGGCGGACCGGCCGCGCGGGCTGAGTCATGGCGCAAATGGCGGAAACAGTTCGAGGTGTTTCTAAAGGCGTCCGGAGTAAGCAAAGAGCCTGGGGGAAAAATACTACATTGTTTTGGTAGATTATTTTTCGAATTATGTTGAGGTAGGTCAACTTAAAAACATAACAAGTAAGTCTGTTATAAGTTTTATGAAGGATCAGTTTTCACGTCACGGTATTCCTAGTGAGCTAGTGACGGATAACGGGCCAGCTTACAGTTCAAGTGAATTTAAAAAGTTCATGGTGAGCTGGGAGATTGATCACGTGACGTCGTCACCACGCTACGCCCAAAGTAATGGAAAAAGTGAACGTACAGTCCAGACTGTCAAAAATATTATTAAAAAGTGTCAGGATTCCGGGGAGGACTTTTATTTAAGCCTTCTTAACTACAGAACCACCCCGCGACACGGTATCGACTCGCCAGCTCAAATTTTGATGGGTAGAAGGTTAAATAACAAACTACCTGTGAAACAGGATTTGCTATATGAGACAGTTGATAACAAACAAAATTATCAACGACTGTTGCAACAGCGTGAGAAAAATAAAAAACACTTTGATCAATCTGCTAAAAATTTGTCAACCTTGGTTCCCGGTCAAAAATCTGTACTAATCGATGGGGATAAAAGAAAACCGGTTACAGTAGTTTGTCGCGGACTCGAGCCGAGATCGTTCGTGGTAGTCGATAAGGAAGGTCATAGATACAGGCGTAACCGCCGCCATCTGGTGGCGCGTGCGGCGGACTCACAACCGGGGCCGGGTACTGTGCACTTGGGACGGCTTGGTGTTTCTGACACCGGAACAATCCACGCTGGTACTAAAGAGTGTTCTCAGCCCAACATTTCAGGTCCTATAACACGCTCGAAAGCTAAGAAAATGGGACAAAGTTAACCGGTATATATATATGTATTTTCTTTTTTTTTTGGAGTACCTAAGATACTTACCAGATTAGTATTAACTATTATTATAAATATATATTTTAAGTCAAGAAAAACAAGATTAATATAAAGTGGTAATTCTGTAGAAACATAGTCTTAATAACCAGTTCATGTTAGGAATAAGTAAAGTTCATACCTAGTAATAAGTTTTATGATACGCATTTCTTTTTAATACAGGTTTTCCATCCGACTGTACGTAGTTTCGTTGACTATACTTGATAATAAATAAAATAAAAAAAAAATAAGGAACGTAATTAAAAGTAAATAAATAATACATAGGCATCCAATTATGTGTAACAGAATACTTATGTAGCTACTTAGAAGTAAAGCATTATTGTAATATTAAGGACTGTATTGTTTATCTTTAATTTGTTTCATTAAAAGGGATAAGATGTAGTATAATATATGAGGGTATGTATTAAATATAAGGTGTACCCACTTATATATTAAACAGTGTTAAACTAACTGACGTATCATTTACTACAAATTCTATTTACGTTACAAACTCGACGAGAATCTACGCCGGTCGGCTTCATATTGACTACGCATTGCATTTCGAACTGTCACTGGTCACCGACAGTAAAATTTTATTGTCGAGTTGGTGAAGAAAGTACTTCCTTTTTAATAGGGCCCTATCGAACGATGCGATGGTGCCAATGTCAAAAATAAATACAGTAATCAAAAAAATGTCGGCAACGTTGCACGGTAGAACACGGTCAGAAGATCCCTCCCCCGGGCTATTAGCCAACGGATAATGATATCCCTCAGAATCTGCCAGAGCTACCACAAGCAATTTAGAGGTGAACAAAGTTGGTAGCTACAGTTACCAGAATCAAATTTCTAAATGTCAGTGAAAATTAGAACACATAGAAAAATCCGAAAAGTAAAGCTATGGCCGGGAATCGAACCCGGATCCTCGTCATTCCGTGACGCGTGCTATACCCCTACACCACCCATAGCAGGTGGGTAGTCTCCGAATGTTTCTACCCGTTACTAACTGTCACGCGACCTTTTTGTTACTATGCGAATTTTTTGTCGCTAAGCGTCATCTGTTTGAATGATGTGTCTGTACTACACAATTACAAACTCTCATGGAACATCTACTGCTCACCAGGGACGAGAGAAGGCGCTGTTTTTCAGAACTAGTCAGTTACCAGAATCAAGTGAATGGCTAGCGTCAGGCATAATCATCATGATCATAAGTTATCAACATGTTACGCCCCCCCCCCCCCCCCCCCTACGGTAACTGACGATTATGCCTGACCCGCCACTTAATTTTACGGGCACCATTGCCATGCTGTCCGAGTAACTTAGTCGTTTGCATTTGCATAAGCCATTAGTGGCGTGTGGCGCCTTCTATCGATACAATTAAGGATTTTTTACTTTGTATGTGCTTTTATGATTTAAATGAATACTTTTGTACGAATTATTAATACACATACATTCATAAACATACACAAATCACGTCTTTATCCCATAGGGGGTAGACAGAGCCTGAGGTAACGAAACCTAAAGGTTTAGCATGATTGTGTAGGCGCATAGGTGGAAAAAGGATTCAAAATAGTGATGGGTTGTTAGCCGCATCGCCTATAACATGAATCCTAAGAATTTCGCCCATTCCCTCGATGGGATTTTACCGTCTGCGCGGGACTAGAAGCAACTGGTACATTCTATGTTTTCCTTTGCTCCCAGACTACCATGGAAGTAATATATAGAAATGTAGGGTGAAATGAGGCGCTAAGAAGTACACACAGAAGGTTTATTTAAGTAAACTTACAAAACAAGTTAAGTCTTACTCTAGTCGAATACCCTAGCTAAGCAAAAGCATAACCATATGAGTTTTGGAATGGACCGCAGCGGCGTTCTCACTCCACTCACTTGATCGGTTTCCACTGGAGGATGGCAGAGGCCTTCTCTCCAGCTTGACCGCTGGCTAGCGAATGATGATAGTCCGGCGGCTGCTGCGGTTTTATAGGGACCGCGCGCCGCGTTCGGAGATGCTCGGGTCCGTGTCGGTCCGCCGAGCGAGATAGATAGCGAGTGTGCGAGCGGGAACGTATTCGAGTCCGCGCGCATTGCACAGTTGATGTGATGTTTTGTTAACTTGTCGCTTCAGAAATAATTTATAATAATAACTAGGTACCTACCTAAATATTGTACGTCTGAAATGGACAAACTGTTGAAACTTATTGTACACGGGTTTAATACATTACGTTTTTTATTTCTTATTACAAAGCAGGGCATTTGTTCTTTTAAAAATCTTAAAGCACTTCTCTATTAGGCTCCCACTTAGATTATGTCCAACACGGACACTGAACAGCCCTAATGGCAGGTATTACAGCGATACCTAGAAGCCGAAATGGGGCATTACCTAAATCTTTCACTTATCCCGAGAATAGAGACACTTCCCCGAACGGCCGGCGATTTCGATCGGGAATTTGTCCGTGTAATAAGGCTTTTGGGGATAACCGTGGCAAACTAAAACAAAGTTTCCGATAACACTCACAGAATGTAAACACTTAACTAGTTTTTAACGACACTAAAAATTAGAACACATAGAAAAATCCGAAAAGTAATAATAATAATAATAATAATATTTATTTTCAGATTAATATCCATAGATTGTTAGTTATTACATAAACTTAAGAACTAGTGTTAGTAGGACAGATTTTAATATTTAATATTGGAACAACGGTTCGCGTACATGTAGCTGCGTCCACCTACGCATCAACGCAGTGTCCCAGCGGTCCACAAACACGCTCAGAATACTGTTGGACCTGGCACGGAGCCGCGCCATCAGGGAGGCGCAGCGCTTGCGTATAATGGAAGCAAAACCATCCGTCCGCGCCTCCGCGAACATCCCCGATGCACTGCAGCGCCATGACAGGCCCAACAGCATCCTGAACGCGTTGTTATATTGCACACGTAGGTCGCTGTATGCCCGCTGCGTGAAATTGACCCATAACCCGGACCCCGGAACCCGGATCCTTGTCATTCCGTGACGCGTGCGTTTTTTAGTTTTTAACCTTGCCCCACGTCAGATTCGAATTAGAGCGTTTTCCAAAAGAAAGTTCACATGAACATTTTTTCCAGAATTTAAATATTTTGGCTTTTTCTTACTCAGAATCGTTTACCCTATCGATTCACATACAAGAAAAAGTGTGTCCCAGATTTAACTGCCAATGGTCACCTACAACGCCTTGAGATAACAGATGCGTTGCCGTAATAGAGGACTAAAGATAGACCTCATGTGGCAGTAATTTATTAATTTTCTTACTCCATAGCCCAAGCACTGCTGATTGGCGGCAGGATTAGTGGATAAGATGGCGATGGCGATACGGATAGGCCTCGCAAAATGTCCTAGCAACTGAAAAAGAAATCGTCTATTGTGACGCCATTTTCGGAAAAGAAAAATAAAATAAAAAATAAGAAGGCAAGTTAAATTCACGTGATACTAATAAATTAACTCATGTAACTGGCCACTAGTGAAATATAAAATAAAATAGGCAAGGAAATATCGCCCGAGGTGCTAGCATGCTGAATTTATGACGGAAATTAGTTTCCTTGCGAAATATTTCAGAGATATGAGACGCTCAGTTTCTTAAGTCTATTATTGTGTATGGAATACAACTATCTCCTTCTATATTTTATATCACCTCCCATCACTAACCTTCACAACTGAACTTACGCGTGTACGCGTGTTGGCAAACGCAGTGTAGGGTCTCCTGTAGGATTATTATCTAACTCGCTCGCAATCGCCGTCGTGTTCATATTGACAGTTCATGCATGGGCTGACAATTGGCATCGGAATCAGCTAGCTGTCACATTCATATAAGAACTGTCAAAATGAACACGATGGCGATTGCGAGCGAGTTAGGTAATAAGTCTAATGGTAATGATATTTGCAAATGGTAATCATATTCGCAAGGCAGCGGGCAGTGATTGGAGGAGAGCTGAAGATCGAGCCCAATGGCGTGCTATGGGAGAGGCCTATGTCCAGTAGTGGACTGACACGGGCTGATGATGATGATGATGATAACAACTGTACCGGTTGATAAACAAGCAACATTTTCAATTCTAATGTAGGCATTCAAACTTTGAATTCCGGTCTAGAGCATTAACGTCCCTTATTTTGGAACAATTTCTAGTTCTTCGAATATGACCAGTGAGACCACCAAACAGTTTGGCTCAGGTAAATTAGTAACAATATAATTATGTCGTTCAAACTTTTAAAACAGTTATAGGACCGCTTTTAGCCGCAGACGGTTTTAATAGCTAACTGGAGGCTTGAACTTAGCAATCCAATTCAAACTGTCCAGATTAAAATTCTAAGAGGTAATTTTAGCTGCCTTTCATTTTTGTCGGGGATTTCTCAACTTTTCTAAATTGTAGGTATAAAAGCAGCTGGACAAGTTTGGTTAATGTCCTTTTAATGCCCTATTATGGTGTCCCAATGCTGGGCAAAGGCCTCTCCTGGGCCTGCACAACTCCTGGTCCAACGCAATGCCAGGCCAGACCTCCATACATAGGCATCCAAATCCCGCCATCACCTTCTTGGTCTCGTCGTCATTAGACATTCTCCAGCACCCACCAAGACATGACCAGCCCAGTCCCGTTTGAGCTTAGCAGCAGGGGCGTAGCTCCCGCTGTATCAGCCGTATCAATTATACGGGGCCCCCGGACTACGGGGGCCCCCGACATGCGTAAGCAAACATTTTTTTTTCTTTTGTGAGAAATCTTTACCCTTCATAAGGGCCCCCGAATAAATTTTTATACGGGGCCCCACCAAGGCACGCTACGCCATTGCTTAGCAGTCTTTTCCCCAACGCCAGCAATGCGTGTTTATGAGCACAGCGTGGATTTTCGGATTCTATCTATCCTTTTCACACCTATTTAATATTCTGCGCCCCATCGTTCTTTGGCAAGCCTTAAGACCCAAAGTTGACTTGACGATGATAAGAGCCCGACTTCAGCTAGAACGTGAAATAGAATCCTCGAGTCTGATTTCTGCTTCTACACTGTGGGGACATGCCAAATGAACAAAAAAATATTGCGCGTAAGCTGCTTTTTGTTTTCAAGTGAAATGATTTCTACCTCCACAGAGCAACCAATATTTGACACCTAACAATGTAAAATGAAACTTTTTAAAATAAAAATAAAAAAAGCTGCCAGTACTTTATAATTTTATTATCTTCGACAAGCCACCGTGCTATTTTTTTTCCATTGTGCTAGTTCCCTGTGGTGTTGCCAATTCTCGCGTCGACGTCATCTCTTATGCAAGGCAGGTTGGGCTGAATTGCCATATTAAATATTGAGGCTGCCCCGAAACTCGGCCGTGTCTTTACTGCAGATGGGACTGTAACATCCTCATTCCCGTTTAGAAATTCACTGCAATTCGGTTATGAAATATTAAGTTGAAATCCCGAGGGAGTTATGAGGGTAGATTGTTTTTTAACTCGTTTTAAACGTAATAAAGAAGACCTGTTTTTATGGAAGTATAATATAATTTCTTCCATGCTGGTCTGGGAGTAAAGGAAAAATATAGAATGTATCAGTTGCTTCTCGTCCCGCGCAGATGGTAAAAGCCCATCGAGGGAATGGGCGAAAATCTTAGGAATCATATAACCATTAAAAATAAATAATACGATCACTCAATATCCGAGTGTACCTACATAAGTAAGTACACAAAATGTCACGTATTTTATTTAAGAAAATCGTACATGAAACCTAAATAACTCGGATAAACCGGTAACCACAAGTATAATAAATACAGAATACATCGTCTCTTGCTCTCGGGGTGTCGAACATGCAACCAATAGAATACTAGCCATCGAATTCACAAAATCATTAAAAACTGAGAAAGTTATTAAAACTGAAACTATTTATTTGCAATACATACTAAACTTAATTCCTGTGATATTACTTGTTTCGTGAAAATATTCCACTTATGAATGTTATGTTATGTAAGTGTTTTGCCACTACCTACTGCCTAATAAAATTATTTTATTAAAAAAAAAATACTTTTTGCTAAGTTTCTTGCTGCGCATTCTTCTTGGCGATGGTATTTTCGAATGCGCTGGTAGTTTCAAAAAAAGACATGTAAAAGAGTAGCCCTTGGTGGCCTTTTTGCAAAATAAAGTTTAAAATTTTGAATTTCAACATGTACAAGCTAGCTGGCTAGTCATTTTGCTGTAATTTTTCCCTTTTTAACTAATTAACTTCGCTTAGTAAAAAACAAGTAGGTAGTAACAGATTTTTCATGAAACAACTCTTTTTTTCATTGACCAGTGCTATGAGCTATGTCTGCTTGCTTACCCATCTTTACTTTCATTTCTTTTTATTTATGTAACTTCGGTCTTGATTTCCTCTTTAAATGCGACCTTCCGAGTTTCATATTGGGACCGTGCGCGACGACAGCGCCACGTGATAGGCGGCCATTACAGACAATATTGTCACCGCTGTCAAACAAGAAGTAAGTAAATATTGTGAAAAATATTTATGAAATCTTGTGTTATTTTACTATATTACACAATTTTGGACAATGGTAGTCAGTAACATTATTGCCAATAATATTAAAATTGTTGTTTTCAGTGAAATTTTAGAGGTTAGGTAACTACATTTTTTTTTCTTACGGCAAATATCCACTTATTTCTTTGGTCTCGTTTCCACCATGGTCTTGGAAATTGGTAAAATTTACAGTCGCTATTCTTCTTGGTGTTATTACAATTCACAACAACACATCTTGCCAGGACCATATCGCACCCTGAAAATCAAACCGTCACTAATCAAAAAACGCATTTTTTGGCAACGGACGTTTAAAAATCCAAAAATCAAGATACATTTTTAAATTGGTTATTTTAAAGAAAAATACGAGTTTATTCATTTTATTACCTACTTTTATATACTAGCTTTCTACTAGAAATTAATTGGGTCTAATATATGTATTAAATACTGTAAAAAATCGAAATTAAAAAAATATAGTGTCATTTTTCCGTTTATTTTCACTAATCGCCAGTTTTCTGCTAATTTTACCAGTTTGTATCATTTGTGTTGGAAGTAAAAATGACACTATAGTTGTTCATTTTGGATGTCTTCATAGGAAAAACTGATTATTTTAGCAAGTAATTGTAAACAAAAGATCTTATGCAATTTTAGAGATTATTTATTAAGTCTAGCACCTAACACAGCCAGTAAAAATAATTCCACCAAAGTTTAAAAAGTAACAGAGTTTATGAAGTAAGAAAATATTACCGACTATAAATACCTAATAACATAGTTTTCTTCTAACAGACGATCTTGACCTCACGGAGGGGGGAAAAGTAACGCGTAGGCCGGTGCACCCTGGGCAACAACAGTTAATTAATTTATTTTGTAAGTTAGTTAACTGTTGGCTAATATCCGACTGGGGGGGAGGGATGGTAAGATGAACCCGCAATTCGTTGCGGGGGATCTGAGCCAGCGGGTCCAGAAATGGACCTGCAGTGAGGGCGGCGCCTCTGGGCGCTTTTTTGACGGAGGCGAACCTGAGCCAAGTACCTGCAGGGAAAGGTGAGGGCAAGCCTTATTGGACGGGGGCGAAAGTTCACCGTCGGAGCGGTGCGCCCCGTAAGGGACGGGATCGCGGAGCGGCGTGGCTTCGGCCACTGTCGGTCAACACGTAACCTGGCCCTTGGGGTCGCAACATGGGCCGCTGTCTTTTTCAAGACGGGGGCCAGGAGGAGACAACCTCTATAAAAAATCCAAGCGGCACCAGCGGGGGAGGGCGGGATTTCCCAAACCTGCATTGCACAGGTGCCGCGAAGAGGGAACCCCATCTCGGGGTGGTCGTGGGGCGTCGCGGTGACACCGAGTGCTCCCGTAAAGCCTCACATACGACTGAATAGGGAATCCGTGTGGTTTTTACTGGGTATGCCTGCCGTCGCGGGAGAGCCCCACATACACACGGTAAACCCATACCAGGCGGATGCATAAGGCGCATTTTCCACACCATAAAAAAAAGGCGAAAGCTTCTAAAGATATTGATTCACGCAGGCCATATGGAGCTAGACTGGAACTGGAAAGACGTATCTTGAAAATTTTCAGCAATTTCCGGCATATGTTTTTCTTCAGACGATGATGACTCGAATCGAGGTTCATTACAGTCTACCTTGAAGAAAAAAAACGGATTAATACTTGTACGAACAAAATTACCTTGCTATTCCGCTACACACGTGCAAGATAGCAAAGCCTGTGCTAAATATACATGTTTTTATATACAATCCCTTCCTCTACTGCTACATAAAACATAGGTACATAAAGTCCACAAACTCAACTACCCCTACTACAGCACACAAAACACTGAAGCGATTCAATCCCTCTGCTAATAATAATTGCGAAATCTGTGACAGAATATACCTTCACATCATATCTTAGTTTCTGCAGTTGTGGTTGCATTAATTTCTTTAATGATTGCCCTAAATTTTTGCGGTCTTGAGTTCCGTTGCAACGTTTTTAACTGTAAAGAAATATATTTATACCTACACCCTTTAAAGTTGAACTCTGATGAAGAAAAATGACATTAAACGATAAAAACATTGTTGCATTTAGTTACTCAAACAATGAATCAACGCAAATTGAAATTAACTTTTCATTTGAACCTTGCTGACACAATGATCAAGAGTCAAATTCAAATGTACTGCTTAAGTAAAATCGGCGAGAATTTAAGAATACCGGCATTATTCTCAAAATAACAAGTTTAATAAGATAAAACGCCCATTATGACGAAAATATTGAAGCAAAATTGTCATTTAACCGTTAAAAACGTTTTATTTCATTACTATCTTTCCCAAGTACTAGACGAAAATTGTCTTTAAACGTAAAAAGTCAGAAAAACATTGAACGGAGACCGCATTATGGTACTGAATTAAATGCAAAAATGTTATTAAGCACATTATCCCACTTTACTTTCAACTAAAAGTAACAAATACTTGCGAAAAACTGGCTCTAAAATGAAAATAACACTGTTGTTTTAAGTAAAAACTTTGTTATGATACTAGATTAAAAAATGAAAATGACACATTATTGATAGAAACATTAGTCCATTTAGGAATATTATCAAATACTAAAGGAAAAACGTTACGAAACAAAAAAATATGCTATTGCTTTTTGTTAAATAAATAAGTTGAGTCTGAATTATAAATCAAGAGTGACACATTATTCATAGATACATTATTCCGTAAATTAAAATCGTACTTACCGATCAATTTCATCGAAAATCGTCGCTAAACCAAAAATGACAGACTTCCGCATAGTACTCGGTGTAATATGTTTAGCATCCCCGCCACTAATGACAATATGTCGCTGTTCCCATGCCGCACTCGCGCATCCCCTCCAATATCCAAAACGACACTAGTGCCCTCTGTGGCAGCTAATGGAGTTAGAGCGACGGGTGTCTTTGCATTGCACGCTTTGTAACTTGAATGGCTAGATGGCGTTGATAACTCAAAATATCGAAATTTCGTATAGTGACGGTTTGATTTTCAGACAATATTGTCACCGCTGTCAAACAAGAAGTAAGTAAATATTGTGAAAAATATTTATGAAATCTTGTGTTATTTTACTATATTACACAATTTTGGACAATGGTAGTCAGTAACATTATTGCCAATAATATTAAAATTGTTGTTTTCAGTGAAATTTTAGAGGTTAGGTAACTACATTTTTTTTTCTTACGGCAAATATCCACTTATTTCTTTGGTCTCGTTTCCACCATGGTCTTGGAAATTGGTAAAATTTACAGTCGCTATTCTTCTTGGTGTTATTACAATTCACAACAACACATCTTGCCAGGACCATATTTTTATCTCAAAAACGATTAGAAAATGTTTACTGCAATATGGATTTGACAGCTCAAGTCAGCGACAAAAATGACAATTTTAGCCGTAGCGAGCGCTGTGATCGTTTAGGCTACCCCCTCCACCCGCTTTGCACTCTGCCAATACCTACCTTTGTTTACGTTACATGATATTGCTTATACCCGAGTCATCATCGTCATGCCAGCCGAAAGACATCCACTGCTGGACATAGGCTTCCCCCAAGGCTCTAAAGAAAGGAGTTAAATATGCAAAATATTAAAAACTATCGGTGGCATACTCGATGTCCCTTTACCCACGTAACCTTAAATTTCACGTCACCCCCTAATATTCAATTTCGATGGTCTGAGGTGATTTATTTTTGACGCAAAACGACCCGCCTCCTGTTTATTACTTGATTTTGATTGATGATCTGAGACAAGCTTTAAGAGACCGAAATTTTGTTAAAAGAAACGAGAGGAAATAAATAATGGCATTTACTTACGTGCTGAAGAAAAAGTACTTTCAATGGATCCTTTTTTAACTCTCGACGCAAAAAGAATGTCAATAGCACCGTAGCTCTTTGGATGCGATTTTGGATCTTCCACGCTGGTCTGGGAGTAAAGAAAAAACATAGAATCTACCAGTTGCTTTTCTTCCCGCGCAGATGGTAAAACCCATCGAGGGAATGGGCGAAGATGTTAGGAATCATGTTATAGGCGATGCGGCTAGCAACCCATCACTATTTTGTAATTCCCCTTTTCCACCTATACGCTCCCGCAATCATGCTAAACGTGACCTTTAGGTCTTGTCACCGTAGGCTCTGTCTATCCCGTAAGGGATAAAGACGTGATTAATGTGTGTGTGTCTGTGTCTTAACATAATTACACAAACGGATAATTCACGCATTAATTTTAAAGTCGAGTGTTGCTCGACATGTTCCGCACTAGTTCGTAGTCCTTCCTCTTGGAACGCTCGCCCGGCAGCGAAACAGGCACCCGTTTGTGTAATTATGATTGACTAGCTGTTGCCCGCAACTTCGTCTGCATAGAATTCGTTTATCGCTATCCCGCAGGAATTACGCAATTTTCCGAGATAAAAAGTAGCCTATGTGTTATTCCAGACTGTAATCTATCTATGTAGTTATGGAAATAAATAAATAAAATAAATAAAATAAAATGTTACAAATTTCATCCAGATCTGTCCAGCCGTTCTGGAGTGAAAGAGTAACAAACATCCAAACATACTCACAAACTTTCACATTTATAATATTAGTAGGATTCTCACGGTAGTTTCATGTTGAAAAGTTCTATCGGTTTAGCTACTTTTGTGCTGGAATTTTTTAATATTGAAGGCCATGTGCATGCTATGTTACACACGTCTCCATGGAAACATCTTTTCAGAAGGTAATGAGGGGCACAATAATACGCTACGAAACCGCAATAAGCCAAATATCAATTCAAACCAATGTCCAATTGTAAACAAAGTCCAGGAAACAGTCTGCTTATTACCTTACTCGCTCGCAATCGCCATCGCGTTCATTTTGACAGTTCATATATGGGCTGACAATTGGCATCAGAATCAGCCAGCTGTCACATTCATACAAGAACTGTCAAAATGAACACGATGGCGATTGCGAGCGAGTTGGGTAATAAGCCTACAGATATCCACTACTATTGCCCCTATTATCCCTTGTTTGGGTCCCGCAATCGGGAAGGACAAACAAATGGTCGCTAACTAATGACATGAGCTGGCTGACTCGACAAAAATAGCAATGAACCAGTTGACGGAAATGGCACGACGTGCTTTATCTAGTAGGAAGTACTGGCAACGAAAGAAATGCATTCGAGTAAAAATATTCCCATTATTGCTATCTTTATCAATCAATCAATCATTTATTTACAAGAACATTATGGTTTACATAGATGGTATTAGAAGCAAGTATCAGTCCCTTAAAATATTCAGCCATTTGAGGCGTGTGAAATATTTTGACCTAACAAGCGGTCAAATTGTACGTCAGATCTGTTCTGTTCTCCAGGCCATTATGGTTGCCTGGTAGAGATCGCTCTGTAGCGATAAGGCCGCCTATTGTTACCTTGTAATATTCTGTATACCTTTTTCTGTTTTGGTTGTTATATGTGGTGTTCAATAAAGAGTTATTGTATTGTATTGTATTGTACGATATGATATTTTTTAGAAATGGTAACATTAACAGATTAACACCAATAAATTAGTAGTGCATGTTTCATGCAGGAATTAAACTAATGTATAGTAAAATAATTCATAAAATAACGTATTTTTTTAACACTAGCCAAAACTAACATTATACCATTTTATAAAAAGCACACACACAGCAGCTACAATCAAGGGCAAAGTGGCTGGAAAAAGAGCTGTTGGGCGCAGGAAGAAATCTTGGCTGCGAAATATCCGGGAATGGACTGGAATCACAAGTGCAGCGGAGCTTTTCAACCAGTAGGCTTATTACCTAACTCGCTAGCAATCGCCATCGTGTTCATTTTGACAGTTCACGTATGGGCTGACAATTGGCATCGGAATCAGCTAGCTGTCACATTCATACAAGAACTGTCAAAATGAACCGATGGCGATTGCAAGCGAGTTAGGTTATAAGCCTACTGGCCAGGGACCGTGTGAAGTATGCGGAGCTGACTGCCACCCTTCACTAGTTGCGAAATCTTAGTAATAAGGTCCCATTTTTACTCTTTAGATACGGAACCCTAAAAACGCACACAAGCACTACAAGTTTATAAAAGGCTACGTATAGGCACAATAAATATGTAGTGAATCCACTTTTGCCGGCGTCAGTCCTGTCTCAATTAAAATAAATTGCAAGTTCTTGGAGTCGAAACGATGACGGTACTAATTGGATTAAGATATTGATGTTTCAGCATGATAGCAGCCCATCAGCTAAGCGTTTCTCATTACGTGAAATGGGTTTACCAAAATCGGTGCCATTGCCATTTTGCCCGGGTTCCTTTTTGTCCCATAATTTTCTTTGGTCATTATAATCGTTAGTCTTTTTTTTGGTTATGAAATCGTGCATTTTTCAGGATTTTGGAAAAGTCGTCATAATTTAGTAGGTTAGGTTAGATTAATCTAAAGCTAACACACCATAAATACGTTTGTAAAAGTCTTAACTCAATCAATATTACCAAATTCAAATTAGCAAAATATATATATATATATATATAATATCTATACAATAGCATTTCAATGCGAACACGAAACTGCATAAATTATAAGCGGCAGAAATTCTTAAGCGTTATTCTAATGTTGTTCTGGAAATTAATTATTCAATCCTTTCAAAACAGACCAGTTTTGTCTTTTGAAATAACAGACTATTATATACCAATGAAACTGGCCACCAAGCCATGAAAGCCTCTGTATTTTTGAATATAAATAAAACATTGCAATGCGTACTGGCCATGGTTAGATACATTAACAATCTTAAAAAAAAACATCAACACGATAAAAAAAGCCTGCTACTTTTTTTTTGCGTGCCAGCATGTTTACGAAGAATTCAACGGCGAAATAAAAGAGTGAACGGCATAATAAACATAGAATTCATTGATTCGAAATTTAAACCTGAACTAATAGAAATAAAGTGGAAAACAAATATTTTCGAATTGTAAATACGCTGTTTTGAACTGTCATTCGGTAATTATTTATAAGTAAAACTAAATAGGTGTGAAGCTATTTGAGGTGCGTGAGAACGTGGTAATTGCCTCGTAAACTGGCGTAACCTGCAATTTACAGTGAATAATGGAATCGTTAGTTTATCTTCTACAATACAAACGTGAAATAGTTCATACACAATAAACTAGAGACACGAATTAAAATATTTGTTGTAAAAATATAAAATTGATAACGTGAATGGTATTGGTGTCTCTGTGTCATTAAAATAAGGTATATCACGATATTATTTTATAAAATCATAAACAATTGCAATAGTTATATCAGATACATAATAAATTGAATAACTGAATTAAAACTAAAATCTAAAGTAAAACTAGTTTCTTAAATCTAAATTGAATCTAAAGCAGGCTCCCGTGGCATGGTGCCCAAAAAGCTGGCAACATTACATCGTTGAATAACTATCATTTTTATTTAGTTTCAACTGTTCCAAGTTTGCCTATGATTGATTTGACATAATTTTGAAATTCGAATATTTCAAGTATATTATGTGGTTTCTATAAAATGGCTAAATTACTTTAATACTTTAAAAAACGAACGAGTTTTTTCTTAAAAAAAAGTATTCAAATTACTGGCCACATAGAATATGCAACGTTAAGAGATCAATAAAAAAAGCTTAAAAAAACACATCGGCAATGCGGAACGTTTGTTTAATCACGGCGGCAAATAAATCACGCCTGGGGCTGAAATTTAATCGTCAGATGGAAAATAAATCATCGATAAATTAACAGATAAATCTGCCAATCACGTGGCGTGTGTGAGTCAGAAACTATTGATCATGTTAAGAGTTATCTGAAGCCTTCTCAGAACGTATTAGGTGCGTTGAGAGGGTACTTCAGAGGTGTAATGGGGGAAATGAGGAAAATGCATTTGCAACAGAATAGTTTCATGTAATAGTTTTTCTTCAATTAAAAACACCAGATAAGCCGTAAGATCAGTTTTATTTCTCCTTTTGTTTACAAGCCAAGTCTCGCGCCAAAAATCCATCTCACCGTCCCTCTTTTTTCTTAAAAACCCTCACCGCTATGACAGCTGTCATGCGTTTAGAAACAGCATTAGAATATAAATCAGTATTTTACAAACAAAAACTAAACTACATTGACAGGTATTTTATCAACATCTAACACATAGGATCAGTAAAATCAATAAAGAACATGCCTTTCAGATCAATCTTTAGTATAAATAGCTATTGCCCGAGACTTTGTACGCGTAGAAAACAAAAATCCAGGTTTGACTTTCCTCGACACTTCCATTGAATATCGTTAAATTTCAACCAATTTACATAAAACTTAAACAAATTATTATGTATTCTACTGGTGACAACCGCATGAACAACCGTTCGGTAGTTTTTGGGTTTATCGCCGACAGACAATCAGACGCAGCAGAGGATTTCGTCAAGTGTGAGGTAGAATCGCGCATTGAGTTTCCGTAGAAATAAAAATATAAAATTATACTTTTAAATTCATTCGCTTGCCACGCCAAAAAAATACTACGTCATTCAGGAATCACGCAATATCTCTTTGAAACAAAGCTATTTTAAGATGTGGAAATCATTGATTTTTGGACTCTTCCTTTTACTGTGTTACTTCTTCCCAAATTTCATAAATAGGTACATACATACATAGGTACATAAATCAAGTCTTTATCCCTTATGGGGTTGACAGAGCCTAAGGTATCAAGACTTGAAGGCCACGCTTAGCATGATTATGGGCGTATAGTTGGAAAGGGGAATATAATTCCATAATTCTATGTCAACAGAACGTTCCCTACAGATTTTTATTCCCACAGTTTTTGTAAGTATGCCTACTAGATTGTATCTTTCCGTGATATGAATTCAATTCAGGTGACCCACTTGCTCGTTTGCCTTCCTATTCATATTTAAAAAAAAATTAAAAATTCCCCCAAGCGAGATCGACGTCAAATGTAAGTCTAATTTATATGTATATTACTAGCAGTTACTCGCAACTTCGTCTGCGTAGAATTCATTTATCGCTATCCCGCGGGAATCACGCAATTTTCCGGGATAAAAAGTAGCCTATGTGTTATTCTAGACTATAATCTATCTATGTTCCAAATTTCATCCAGATCGGCCCAGTACTTTTTGAGCCTATTCATTACAAACATACAAAAATAGGTACAAATCTTTCCTCTTTATAATATTAGTATAGATATAGATTTCCTCTTTATAATATTAGTATAGATAAAAAAATAATAATCATCATTCAGAAACTTTTGCACGATTTCAAGAAACACGACATAAATCACGACTTTATCCCTTATGGGGTAGACAGAGCCTGAGGTAACAAAACCATGATTGTGGGCGTAAAGGTGGAAAGGAATCAAAATAGTGATGGGTTGCTAGCCGCATCGCCTATAACATGATACCTACCTAAGATTTTCGCCCATTCCCTCGATGGGCTTTTACCATCTGCACGGGAAGAGAAGCAACTGGTACATTCTATGTTTATTCTCTACTTCCAGACCAGCATGGAAAAACTTCAAGAAACCGCAGTACTTATTTCGATATTTCACATTAATTTTAATTTGATATTGATACGTGAGCATTTCCTCAAGACAGGTCTCAACAGACAGAAAGACGGACAACAAAGTTATGTTATGGGGTTTCTTTTATATCCTTTTAAGTTAAAAACCCTAAAAACATTACAATAGGTAAAGCAGACCCGGGGTGAGTACCGGCAACAAACTATTCTTAGGGCCTGTGTTAAGTTCCAGTTATCTTCAGTAAGAAGAAGAAGAAGAAGAAAACTTTTATTCGTGACATTACATTGCATAAATTACAAAAAAAGAAGTAAAAACAGAAGAACATACATGTCACGAAATGGTCCCGCCTCAGCGTAATACTAGCCTTACAGCCAGCGCTGGTCTTCCGTTGGGACCATCAAGTCATCACACAAACTGACACTTAAGATAACTGGAACTTAACAAAGAGTGGTGAAAGGGGCCCTTAAGTGTCAAAATGAATAAAAGGATTCTAAAGTAGAACCACAAACAGCGACAAAAGTTTATGGAAGCACATCCCTGAAAGTTATCGATGTCGATTCTGTGCATATTAATTTCAAATGCCATTGACAGTGAACTTGTGAACTCAATGTCGACTGAATTGTTACTTAACTGCTCTTACTTGTAACTGCGAAACTTTCATAGGTTTCTACGTTCCGTTTTGCATTAAAATTATCTAACAACAGCTTAGTTTAACGTGAAAATTATTCGTGCAATAAAATATTATACATACCTACTTACTCATTACACTTTAAGAATTTTATCATCTAAATAAATAATATTCAGTATTTGTTTTGACATAACCTAAAATAAATGATAAAAAACCATTAAAAAGCATTATCGTACGGAACTTTCCTAAATTCAGTTCAACCCGCCGCATGATTCAATAACACTCATAAATTCATAAAGCACTGTTGTGATTCATTGTTTAAAAACAATCCATCAATTCGTCAATTCATCAAATCGCAAGTTGTGATGCGAAAAACTCTTAACGTACATGTCAAGATTTTTATCAGCGTCGTATCAGTTCGCTGTCAGTGCTAAACGTCAGTCTTACTCCCCGCATTGTAGAGAACGCACGGCCGCTCGGACTACGATCGCGGTTTTAAAAAGTTACATTCGAAAATAGAAGTTCGGATTCCTTTTATCGAATAAGTGTTTGGTTTCAACGTTTTTTGTGGCTGTCACACTGGCTGGAACTTAACGGATGGGAGTTTGATTTTCTTCTTTCCGGTAAGTTTTGTCGAAGTTTTTTTGTGCTAAGAAACAAAAAGTAACTGGCTGTTTATCGGTGTTGTTTTCATCTGATTGCGAATTTTATAGACTGCCAGTGTCAATTATTATTTTTAATTCATTTTAACTGTTTACACATAAAGAAATAAAACATTTTTTTAACAGCAAGCAACTACCTACTAGTTTTTGGTTTTTAATACGCGAGGCAGAAATAATTATTTCAGCTCTTAATGAAACATATCATAATTATAATGATTAAGTACCTACCCATTAGTTACAGCAATTAATTATGCACTGTAACAAAAAATCGAATTGATAATAATATATTATAAACATCTGTAAATAAATGAAAAGTAGGTATATTTATTGCACATTTAAGCTTACCTACTGAGCAACAAGTCCATGTAGCTCTGTTCTGTCATAAAGATAAAGAAGAAGGTGAAAATTTCAAAAGTACAATGAAAAAAATTGAAGTTTCTCGTCCGGAAATTAACTTTAATAAGAAACCACGGATTGCTCTGAAACATATCCGGCATACCTCGGCTAAAAATACGTGAGTGATCCGTATACCTTTTTTAACTAATATTATATGCGCACGTGAGTTTGTTTGTTTGGTTTTCACATGTAAACTACTCAACCAATCGTGATAAAATTTGGTATGAAGATAATTTGAGTCCTTGAGTAAAACATAAGGATAGTTTCATCCCGGAAAAATTTATAGTTCCCGCGGGATCGCGATAAACGAATTCTCAGCAGACTCAGCAGCTAGTATAATTAATTATGTCTGTTTCTCACGGATGCTTAATTTCAATTAATTAATACTGCGTAGTTATATCTTTAAACTCGAAATTTGTTACGTAAGTGCCAGGGTCGAGTAAGAAATATTTCTTACGACATATATTATATAAATATGTGTCCGGGTGGAATCTTGCGACTCCATTTTGAAGCAGATATCTTCAACCGATTGAGCTGAAATTTTGCATACTTGAGAAAGTCGGATGATAATACAATAATCTGGTAGTGGAGTTCTGGTGACCCAGCCAGCACAGCACAGCAGAGTACTCTTCAACGGTTGGTTGGATTGACTTGAAATTTAGTACACATGTAGGACGCATGGCAATGCAAGTAAAGCCAACATAAAAAGCTTGTATACAAAATTAAATTTTTAGGTTAGGATATCAACTTATCTGATTGGTCGGATCGCGAACGACATACGGTGATAAGATCAACTCTGCGGTAGTTTTTTTTATTTTTTTATTTTTTATTTATATAAGAGGGGGCAACCGAGCAGACGGGTCACCTGATGGAAAGTAATCACCATCGCCCAGGGACACCTGCAAGACTTGGGGAATCACAGGTGCGTTGGCGGCCCTTTCAAGAAACTGAAGGCTCGCCCTTGGCATGTTTTATACAATATACACGCAGTTACATACACACATAAATGACGTCTTTATCCCTTAAGGTAGACAGAGTCTAAACTGACGTGACCTAAAGGCTACGTGTAGCATGATTGTGGGCGTATAGGTGGAAAGGAGGAATCAAATTAGTGATGGGTTGCTAGCCGCGTCGCCTATAACATGATTCCTAAAATTTTCGCCCATTCCCTAGATGGGCTTTTACTTCGTGTTCTGTTACTAAGAATACAATGACGACATTTACGACAATGTTTGAGAAAAGAGCATTTGTATTGTACCTACACACACACACAAATCACGTCTATATCCTTTACGGGGTAGACAGAGCCTGAGGTCACAAGACCTAAAGGCCACGTTTAGCATGATTGTAGGCGTATAGGTGGAAAGGGGAATCAAAATAGTGATCGGTTGCAAGCCGCATCGCCTATAACATGATTCCTAAGAATTTCGCCCATTCGCTTGATGGGCTTTTACCATCTGCACAGGACGAGAAGCAACTGGTACATTCTATGTTTTTCCTTTGCTCCCAGACCAGCATGGAAGTAATAAGGTTGTATTGTATTGTATTGAATAGCTACGAAAAAGAGAGTTAGCGGGATCATGAATCTAGATAAGAAAATCAAATTAGGTACGAAAAAAAACTTCTTGGAACCATTTCCTTGCCTTGCCATGAACCAGATATCGCGAACAAAGCTGTCACCAATATCGACAGCAAATAAATCCACTAATATTGACGTTTATTTGACGACGCCGTATTTGCGAAGCCATTAGCACCAAAACTCAGCGATTCGGCGCCTCTAATTCTATTTGCTATTGTCGTACGCATAGTTCGTTTATGTCTGTTTATTATGAACGCGTTTTCTGTTAGCATGGTTATATTAATAATGGGATATTTAGTGACTAGACTAGTGAAGGTGATTTTAGAACCATTCTAAAGCCGCGGTCAAACGATCTCTGTAGTATCTCGAGCAGAATAAGGTCGTGCTTTCGATTTTAGAATGTTTGGATTTAAATCAATGGAAACCTGCACAAGCTGCGTGGTGTGCGGACGAAGTTTTCACAGCGCACTGTACGCGTGAACTGTGTAGTCCACGCAGTCTCATGCTGAGAGGAGACCTGTTTCTGGCAGTACTATAGACTACAGATTTACCCGAAGTGGCTCTTGTACAAAAACTGGACCTGACTTTTGATAGCACATCACCCGAAAAGACCATTCAGAAGCGGTATTTTTTTCACTTTTTTGGAAGAAATGTCACTCTACTCGTATATTTAGATGGATCAACTTATTGTTGTTACTCTATCCCATCAGCGAGGGGACAAAAGTAGTAGTTTGTTTGAAGAAATTGTAATGTTGTGTCTCATCATACTAACTAAGCTAAGGAGACGACCAATTATGAAAGAGGCTTAAAACTATCTACCGCAAAAATACATTTCTAAACGACTCTGAAAATTAGAACACATAGAAAAATCCGAAAAGTAGAGCTATGGCCTTGAATCGAGTGCTATGGCCCTACGCCACCCATAGCAGGTGGGTAAGCCTTCGAATTTTTCTATCTGTTACTAGCTGCCACGTGACCCTGTTACTATGCGAATTTTTGCCGCTAAGCGTCATCTGTTCGAATGATGTGTCTGTACGACACAATTATAAACTCCCGTGGAACATCTACTGCTCTCCACGAGAAGGCGCCGGTTTTCAAATGATAGGTAGCTACTATTAAATGAATCAAGACTGATTAAAAAATACATGTTTGATAAATTTTAAACTTATAAACTCAAGATTTTAGGAGTAACCTTATCGTTATGCCATTCTGACAAATATTTCAAAAGGGTTTCATATTCCAACTACATTTGTTTGACGCCTGAAATGTCCCGCGACGCTCGCGATTTTGTCTGCATAATATTCGCTTATCAATATCTTCCAAGGAACCATGCATTTTACGATGGTAAATTTACATATCTCTTTGCCATATTTCGTCTAGATTGTTTGTGTTATTTCCATTGGAAAAATGATAATTTGTCATCTTAGCAAGACAAGATATACCTACACAGCCTACAGTTGAAATTATGATACATACATACATAAATCACGTCTTTTTCCCTTACGGGGTATACAGAGCCTAAGGTGACAAGATCCAAAGGCCACGCTTAGCATGATTGTGGGCGTATAGGTGGAAAGGGGAATCAAAATAGTGATGGGTAGCTAGCCGCATCGCCTATATGATTCCTATGCCCATTCCCTCGATGAGCTTTTACCATCTACGCGGGAGGAGAAGCAACTGGTACATTCTATATTTTTTCTTTACTCCCAGACCAGCATGGAAGCAATTATGATAGGTACAGCAAATATGCACTAGATTACAGATAATCATTTAATTTCATAACTAACTAATTTATTGCATTAGGCGTTACTTTCCGGAGGTCCATTTCAATCAATAAAAAACATATTATAACTTGCTACTCCGCTACCACACTTCCACAGTTCCGCTAAGAATAGCGCGTAGCGGAGTAGTAAGGTAAATATTTTGTTCATTAAAACTGACTATCTTGCTTAATAATGGATCCTCTTAGCCGGAAAAATCACTGTCACCTAATCAGACATTTACCCGACATCAAATTGACTACTCAAGGAAAAGTTTCAAACTTTCTTACTGCCGCAAGTCACGGGTCGAGCTCTGACTTCGCAACTGAGTTGATTACAACTGGAGGCATTTCTAATAACAAGCGCTAGAATTGCTTCAAGTTAACTTTAATCCTTGACTTTTACTTAAATTTGTTGAATTTAATTTTTAATGGGAACTGAAAACTTTGCTATTTTCAATTGTGTTTAGAAATCAATAGGTATATCATAGTTATGGGTTCTTTGATCAAATTGCGTTGATTCCAAGATAAAGTATCCATTTTAAAATACTGAGACATCAAAGGTTTTAAAAATAAAATAAATCGAAGATCAGTTTGAAACTTCCTTATACCTTGACGGGTCTGGCTGAAAATCAGTGCTGCAGGTGTCTAACACCTCAGCGTAATGCTGAGCCAGCGACCGTTTCACTTTTGTGAAGACACACACAACGCTGATGATCTATCTTTCGTGTCTGTGTTTATTTTTCTTGTTTAGTTTCTATAAATGTATCTATATTCTCTTATATTTGTGTGTCTTGCAAAAAGGAATAAATGTCTTCTTTCTTTCTTTCTTTGTTATATAATATTTAATCTCTTAAATCTCTCGTGACATTAGATGACTTAATATATTTTTGTAACTTATTTATTTAATTGCATTAAGAAAAGCACAAGAGCAGAAAAAAATAAGGGACACCGCATAGCCAAGCGACTTAGCTCGTAGAAGTGGCAAAGGGCAGACCATATAGCACGGAGAACAGATGGTCGTTGGGGCCGAAAGGTTCTCGAGTGGAGACCGCGGATCGGCAAGCGCAGCGTAGGACGTCCACCAACGAGGTGGATGGATGACCTGGTTAAAGTCGCTGGTTCACGGTGGATGCAAGCCGCTTCCAACCGAGGCTACTGGAGGTCTATGGGGGCCTATGCCCAACATCGGACATCCTACGGTGGATATGATGATAAAGAAAAGCTGAAAAATGGTAAAGATTTTGGACCAAAAAATATGATATACTGTTGTATTATAGCACTGTAAATAATATCGTAAATATATATACATACACACACACACAAATCACGTCTTTATCCCTTACGGGGTAGACTGAACCTAAGGTAACAGGTACCTACAAGCCACGTTTAGCAAGATTGTGGGCGTACAGGCGGAAAATGGAATCAAAATAGTGATGGGTTGCTAGCCTCATCGCCTATAACATGATTCCTATGATTTTCGCCCATTCCCTCGATGGGCTTTTGCCATCTGCGCGGGTAGAGAAGCAATTGGTACATTCTATGTTTTTTCTTTGCTCCCAGACCAGCATGGAAGGACGGAAATCGTAAATATTATAGTATTTTTTTTAAATGACTTAGCTTGACTGTTTTTAGTATATGGGAAAAGGTCCAAAAGTTCGCGAAATGAAGTAGTTCTAAATTAATAATATAACTGAAGTATTTTTAGTTTTTGTTATTGCCACCAATTCCAATAAATTTTTACTAAGTTGAGTTCCCGTCACCAAAATCTTGACAAATTATTATGTAACTAAAATTCATGCATACCTACCTTATCTTGTCAAAAAGTTCTTCAAAATACAACATACAAAACAGAAAAGTTATAATTTTCAAATTGAAGACCTCTTTCATTCTTCGAAGTTTGTCGCAAAGGCGAATAAAATTATAATTTATTGAGTACATCAATATGTATGTAAATAACCTTCAAACGATTCTGAATTATGTTTAAGACAATTGTTTGCGCTAAGTTACGATATCAGCCAACTTCAGCTGCGATTCCCGAGGGTTATGAAGTTATTTCAACAATTACAGCTTACTTAACAAAATTCGATATTAAATTGCAATTTCAAAGGCATTCCAGTCACATTTACACTTTGACTCAAGATGTTAAACAAAGTTATCATTTCCACTGAACTTACCCGATTATCGCGATTTCTTTGACAAGCTTTTGATTATAATCTAAACTAGCCTCTGCCCGCGATTTCGTCTGCGTAGAATTATACATAAAAACCTTCCTCTTGAATCACTCTATCTATTAAAAAAAACCGCATCAAAATCCGTTGTGTAGTTTTGAAGATATAAGCATACATAGGGACATAGGGACAGAGAAAGCGACTTTGTTTTATACTATGTAGTGACAGTGATGATAGTGAAGAATCTGTTTTCAAAAGAATATCCACTGACAATCTGCCCCGCTAGCACGAGAGCGCACGAAAGTCGCGTCGCGCGCGAGTTGGACTACCAGTCTCTTTCTTGTTGGTACAGTAAGAAAAGGACGGGCAATGACGCGACTCTTGTGCGCTCTCGTGCTAGATGTGCTAGTGCAATTGATTTACGTACACAGAGATTGTTCCAATGATTGATTTAAAATGAAATGCAGAAATATAACATCCAATTATCACGCGCGCTTCAATACAAAACAAGGATGTGATCGAGTCAATTAAAATAGTGGACGATCGAGCGTAGAGTCCTGCAATGCAATATCTGAGAAAATCCAAACTTGTTTTTACCCGCGGCTTCGCCCTCGTTCTTTTTTTTCAATACTTTCTCACCGTTTAAACCTTTCCTGGACATCGACAAATATATCAAGACAAAATTAGCCAAATACAGAGACATACGAACAGGAATTCATTTTTAAATTTAAGATTAGGTACATTTAAACTTCTAGAAATTCTATTACATTCTATAGGACGGCTATTTGTATTTACTACAAATTGGCATTGTTAATTTTTTTTAAGCTGTGCTTTTAACACCTTTTTTTGATAAAATGGACTATTTCAAGCAATTAATTTGAATATTATGCTTTTACGTAGCTTTGTTAATTAATAATAAATATATTTCGCTGTTTGATAATTCGTGAATTTAGACAGAATCCCAATCGTCTTCGTTCGGCTGGCTATAAAAAAAACGGCTTTGTCTATGGTTTTGTAGATTTGACAGTGACACGTGACAATTGCCATAGCCAAACTTTTTTTTTAATTTTTGTGGCAAAAAATCGATGCTGGATTCTGTCTAAAAACCCGGTCGTTCGGTCAAACAAAGGTTCAAAGTACTTTTACAAAAATATCTGCAATCATAAAGTATTTTTGAAATCGGACAAGATAAATCGGATAATTGATGGTTTTCCTCGAAATGGTTTTCGAATTGGAGCATACTAAAAAAAATGGACAATGCCAATATTCTTACAGTCAGATGATTTAACCGGTAGGCTTATTATCTAACTCGCTTGCGATCGCCATCGCGTTCATTTTGTGGTGGTGCAATTTAGAATAATATTATATTAATATATACTAAGTAGTGAAAATACATAATACATTATACCTACATGAAACACATATATAATAATTGGAGATATAAATAGACACAAATCTAAAAAAACACACGCAAGACACATACATACATACATAAATCACATCTTTACTATCCTTTACAGGGTAGACAGAGTCTAAGGTAACAAGTCTAAAGGTTATGTTTAGCATGATTGTGGTTTAGGTGGAAAGTATACAGAGATGGTATTTTGTTTTATTTCTACAGCTTGTGACAATGGTTAGAATAAGAAAATCATCAGTCATTGCAAGAATTGATTTTATCTACAACCAGAAGCTGTGATAAACGTAAGATAAACCTTATCAGGCAGTGTACGATAGGCCTCGCACAAAAGTTGCTTGGGTCATCTCCCCATATATGTTATCACAACATTTATCTTGTTTGCTAGAGCTACAGATTGGACCGATGATCGGATATCGGTATTGGTTAATTTAATAACAAAAAATAATAACACCTTCGCCTGGTTTCCTATCGTTTATCATAATTTCATATGCCATGGGTTGTATTGTTGATCGAAGGCCAAAGGTGGTGGAGATCCATTTATACGCATAAGTTCGCTTTGTACATAATATCTTATCTTACACATGCATACACAAATCACGTCTTTATCCCTTACGGGGTAGACAGAGCCTAAGGTAACAAGACCTTCAGGCCACGTTTAGCAAGACACTGAGGGCGTAGAGGTGGAAAGTAGAATCAAAATAGTGATGGGTTGCTAGCCGCACCGCCTATGACATGATTCCTATGATTTTCGCCCATTCCCTCGATGGGTTTTTACCATTTGCGCGGGAAGAGAAGCAGCTGGTACATTCTATGTTTTTTCTTTGCTCCCAGACCAGCTTGGAAGTATCTTATCTTTTTTGTCAATAAAGCATTTATTTACTTCCTTACTTAAAAAATATTATGTTAACGTTTTCAAAAATGCGGAGCGAAGTACGTCAATGCATTTCTTCAGTGGATTTCTAAATGTCAGTGAAAATTAGAACACAGAAAAATCCGAAAAGTAAAGCTATGGCCGGGAATCGAACCCGGATCCTCGTCATTCCGTGACGCGTGCTATACCCCTACACCACCCATAGCAGGTGGGTAGTCTCCGAATTTTTCTACCTTTTACTAACTGTCACGTGACCTTTTGTTACTATGCGAATTTTTGTCGCTAAGCGTCATCTGTTTGAATGATGTGTCTGTACGACACAATTACAAACTCCCATGGAACATCTACTGCTCACCAGGGACGAGAGAAGGCGCCGTTTTTCAAATGATAGGTACTATCAACCTCTTCTTTCTTTTTTTTTTGGTTTCTACAGTGGCTCGCACAGAATCGCGCCTAAAGCCAGAAAAATTAGCTTTTAGGTAGTCGAGACAAAAATGGGTGACATGGAAACGAATTTTATCACTCGAGAGGCCGTTACAGCGGGCATGAAATCGTGCTGTCAGTCCTAAACAGCCCTGTCTCAGTGGGTAACTAGGTCACAGATATTTGAGTCAAATCATTAATTGTTACGAAATTTTGCACTATGGTAACCTTCATAGGGGACAACCACAATGGGACAGCGTTTGCCCCTACGAATAATAATAAGTCAAGAAGCGTAACTAAGCCCGAAAAAACACTCCACGCGAAGTGGACCGCTGGGGGTGCGGCTTAAAATATGTACCGCGCGGCGAATTAGTTCGGCTGGGACGCTCAAGCCGTTATCGCGACGTTATCATTGTATTTTTGCGCTAATACATTAGAAAAATATGCCATTGTGTTGTGTGAAGTGGTGTAGAAGCCATTCAGATATGAAAAATAGAGGACTCACCTTTCATATGTAAGTAAATAAATATTTTAGGACACCATACTTGACGACTCTGGATGCATGCGATCCACGCACCCTTCCCTTACCGCAAGTAGGCGGACACAATCACGACGCGCGCACTAATCGCGTGCAAAAATTGTCTATCGGAGTGAGAGTGTTACGTTTGCATTGCTGTTACTTTGTATGCGTAAGTGGAATGACAATCGAAGCGGCAACTGTTAGGGAATTACGTTTCTTGACTTATTATTATTCGTAGGTCTGCCCTCTCGAGCATCACTCGACTTTTTATACGTGAGCTATCCGTTTATGTGTAATTGTTATTTGTGATATCAACACGACATAGGTGTATAAATAAGTACCTAGCTGTTGCCCGCGACTTCGTCCGCGCAGAATGCACATAAAGTAGCGGAGTAGCAAGGTAAATAATCTTTCCTTCATAAATATTTCATTCACCACAAGGCTCGATTTTGAGTCATATACCTGTATCAATAGGTCATTCGTGCGAACCGAGCGGTCAAGACGGTCGAACATACTCTGGTAAGACATTCTGGCCGCGTCACAGCGTGTCACACCCGCACATTGCCCGCGGCGCTGCCTAATTATAACCTTTGTCACGTGACGTGAGAGGCAGTAATAATGTTACCCTAATTCCGGTTTCGTGTAGCTGGAAGTACTGAAACCATAATTTGGTATGAAGACGAGCGAGATAATTTGCAAGCCGTAGTTTTTCAACATACTCGTACATGTATATTATCACGTCTTCATCATCGATAAAGCCTAGAACAAGACCTAAAAGTGCTTGAGCGTGATGGGTGTATAGGTAGAAGTATTTTGCTGACTGTAGTACTTTTTGTAGTGCATTTTCATCCGTCCTACATATGTGAACCAAATTTCAAGTCAATTGGTTCAACCGTGGAAGAATTTCCTCCTGCAGAGACGGTCCTGGCTGGACCACCCGAATTTTATTACCAAATCATTGTATTGTCATCTGACTTACACAATTATGCAAAATTTCAGCTCAATCGGATGAAGATATCTGCTTCAAAATTGAGTCGTAGGTACAACGTACGTACATCAACATACGTACATTAAAAGTTAATGAAAAGCTTGTAATAAAATAGGGATGAGTTGCTAGCCTTTTTTATTTTTCCAAGATTTTTGCCTATTCCCTTGATTTGATGAGCAATTACGATCTATGCATCCAAATATAGGGAGGAGCACATGAAAATTTATCACGGTCCATAATATCGTCAAAAAAACCGGTTGTCTATACAGTCGGTTTACGGACGATGGTTTTACGTGATAATGATAAATGTATCACAAACAAAACGTGCCTCTCTATCGCTTGTTCCGCGCTCTCTTGCTCACTCTGGCTTCACGCGGAACGTAACGCAATGAGTCATGCTTTTTCTTGAGTGCAGCCGGCGTTTATCGATTTATACGAGGTTGTCACGTCAAAATATGTCTAACCGAATTAAGCAACCAATTACGAGTTCCATTATCCATAAACTAAAACCAATTACCTTGCTAATATGCTACTACGCGTACAAGACAGCTACTTCTATGAGATTCAAATACATCACTATCACTACATAGTATAAAACAAAGTCGCTTTCTCTGTCCCTATGTCTCTATGTCCCTATGTATGCTTATATCTTCAAAACTGCACAACTGATCTTGATGCGGTTTTTTTAATAGATAGAGTGATTCAAGAGGAAGGTTTTTATGTATAATTCTACGCAGAAAAAGTCGCGGGCAGAAGCTAGTTTTCATATAAATCCGACTTACCGTCTACAAACAAACCACAAAATTTTAGACTTTTTTATGGCGTCAGCATCTAATGGTAAGTCACTTACGTCACTTTACACTTGAATCTATATTTCCCGTCAACCAGGAATTCCCAGATGCAACCCTTAGCTAAACACTCAATGTCACTTACAGCGCTCCGACCAGTTTATTTATAGCGAAAAAGCGCTGAATTTGCTCTAAAGATATTTTATTTAATATACAGAAATCCATTGTGCCTACTGTCAGAGTGGTGATTTAAACCTAGCTATGGCTAGCTTACTCATGTCTAGTTCCTGTATAATAATAATTTAATGTTAAGCTCAGTTTAATAAACACACACATACATTCACAAATCACGTCTATATCTCTTACGATGTAGACAGAGCCCAAGGTAACAACACCTAAAGACCAGGTTTACCATGATTGCAGGCGCATAGGATAGAAAGGGGAATGACAATAGTGATGGGTTGCTAGCCGCATCGCCTATAACATGATTCCTAATTTTCACACATTTTCGCTTGATGGGCTTTTACCAGTCTCTGTTTAGATACTTTAGTACCTATTTAGTATCAAATTGTATGAAGCAGCCCAGTATTTTGATTCCTCTTTCCACCTATACGCTTACAATCATGCTAAACGTGGCCTTTAGGTCTTGCTACTTTAGGCTCTGTCTACCTCTTAAGGAATAAAGACGTGATGTATGTATGTATGTAATGAACAAAAAACTTTTACAGTCCGTGAGCTCTTAGAACCCCATTCGGATTTGTCTGTCTCACTCACTCTTATGGGTTTCGTAGTACTTCGTCCGCGTAGAATTATAGACCGACCGCTTAAATGAGTCCTCGCCCGCGCGGCGCAGGGGCGCGGGGTGGGACGACAAAGGGGACCGAGAGAGGTGCGGGCGGGTAGTATACCTGCCGCCCGGACTCATTTAAGCGGCCGGTCTATAGACTTAAGAACTGATGTTGATAGTGATTATTAACGTCGCGACTCTAGGCAGCTACGAACTTTGATATTATGTTTATCGATATCCCGCGGGAACTTTGCAATTTTCCGGGATAATAGTAGCCTATGCTTTAATCTAGGGTACCAGCTACCTCCATTCCAAATTTTATCCAAATCCGTCCAGTAGTTTCAGCATGAAGAAGGAACAAACATGCACACTCACATTGTCACATCCATCCTCACAAACTTTCTCTTTGTAATGTTAGTAGGATTACTCCAAAAATACAACATGCAGTAAAGAAAACTAGTTTATGTAGCCAATATTTTTATTATTTCTTACAAAATACGAAAATTACCTTCTTCAGGAGGCAAAGCCCCTAGATCCAACCTCCAGACAAAACCGCCAATTCACACGATAAACATAAAAAAAAAAAGTTTATTTTGCAAATGGCGCCAAGGGCTCTTTTACATGTCTTTTTTTAACTATGTACCAGCGCATTTGGAAAGACCATCATTGCCAACGAGGAATGCGCCGCAAGAAACTTGGCAGAACTAGGTATTATCATTGCGAGTGTTGTGAGAAATATTTGACTTCAGTCTCGCCATGCTTCAGTTTCCTTGCTTTTTAAGCCGATTATTTTTGTTATTTTTATTCGGTGCCGCGGCGCGTGGCAATGGACTAGCGCCAGCCAGCCACCAACAGCCAAAAATGTTGAAACCCTAAAAATTGTTTATTATTCAAAATACTTGCAGACCATCAAATTGTCAAATTATTTCCTGGAACTATATCGTCGACTTTGTAAATAAATTAAAACGTTGTGATTGTTCTCTAATATATCTTGACATAAATTATTAACTCGAGTTTGTGTCAATTTGGGTCGCTTTAAAAGTTGCCAATAATAGGACTACTATTTTACTCTATATAAATTTGAAAAGAGTCCATAGTTCTAATGCAATTTTACGAACTTTAAGCTGACGATATTGAACTCTAAAATCATTTAAGTAAGCAATAAATTTGGTATCTATTTATAAGTGACTAGGTGTAGCCGGCGACTTCGTCCACGCATAATTAAATGTTTCAAATCGGTACAGTAGTTTCGGAGCCTATTCAAATCTTTTCTTTTCATAATATCAGTGTAGATTATAGAGTAGAGTAGATCTGCGTCAAAATAAAATAAAAACAACCTGTTATTCGCCGGGAGTGCCGCCAGACGTAAAAACTATACACACGCACACTCGCACAAGCGCCCAGCGCCGCTTAAACGACCCAGCAACAACTCTCCCTCCGTCTTACGAATTTTCGATCAGGTCACGTGACCTGATCGAAAATTCTTTTACCCATCCCAAAAGTGCACAACGTCGCTAAAGAAGTTTTCACTCCAAAAATAAGTGACCAGCGAAGAGGCTGTTCTACCGTTCCTGTCTTAGATCAATCCTGACTTTTGAAGCGCATGCTTTTACAAGAAGGCGCCTCTAAAAACGGATTTATATGTAAATTCCCCCAAGTCCATGTCAGAGGAAATATACGGGAAAGTCAGAGGATACAGATAGTTTCCATGACGGTTTACGGGTTTGTTTGGGATTGTATCCCGTAACAATGGGTTTCAATCCTATATTAGTAAAGTTGCTGGGTACACAATTTGAATAACTGTTGCAACGTGGAACCTTTTCACACACAATCTTCTATCGGTCGTGGAAGCACCATAACATTTCTAATGTCGACTTTATTCAAATACATTTTAACTGCAATTTCTGCAAATCACAGATTAGACTCCAAAATAGGACTTAATCACCCTTGAAAACGATGTTTAGATAACATTGAAGCTAGCTAGACGGTCCTCGACTTATAACCATTACAATACAATACAATGACTCCTTATTGAACACCACATATACTTCCATGCTGGTCTGGGAGCAAAGAAAAAACATAGAATGTACCAGTTGCTTCTCTTCCCGCGCAAATGGTAAAAACCCATCGAGGGAATGGGCGAAAATCATAGGAATCACGTTATAGGCGATGTGGCTAGCAACTCATCACTATTTTGATTCCACTTTCCACCTCTACGCCCTCAGTGTCTTACTATACGTGGCCTGTAGGTCTTGTTACCTTAGGCTCTGTCTACCCCGTAAGGGACAAAGACGTAATTTGTGTATGTGTATGTGTACATATAACAACCAAAACAGAAAAAAGGTATACAGAATATTACAAGGCAACAATAGGCGGCCTTATCGCTACAGAGCGATCTCTATCAGGTAACCATAATGGACTAGAGAAAAGAACAGATCCAGAACCATTATTGAAACCGTTTATTTTATCGTTTTTATGAATAGGAAATATATGGTAACTAGAAATTAAGTAAGCCCGTCTTTCGAAATGGTTTATGAATGAGCATACATTGGAAAAAGATTCAGACTCTGTGCTCTGTGAATGTGACAGGCAACGTACTGCGGAAAACCAATGGCGTGATCGAGATCCCTTAATGGAAGCACACCCTAACAGTCTATTCATTGGAGCATACAGAAACAACGATTTGCGTTGTGCTTTTGTTTGTAGTCACTGAGTCTACTGCGATAAGACATCGGCGTCTCGTCTCTTCAATGTCTAGAATAATTCAACGTAGTCTGAATTCTTCCATGCTGGTTTGGAGCAAAGGAAAAACATAGAATGTACCAGTCGCTTACTACATAAATTACGTCGTTATCATTTACAGGGTAGACGGAGTCTAAGGTAACAAGACCTAAAGGCCACATGATTGTGGGCATATAGTCGTTTTGGACAATAGTCGTGCGAAGGATACATTCTATGTTTTTTTCTCCCAGACCAGCTTGGAAGGAAATCATCTAACTTTTTAATGAACACTTTTCTCCTGCCTGTACTTTTATCGTATGTATCCCAAATTTCAAGACAATTGGACCAACTAACCGTCGGAGAATTCCTTCCTGCGGAGTTGTACATCGGGAGCCCGATTTTTGAAAGCACATGTGTGAAAATACCACACGAAAGTGGTGAAAAATTGTGCTGAATTTTAAATACGAGTAGCTGTGAAGACAATCACACCTGTCATTAATCTTGTGAACTAGTCAAAACTTTGATTAGAACTGTAGTTTTGGAGATATAAGCTGATTTATACCACTTTCGAGTGATGTTCTTTCAAAAATGGGGCCCCAGACCAAAATTTCACATCGAGTATTGTCACCGGACTTCGGTACTAGAATTGGGTCAAAATTCACTTGCAACATTTGATAACACGTGAACTGACCGGGACATGTGAAAGCAAGGTCTTCTCTTCTTGAGGTGCCATCTCCTACCGGAGGTCGGCTATCATCAGTGCTATCTTTAATTTCGACAGCAGCTCGGAACAGTGAGCTTGTGCTAAGGTTGAATCATGTCCGGAGATTCTTAAGCCACGAAGTACGCCTTCTTCAGGGTGGTCGCTTTCCCTGGATTTTCCCCTGCATGATGACACGAAGCAGGCCGTATGTATCACTACGCATTATCTGACCCAAGTAATGCAGCTTGCGTTTCTTGACAGTTTTCAAGATCTCAAAGCAAAGTAAGCATTTGAAATTACTAGTTCAAGACTTGTTTCAGAATTCTAATAATGCTATTTTAACAAAAAGCTGAAGCGTATTTTCACGTTAAATTTGACAAATTTAGATGCAAGATGGTATATCATTCCAGTGCAAACTACACAACTGGTACTAATGAAATCTGGTCGCGTAAGTCAGAGACATCAGCTATTCTAAAAGTATTCCACACAAAAGCACTACAGTGCCAGTTCACATCTTGATAGCCAAGCTTAAAGAATGGGAGTTGTTTCAACCCTTCTTAGTATTAGAGCACTAAACCAACCGGAGACGTCAATGGTCTGTATGCGAACTTGTTTTTTAATTGGATTACGTCTGAATTAAATTGAAAAAAACAAAATAATCTTCAGACAATTGACACTAATTGACCTAGTCCCACACTAAGCGAAGCTTGTAATGTGGACACTTGACAACGGTTAAACATACGTATATAGATAAATAAATGCATATTAAACATCAAAGACTCGAGAGCAATTAGTATTTTTCGTACAAATATCTGCCCCGACCGGGGATCGAACCTGGGACCTCTAGCTCCGTAGTCAGGTTCTCTAACCACTAGGCTATCCAGTCATCATCTAAGGTCTTATTGTCTAACACGTGGACGCTCGTGATCGCATTGAGTGTCTCTAGTGTAAGTTATCGCATATAAAAACGTCTCGAACGCGTTCACGTAAACGTCTCAATTACTATGGAAAAATTGGCAGCGCCACTTGCGCATCGAAACGGCAAACTGTTCTGAGATGTATTTTGTGTGAGAAAACTTACACTTAACATCCCCCTTTATCCTCTTTTCAATCTCATTCGCTGACTATCGCTTTTACCATTTCTTTCTGTCTAACGGTAGGTAAGGCATTGAGAGTAGAAATAGATTGGACGAATAGGATTTCATGCGATTGTGAGCGCTCTCGTGGGCCACTGAACTCGCACTACAAATGTTTGAGTATGATAGACAGATTTTTGTACGGAAATCAGCACGTGACTTCTCCGGTTGGTTAAATGTTCCAAGCTCTGTTTTATTTACCCTATACAGTTCACAGATAGAACTATCCAGTTGAGACGTTATCGATGGGTAAGTTAAGACGGTTTAGAGTTACCAACTGACACAGGATAAATGTAACGTGACTATGTTGAGGTTGTAACATTCCATTCTGAACTAGACTAAGTATGTGTGTAATTCTGAGCAAGTTTAAGCTTTGGGCTGGGTCTTCCCTTTCCACCTATACGCCCACAATCATGCTAAACGTGGCCTTTAGATCTTATAACCATAGGCTCTGTCTGCCCTGTAAGGGATAAAGGCGTGATTTATGTATGTATTGCATGTATGTGTCGATTTTTAAAAACACATGACTCGATTGTAAAATTTTGTAAAATTTTAAAATTTTAAAATAATGTAAAATTGTAAAATTTTGCATGCCAGTTACTGGTGAAATATGTGAACTGTCCAATTTTATTTGTGCTCCATCTTCTGTACCATGTTTCAAGCGAAATAAAGTTATTTGTATTTGTATTTCGAAAGATAATGCTATCAAATGAATCAATAATTTTACTTCATGATTTTTTATGTTTACTTCTACGGTTTCACCGTTAGAAATTAAATTTTTAAACGACACTGAAAATTCGAACACATAGAAAAATCTGAAAAGTAAAGCTCCCCGATTCCCGGCCATAGATTTACTTTTCGGATTTCTAGGTGTTCTGATTTTTAGTATCGTTTAGAAAACTAAACAAATTACACCAATTGACCCAGTCCCAAACTAAGCAAAGCTTATATGGGTACCAGGCAACGGATAAACGTACTTATATAATGTAGATAAATACATACTTAAATACATACAACATCCATGACTCGGACACAAACATTATTCATCATACAAATGTTTGGGATTTCTAGCTTCATAGTCAGGGTCATTAACCACTAGGGTATCCGGTCGTCACGAAAGAATAGTTTCTAGTGTTGTGTTTTCAAAAGTCGAACCCCCGGTCTTAATACTCAGGAACATTCCCGAATCGTACATTCAAGTTGGTTGTTGCGACCAAGCCCCTGTCAAAAACTTAAATTTGCTTAAATAAAAACTGCATTATGCAGTCCGTAGGACATTTCCCGCCCGAAAAAGTTAGGGACTACTGTAGTCGCTTGGACGCTTGACGGGTTAATAGTTACACATTATTTAGCTGTCGGCATTTCAACTTGGACCATTATTCGTCTCTGCTTAAGCCGTAAACATCGAGTATTCACAGCTTTTCGCGAAACTAATATACGTTAAACCGGGCTTTAGTAATTGTATCGCCGTACGGAAGCATACGTGACGGCATTAGGCAAACCTGCTAATACCCCTTAACTTTTGTCCCTAAACCTGACAAACATAGTAAATCCCATTAGTCATTCTACTAGCTCATTGTCGCGGAAGGCGGGGCGGAGCGTGAGCTGAGCGGGAAGGAATTTAAAAAAAAATTGCATAATGGAATAAGACACATTAAGCTAAGTTGGAGAGAACTGGGTTTTCTTTACACAGTGCCATAGATACTCAGAAAGTATTATAAAATTAGTCTTTAGGTTTGAATGAACACAGCTGCGAAGGATGCCTAATTGATGAGCAATTTTTCATTAAAAGGTGTCACGCCTTTCAAGCACACACTTTGGACATTCTTAAACTCAAGTTAAAAAAATGTTCATGTTCTATATATTATTATGCTTGTAAGCTACGTGCATATTGTTTATCCATGGCTTTTGCAATTCAAAAACTCTTATATCTACTAATTATTATTGCCGATGTGAAGCTCTAAGTTGGCATCAACGAAATTTTGTGTTACACAAAGTAGGTGCACAATTCCTTTCCACAAAGCCCACTGTTTTGCTGGAAAAACTAAAAAACAATTCACGTCTTTATCCCTTACGAGATAGACAGAGCCTAAGGTAACGGTAACTACGGGCCACATTTAGCAAGATTGAGGGCGTATATATGGAAAATGGAATCAAAATAGTGATGGGTTGCTAGCCTCATCGCCTATAACATGATTCCTTTGATTTTCGCCCATTCCCTCGATGGGTTTTTACTATCTGCGCAGGTAGAGAAGCAACTGATACATTCTATGTATTTTCTTTGCTCCCAGACCAGCATGGAACTAAAATCTTTAGTGTTAACCTCGAATTAGTAATGTCAAAATATATGGACCTGTCAAACATTAAACCAGATTGAGCAACTAAATTAATCAACACGCTCCGGCTATACAACAATCCAGCCTTACCCCGCTGAGATAATGTTAATCCTTACGACATGTCCGGAATCAAATGACATCCAACGTGACAACGTGATCTAATTTGTTCGTGTATTGAATCCCGATTAGCGGGTACACAGAGATCAAAGTGTCCTGTTACAGGGTTATCTGTTATCTGGATAAGCAAACGCCTGAGGGAGGCAACAGACTACCCTCGCGCGGGCAGCTTTCTCGCACAAAGACTTCTTCTTATTTGTGGCGTATCAAGTCGTAAAGTAACAAAAATAGAATAAAAAAAAAAGTGACAAAATGTCGGCAACGTTGTACGGTAATAGTCAAAGACCCCCCCCCCCCCCTGTCGGGCTCTTAGCCAACGGTCAATAATATCCCTCAGAAACTGCCAGGAAATTATTAGCCGTTGCCCAGGGCGCACCGGACCAAGCACTGCTCTTCCCCCCGGACGGATCCAAAAACGAACCGCAGCTCTTGACCACACGTGGAGGTAACCCGACTCGCACTCGCACCCCCGCACAAAGACTCGCAATCGCGATACAACGCGGGAATGCTGCCTGCGTGATGGGGACCCTACCTAAGGGTCCAAATTAATTTTAATTTTAATTTTTAACCGTTTTATTTTATGAACAAAAAATTTACCTTGCTCCTCCGCTACTCACGTGCAAGATAACCAGGTCTGTGTGAAATATATATGTTTTTCCCTCCCTCCACTACTGCCAATAAAACACATATAAATCCCACAAACTTAATTATCCCTTACACCACACAAACACTGACGCGTTTCGATCCCTCTACGGGATCATTTCATTTCCGAAGCAGTTCAGGTTTTACTTGTCATTTTTATTATGGATCTTGACAGCGAGCGAACCTAAACTAAATCGGAATTGGTTTAGTATGAAAGACATTGAGACGTGACGGTAACCCCCAGTGGCGTAGCTACCTGGAGACTAGGCGGGGTAGTGCCCCGGGGCCCTCAAGCTCAGAGGGCCCTCGAATCCTTACCAGAAAATCTCGATCGAACTATTATTATTAAAACATAACCAGTTTAGATAGCAGTGGGGCCCCATTTTTTTATTTGCACCAGGGCCCTTGGTTACCTAGCTACGCCACTGGTAACCTCCCAGTTTATATCGACGATTTCATTAAAAAAAACTATTGATAATTTTAGTAATAATAATGAAATGGCTTCATTGACCTCGAGAAACTTAAACAACACAGTAATAAATAAGATAGTAAATTAATGACTGTTTCATCTTTATCCTGTTGATCGTTATGTAGAGCAGCAGAAAGCTCTATATACCCGTACATCAATTTAATTAGTATTTTATTCTGTAAATGATTACAAAAGTATTGATACAAATATATACTAAAGCTACCTTAAAAATCACTACATAGCATAGTATAAAACAAAGTCGCTTTCTCTGTCCCTATATCCCTATGTATCTTCAAAACTACACAACGGATTTTGATGCGGTTTTATTAAATAGATAGAGTGATTCAAGAGGAAGGTTTTATGTATAATTCTACGCAGACGAAGTCGCGGGCAGAAGCTAGTAACCTAATAAAAATAAAACTTATGCTAAAAATTTAAATAAATATGGACCCTTAGATAAGGTCCCCATCACGCAGGCAGCGTTTCCGCGTTGTATCGCTTTTGCAAGTCTGTGCGAGGGTCTTCAATTTAAGTTATTATGTGGTAAAAAATATTGACACTTCAGATTCATAAAAATCATGTTATAGGCGTTGCGGCTAGTATCCCATCACTATTTTGATTACCCTCACCATCTATAAGCCCACAATCACACTAAACATGACCTTTGGGTCTTGTTACCATGAGCTATATCTACCCTATTAGGAATAAAAACGTGATTGATATGTACGTAGATTTAAAATACACCCTAATGTTATCTGTTAGTAGTTTTTTGCCCGCAACTTTATTTTCATCCACGGGAATTTTGTTGGCTTTCCCCGGATTTCTAGAACATGTTTTTTTAATCGTTATAGATAACTGTTACAAGATAACCTCAAAATAATGAATGAATAATGATAACATTACATCTTAAGGTCAAACTTTATCGCCAGTGCGAACGCACTTAAAAATCCACAAAATTGACCCAAACCAGTTTTAATCAATTTGTTATGATTTTATTGCGTTGTTAATTAAAGTTCCACTGCTAGTTACGTTCATGCTGGTCTGGGAGCAAAGGAAAAACATAGAATGTAACAGTTGCTTCTCGTTCCGCGTAGATGGTAAAAGCCCATCGAGGAAATAGGCGAAATTCTTAGGAATCGTGTTATAGGCGATGCGGCTAACAACCAATCACTATTTTGATTTCCCTTTCCACCTATACGCCTATAATCATCCTAAACGTGGCCTCTAGGTCTTGTTACCTCAGGCTCTGTCTACCCCTTAAGGGGTATAGACGTGATTTATGTATGTATGCAATTTTATTTTCCTTGAAAAATGACTCCGGCGTAAACTTTTGAAAAAATGATACAGCTGTTAAAAGACCGTGTCGTCTTATAAAACTTGTATACAAATTCAAAATTTTACTCTGTATTGCACTTCGTTTAAATTTCTTAACTACACTGAAAATTAGAACACAGAAAAATGCGAAATGTAAAGCTATGGCCGGGAATCGAACCCGGATCCTCATCGTTCCGTGACGCGTGCTATACCGCTACACCACTCATAGAAGGTGAGTAAGCCTACGAATTACTGAATTCTAAAACTGTAAAAGTAAACATAAAAAAATCAAGAAGTAATTTCTTGATTGATTTGATAGTAGGTACCTTGTACTTCGTTTAGACTTCATCTTTCTAGAACCTTCCGAATATTCTAAAAATCTGCCATAACTGGCCTTTAAAAAGCTTCCGAAACTTGTAACTTTAACAAAATGAGACGAGATTCGGTTGCGTTCTTAAATTGCGTCGTCAATGTAAAAAGTACATAATTAATGTCAACATGTACAAAACATGAGGATGATTAAATATAAACTATTCATTGCATATAGGTCCGGTTCAAAGACAGCTGAGATATCGATGATGACTATATACGAAGTTACCTTGCTGCTAAGGACCATCTACCTACATATTATCAATACAATACAATACAATACAATAACTCTTTATTAAACACCACATATAACAACCAAAACAGAAAAAAGGTATACAGAATATTATCTTGCCCGGTTAGCATGAGAATCGCGTAGCGCACGAGATAGACTATATACCCGTCTCTTTCTAGTAAGAAAAAGACGGGCGATCTATCTCGCGCGACGCTACTCTTGTGCGCACGCGTGCTAGATGTGCTGACAAAATTGCATTAACAGCAGGGCTTGCGCTACTGTGTTCCGGCGAGGAGAGTACGACAGCCGGTGAATTGGCACATGAGGCATTCTATCTTAGCTCTCTAGGCAACGGATCTGTAAATCTCTAGTGTTATGCCTAGAATACACGCGCCTGTCTTTTTCTTCTTTTTTCAATATGGCTGCATCGATCGATGCGATGGTTTCGCCATTGTCACAGTAATAAATACAGTATTCAAAAATCTTGTCACAAATATGTCAGCAACGTTGTACGGTAGAACACGGTAAACCGACCCAAGTTGGGCTCATATCTCAGAATCTGCCAGGAAATCACTAACCGATGCCCAGGGCGCACCGGACCAAGCACTGCTCTTCCCCGGACGGATCCAAGAACGAACCGCAGCTCTTGACGACACGCGGAGGTAACCCGACTCGCACCCCACACACGCCTGTAGCTTGCACATTTTTCTACAAGTAGCTTGAACTTCTTGTGTCATTTGTATGAAATTTGACATAAGCGTGCGTTACTTGCGCAAGAATGTGCAAGCTACAGGCTTGTATTCCAGGCCTTAAGGTGAGTGGGTGGTCCTCGCTTACCAGCAAGCCTTGCCATGAAGTCTTAATGCGATTCAATTCCGAACCAAAGTAGGGTCGATCGCTGTCAGATCCATATTAGAAGTGTCAGAAATCACAGCTAAAACGTGAGCTATCACAGCTAGAATGAGAATTGACGCGTCATGGTAAGACCCCTGGACTGGAATGGACTTGCTCGATTTCCTTCTGGTAGTATAAAAAAATACATTTTGATCCATTAACGTATTTTGATAAAAAGCCGTGGTAGCCTAGTGGTTTGACCTGTGGCCTCTCAAGCCGAGGGTCGTGGGTTCGAATCCTGGGTTCGCACCTCTGAGTTTTTTGAAATTTATGTGCGAAGTTACATTTGAAATTTGCCATGAGCTTTTCGGTGAAGGAAAACATCGTGAGGAACACACATCTGCGAAGCAATTCAAGGGTGTTAGAAGTTCCCAATCCGCAGTGGGCCCGCGTGGGAACTATAGCCCAAAACCCTCCAATAAATGGAGGAGGCCTATGCCATAAGGCACGCCGAGTTACGCGATAATTAAAAAAAAACTACACAATGTAGGTACTAAAATTGGTAGCGAAACGGATTAAAAAAGGCTATATTATTATTAATATAACGTATTTTGATATGTAGGTACCCCAAGTTCCATTTCCGCTGACGTTGATCGACACCCATTTAACAACACACTCTCAAGTTCTTAGCTAGTTTAATTTTCATTAAATGCCGCTACACTGCGTGCTATCAGTATTATCTTGAGGGAAGATTAAGCGGATTTCGGATTGCAGTGATAAAAGTGTCGGTCGAAATATTCCACTCGCTAGACAAGTTCAATGTCGTGTAAGATTTGGGTACTCGAGTCACTTAAATCCTAAATCTACTTCACACCATTGAAGGAAATGGTACGCGTTGCTTTGCATTGTCAGTTTGAATTCTAAGACAAGTAGGTATAGATATACTATTATTTACATTATTACTATGTTTTAATTTTTAGTTAGTATTTGGGTTCCCATCTGTAAACTATTGCTGTTTTTTTTTTCTGTTTTTACCTTTTTCGTTATTCTGACCGCTTCATAATTGATGGTAACCGTTTTTTATTTTGATATTTCTTGGCTGCCACGATACAGGCTGTGCCTAGTGTGGAGTCATTGAATTTTCTAATACTGCATTTCGTTTCTATTTTGGAAAATAAATTTTACTTTACTTTACTTTACTTTACTAAGGCGCAAAGCAAGTTGAATCTAGGAACGCGTTTTGTAAACAGTAGTTATAGGTAGTAGTTATTTAGTACCATAATAGTTTAATTATTAAAAAAACAAACGAGTTGCACTCCGGGAGTGCCGGCAGAAGTGAAAACTGCACACACGCACACTCGCGCAAATTAAACGTACCAAAAAAGTGCATACTGCACTTCAAAAAGAAAAAAGAAAAAGTTTTTCTACTCGAGATTTGAACCGCGGTCACCGGAGCGAACGCACTGTTATTCCACACCTGATACCACTAGGCCACGTAGCTTACGTGTGACGAAATCAACGTACGTATTATTACGACCAGCAGCAACACTCCCTCCGTTTTACCTGACGCGAGTTTAACATTTTTTAACCATCCCAAAAAGTGCACAACGTCGCTAAAGAAATTTTCACTTCAAAAAAAGAATTACACAGCACTGGTGTTGTCAGGTGAACATACATACATATATCACGTCTTTATCCCTTACGGGGTAGACAGAGCCTAAGGTAACAAAACCTTAAGGCCACGTTTAGCATGATTAAGGGCGTTTAGCTGGAAAGGGAAATCAAAATAGTGATGGGTTGCTAGCCGCATCGCCTATAAAATGATTCCTAAGACTCGCCCATTCCCTCGATGGGCTTTTACCATCTGCGCGAGAAGAGAAGCAACTGGCAAATTCTATGTTTTTTCTTTACCAGACCAGCATGGAAGAACAGGTGAACATAATATCGGCAATTAGCTTCGTCATACTATCAGGATGGTTTAGTAATATTATCTATCACTATTGAACGAAATGAAAATGCATGTCGGAGTGTCATCGTCTCAAAAAATATGCAGGTATAGCTTGCTTATTATAATACTAACAGCAAACTAAAGTTGCCGTAAATTTATGTCAGTATTTAGAATTGTATATTCATTTTGTTTCTCACAAACATTTCGTTTCTAGCGAGAGAACGATGGGTGTTTTCAGTTCGGAGCTTTGTAACTCAAAGCAGGCCTTCAATAATGGATGGTTATTTCCATTTAAGTATTTCGTTGCTACCGAGTCTGCTTTTAGTATTACTTTTGGAAGCAATCATTTCTACGTTCGAAGATAGATAATTTAGAGGGAATTGAGCAAATGTGTAGTAAAGTTTCGGGAGTGCTTAAAATTTATACACATCAGCTAGCAGTAGAAATTGTAATGTTTCGATACGCAATTTGATCGAATATTTCAAATTACAACACGGGCATCCATGCTGGTCTGGGAGCAAATAAAAAACATAGAATGTACCAGTTGCTCCCCTTCCCGGGCAGATGGTACAAGCCCATCGAAGGAATGGGCGAAAATCATAGGAATCATTCTATAGGCGATGCGGCTAGCAATCCATCACTATTTTGATTCCTTTTTCTACCTTTACGCCTACAATCATGCTAAACGTGGCCTTTAGGTTTTGTTAGCTCAGGCTCTGTCTACTCCGTAAGGGATATAGACGTGATGTGTGTATGTGTGTGTATGTATGTGATAAATTCTCACGCTAAGACTTTAAGGACGTGCGAGTAATTATAAAAAAAATATTCAGTGATTTGTTTTCAATGTTTTCTTTTATTACGAGTACGCTATTATATTCCAAGAAACAATTTTCCGCGACAGAAAACGTTTTTTAGACTGTTAAGCTACTTAAATTTCTGACTTCGACGACTGTCGAATAAATAAAGGTTACTAAAAATTAAACAGCATCATGAAGTCAAGATTAAGATTTACTGGAACTTAAGGGCCCCGAGGCGATTTCGAAATTTGAACAATGAGATTTTTACATTATTATTTCATGAAATTCCAAGAATGTTTAACAAATACAGCCCCTTGTGTTCACAGATTTTTTATTTAAAATGTTAATATAACGAGGCTAAACTTGTTGAATGTAGAGATAAGCTATTTAAAGAGTCTCCTGTCCATTAGAGGGATAATTTCGCCAATGTCAAGTTAAATATAGTTTAAAAATGTGCCCCAAAGTCGGATTGTCAGCCAAAGGTTAACTTCTTTAACAAATCATTTAGATTTTGTTGCCCAAGATGCACCGGGCCAAATGCTATTATTCTAGACTTGAGCACGCGACTACACCACCAACCAACAATAACAAGTGGGTAAGCCTTCGATTTTTTTTTATAAAGATGTCTAGCGTACTGGGGACGTCTCTTGTATTTGACGTGGCGGTGAAAAGGTTAAATGTCACTTTGTGATTTTTTTTTGCTAGACAGAACACACATTTTGCATACCAATCTACCTCAATTTTGTAATTTTTCACGAAGCGGGTTTACGTTTTTACTTACGTAAACATTTCAATAAAGTATTTTTTACACCAGTCCATGTAAACACGAAAATAAAACGCTCACTTAAACTGGAATGTTTCAAAAGAGGTAATTCGGCCAAATGTTTCGCGGTAACAGCGGCGAGCCGTAATGGCCGAATGTCGCGTTGTAAAGAAATTTGGCCGACTACGCCGGATAACGGAGGGTCAAATGGTGCGGCCACGTTTCATTGTGGTGTCAATTGCGGCTGTCGAGTGATGGAAACAAATGAATGGCGATGCGACGGCCCAGGGAGAAGATTGAGAGCGTTTACTGGATCATTTCCATTTGGAATTTGTATAAAGAAAGAAAGAAGACATTTATATCATATTCCAAGGCACACAAATATAAGAGCATGCAGACAATTTTATTAAAAAAAACACAGACATGAGTCATCAGTGTTGACTGTGTCTTTGCAAAAGTGAAACGGTCGCTGGTGGGTAAAAGATTTCTTCTTTTCCTTTTCCCACTTTATACTGGTGATTACGGATTTTTATTTTAATCGCAGACGCATTAGCAAAAATTCAAAACTCTGTATACGAATTAAGTTACTTTTTACAATTCTCCACAAAATACACAATTTTAATGGCGTTTTCGTATCTGATATCACCTGATGCTTCATTATTCTGTACATACAAATGTCTAAAGCATTTTTTCGAGGTATCCACGGGGGTCTTTATTGCTGTGGAACAGAGCCATTTATTTCATGACAAATACGCGAATACAGAAAGATATGAGATCAACCATCTCCATGCATGATAATTATAGATACGAGTATATCTGTAATGAAATCAAGTTTGTCAAATAATTGAACATTTACAATTTAACGAAAAATTATTAACCAAATTATAAAATGTACTTGGATAATTAGAAAGGTACGGAACACTGCGCGTGGCCCGACACGCGCTTGGTCGGTTTTTTCGTCTGCTTGGTTTGACGTAGGCGTACCGTGACGTCACCAATGGATCGCTTCGGAAACTTTGATTCGATCATTTACTGCCACAGATGATAGATCCTTGTGATTTATTGTGATGTTCAACTACGCAAGTTCTGACGTGCAAGGTCGAATCGGTAATCGACGCAACGTTGTACCTCTACATTAGGTGGTTGCCAGCGACTTCGTCCACGTAGATTTTTTTTTGACACACACAAGAAAAAGATGCGTCCGCCGTTTAAAACCAGGCACAGCATAGACAAAAACCCTTTGTACGAGAACCTTATTCACTATAACATTTTCATTACTTACAAATCTACTTACAATAAAGTATTGAAATAGAAAATCGTTATTGCTTTGGTTTGGACCAGCAGACATTGAGGTTGGAGTATTTCTATCCAATCTCTTAAACGGTAATAACTTAACCAACCATTGGCAATAACATTGACTTTTGAAATTGAATGGATTCAATCGCTTCTCGAGAGCAGAAAGGGTTTGATTTTAAATGCCAATTATATTTGTTAACAGGGTCACTTCAATAATAATTTTCTGCTGAAGACGGACTGAAATGTTAAAGCTTAAATGAAGCTAAACGAAACTTGCTACTCTGCGGTTTCACGTGCAAGAACGCCACGTTGGTGCTACACATAAATACGTCTTCGTGCAAAAATCCGTCCTTCTCCACTTCCACGTAAACTACATTGGCTACGACACTAAATCATCAACAAATCTTGCCAAGTTTCTTGCGGGGCATTCTTCTTGGCACCTATGGTCTTTCGAATGCGCTGGTAGTTTAAAAAAAAGACGTGTAAAAGAGCCCTTGGCGGACTATTTACAAAATATTTGAATTTTGAATTTTTGGCTACCTGTGATCCACAAAGTGCCTAGTGCAATCAAGTAATAAGTGCTACATACTTAAATTTGTGTCGTGTTTTGTCTGGTAAAGCCAAAATGTCTAAAGTGACAGATGACCAACGATGACCAAGTAGCGAGCAAGTGCTGGAAAAGATAAATCTCGAATGAGCCGCTAAGGGCCCTTATACATAGCGATTTGTCCGACGATTTCTCAGCTTGGTCGCCGTGCACGCCGCGGTCTCGATGCGAGCAAACCGCTGAGAAATCACCGGACAAATCGCTAGCGTGTAAGGGTCCTTAATCTGGTTTAAAGCTAGTTTCATACATTTTGACAGTACGAAATCCAGATTTAATACTAAATAAAGCTAAATAAAGTTAGGAGCACTATCTGTCATCTTGTGCATGAATCTTGTAGCTGGTTTTATTTTTTATGGTATGTGTGTATGTGTCTATTTATATCTCCATTTATTGTAAATGTGTGTTTCATGTATAATATATTACGTATTTCAGTACTTAGTATATTAATATATATTCTAAATTGCACCACCTGCTCAGATCTGTTCTATTCTCCAGTCCATTATGGTTGCCTGGTAGAGATCGCTCTGTAGCGATAAGGCCGCCTATTGTTACCTTGTAATATTCTGTATACCTTTTTTCTGTTTTGGTTGTTATATGTGGTGTTCAATAAAGAGTTATTGTATTGTATTGTAAAGGTTTAACTTTTTCCAGCGAAGAAGGCCGCATGTTACAAGAGTTTAGGGATAGGGTTCTGTATTACACTACATTAATTTAAAATCAAGAATGAACGTGACAAATCCAAATGAATGAATGGTTTTTTTTATAACCACCTCAAACTAGGGATGATACTCGATAGCTCAGCACAATAGCGCTCGTTAAGCCTCGCGGCAAATGCTATGTACTCGTAATTGGATGACAATTGAGCAAAAACTCTGTGAATTGCTTTTGAATCAATACCGCGTGGAAGGAACGGTTAGTTGATTGGAAGTGTATACAATCCAGGACCTAAGGCTTCACTCTGTTCGTTGTTTGAGAACAGCGATGCGTGAAGATTTTTGCTCTTCTAATGTAGTTACACTTTTGACAAAGTCGTGGTCGTTAAATTTCAGTGAAAATTAGAACACATAGAAAAATCCAAAAAGTAAAGCTATGGCCGTGAATCGAACCCGGATCCTCGTCATTACGTGACGCGTGTTATACCCCTACACCACCCATAGCAGGTGGGTAGTCTTCGAATTTTTATACCTATTACTAGCTGTCACGTGACCTTTGTTACTACGCGAATTTTTGTCGCTAAGCGTAAGCGTGTCGTGGTCGTTGTTGGGGGTACGTATTAAAATATATAGAGTTTAAAATGTATAATGGGTTAAAATACATAATGGTTTATAATATATAATGCGATTTTCTCAGAAAGTTACAAATTAACAGGATTGTTATAAAACAAACCTAACCTAACCTAAACCAATCTATAGATTACGAAATCAAAAAAGTTCATTTAGCTAATAGTTTTACAGAAAATTGCGTTACATATTTTGAACCATTATGTATTTTAACCCATTATACATTTTAAACTTTATGTATCCGCTCCCCGTTGTTGGTGATAAAATTGGCACTTGCCCATCGAAGCGGCAAATAACTGGCCTTATACTCCGAAATTCGATTTTAGAAGTTCGTTTCGTGCCGTTCCGCTCACACTAATAGTTATTAATTTGAGAGTGAGAGCGACGGAGTGATACGAACTTCAAAAATCGAATTTCGGAGTAGCCCCCTTGAGTAGGTATCTAGTATACGTTTTCGTCAAGTTTTCACAAAAATAAACGTCTTGGACATACATACATAAATCACGTCTTTATTCCTTACGGGGTATACAGAGCCCAAGGAAACAAGACCTGGCCACGTTTAGCATGATTGTGGGAGTATAGCTGGAAAGGGGAAACAGTGATGGGTTGCTAACTGCATCGCCTATAACATGATTCCTAAGATATTCACACATTCCCTCGATGGCCTTTTACCATCTGCGCGGGAAGATAAGCTTATGATTAATTCTATGTTCTTTCTTTGCTCCCAAAGCAGCTTGGAAGGACGTCTCGGACTTGTTCGTCTAAACATTTCTATTAATAAGGAGAAATTGGCAGCACCGATCGGATCAAGACAAAAATAAAACACCTCAAATTGAATTTTTGGAGCTATTAAAAAAGTCTTAAAATTTTGTAAGGAGATAAACAAATGGGGAGATCACGTACGAGAACACAAAACCACCTAAACAGGTAAAAACAGGACCAAGGCTGTATATTCATCAGCCAATACAAAGCATCTTGAATACCAACTATGTATTTTTAAAGGAGGAGGTACCAATCTAAATAATTCAGATACTATCTGGCAAATCAATCAGCGATGTAAATGTCTAGGCTCTTATTTTACTTTGTTGTTATATTATGTTTAAAAAACAGATTGTTTTTTTTTAAGATTCCATGACCAAAATTTTGGCATCTTGTAGGTCCGTTGTGTCATGTCTGGAATGTCAGACGTAGAATAAATATCGCACATCACTACATCATCATCACTGCATAGTATAAAACAAAGTCGCTTTCTCTGTCCCTATATCCCTACGTATGTTTATATCTTCAAAACTACACAACGGATTTGATGCGGTTTTTTTAAATAGATAGAATGATTCAAGAGGAAGGTTTTATGTATAATGCTACGCAGACGAAGTCGCGGCGGGCAGAAGCTAGTAGTAGTATAAATATTGAACAAAAATGAGGATAATATGTGGGGTGTCGCTGGATTAGTATATTAGAAAAAATACATCTATACACATAATAAAGCTGAAGAGGGTAGAAAGTTTGTACATGGAAGACATTTAAAAAAAATTGGCTGTGGATACTTAGAATCGATAACAGAACACATTCCAACAGTTTTTAGATTTTTAGATTTGAACGGTTTACGATGCAAACTTTACTAGCTAATCTGTTGAGGCTAGGTTATAGGTTATAATAAAAAGTATTTTATCCCGGAAAACTGCATAGTTCCCGCGGGGCAGCGATAAACATCAAGGATATCAGGAAATGACAATTTCTAATTCTCGGCGCGCCTTATAGAGGCCTCCCGTGACCAGAGGGCTGGCCAATATTTCGCTCAGCGAATAAGCATTGCCATACAACGTGGCAATGCTGCCAGCCTTCTGGGCACCCTCCCCATTGGCGACGATTTGGGAGATTTTTTTTATCTTTAATTTAATAATAGTTTTAGCTAGGTTTAAGTTATTTTTAAGTTTTGACTGTTTTTATTATGATTTCTTTTTCTTTTACATACATACACAAATCACGTCTATATCCCTTACGGGGTAGACAGAGCCTGAGGTAACAAAACCTAAAGGCCACGTTTAGCATGATTGTAGGCGTATAGGTGGAAAAAGGAATCAAAATAGTGATGGGTTGCTAGCCGCATCGCCTATAACATGATTCCTAAGAATTTCGCCCATTCCCTTGGCGGGCTTTTACCATCTGCATGGGAAGACAAGCAACTGGTACATTCTATGTTTTTTCTTTACTCCCAGGCCAGTATGGAAGAGTCTTTTACAAATAAATTTTATTTCTAATTCTACGCGGACGAAGTCGTGGGTAGAAGCTAGTACCTAAAATGTATAATTATACATTTTTCGATAATTGGGACTAGTTAGCAATACCGAGCTCTAAATAGAAATTTTAATTAGTGTCTAGACTAGACACAACTGTCCCCGTTCCCTCAGCTAGGTACCTCTATGATTTTTAGAATATTCACGGTGGTAAATACGACGAATTTAAAATAAAAACGATTGCAGCCTTGTAAAAGCAGTTGAAGCAAAAGCGTAATAGTCGATCAAGTAATTGAATATTTACCGCATATTGGTACAGAACCCGACTCGCACTTGACCGGTTTTTGGACTCCTCTAGGTAAGGTGCATTGGGGTAAATTCGAAATTGGGGGAATTTCGAAAATCTTAAATATTCACTAAGCGGCGAACAATTCCATAACCTGGCAACGCTTATCTACAAGCCTAAGACATTGAAGCTAAAGCATAGAATTGCTAGAATAATATGTAATTAAATTGTTCCCCGATTAGTGGATATCCACGAGTTTCGAAATTTCACTATACTAAAACTTTCTGGAAGTTGATTCGCTTCATAATTTTAACCCTAAAGGCGCATTCACATCGATCGTAATCTGTCACTATTTGCCACAGTGAGGCTACTCACAGTAGGATTTGGAAAACGAGCCCTAAGCACTACGGCAGCTTGCTTAGCCAATTTTATTTAGACCACTCAAAACGTTTAGAAACGTATTTAGAAGGTCTTTTTTGTGATTTGTCTCTGTTTCTTTATATTTTTACAATAAAACATTTACTTACTTACGTTTACTATGATTGGGGGTGCGGTAAGAGGAAAACTTATAGTATTAAATCCTTCCTAATCTCAGTTAGACCACAGAAAGTTCTAGACGTAAACAAAGGCTTACTTGTTACTAGCCAGGTGCGATTTCGTAAAAATCACTCAGCTCTCAGTGGCTGTAAAAACGATATTTTTGTAGATGATTGAACATTTCTTTGAATATGTGTGGACGGGTATAATGACGAAATATACTATCAAGTTTATGAGCAATGAAATATTTTATTCGGTTCCACCACTCAGAGACGCGTTTACGGCCAAATATAAACTGAAAAATACATAAAATCAGTCGATTTCGACTTGACCCTGCGGATATAAACCCTAGTAATTCTGATTTGATAACTTTAGAGACCTTTATTATTAACTAGTGTTCTACCGAACTATGTTTTTATGTCGAAACCGAAACCGAAACCAAAGGTTTGTTTTGCCGAAACTTTTATAGATAAATATAAATATCATGGGACAAATTACACTAATTCCCAAACTAAGCAAAGCTTGTACCTACTATGGGTACCAGGCAACGGATAAGCATACTTATATAATTTAAAATACGTACTTATATACTCAACATCCAACATCAACATCCATGACGTATGATGATGAAATGTTAGTTGGCCGTCCTTTCCAGATATATGAGCAATGAAACATTTGGTCCGATATTACAAGGTTCTACGTTCACTCTTCTTGGATCATTTTTATACATTGTCATATGTATTTTAAAACTTACCCCCTTAAAAGTCAATTTAGCATTGATCATACAATGTATTCGTAGGCATACAGTGGCAAGGGCACTAATAAAGACATCTAAAACAACAATAAAAGAGATAGCGACACTGGGTCTAAATTAAACTACCCTGAAAAGTATGAATGTAGCATTAACTGTAATACTGAGGCAGCTAATGAACAATGTTGTTAGTTTCGGCTCGGCCAAATCGGTTGTTTTTTGTGACCGAAACCGAATCTTTGGCCGAAACATGATTTTTAGGCCGAAACTGAAACCTAAACTTCTGTCGGCCACTACTATTAACTGAGCTGTGTAATAAAAACTTATGTCGTTAAATTATATTGTATCCTAAAACTATTTAATGGTCTATCGTTGCTGACTGGAAGAATTTAAGGATCAATTTAAATTATTTTTCTCAAACATGCTCGGAAATGTATGCGTTAATGTCCCGATATGAGGACATGAAGTTTCTCGTTTATGGCTCCCTACATTACTTCTTGGCTTAGGCCACAAAAGTTAGTATGAAAATCCATTTTTGTCCGCTGCTCTAATTTTTTAAATTTCTATACTAAAATTAAATTGGCAAAGGAAAAAATTACATACAGCCAACCACCACCACAATCTGTACCTAAGCATAATTGCGACATAAAAAAAAAATCTATGGTACTATATTTATGTGCGGTTAAACATGGTGCTCAAATAGCTGGATCAAATTAGTACATTTAAAAAATAAAAAAGGTGGCAAATCGAAAATCTTTTTTTCTGCTTATGCGTATTTCGTAGTGATTGTTATTATAATTTAACAGAAATAAAAATTACTTTTTCCCTATAATAAACTATGATTTACTTGATTGTCTAGTAGTTATTTTAATTTTAATATTTCCTCACATTGTTTGAGAAAAGCACTATACAAGCTTTGGCCGGAACAGGGATTGCAGGACTCGTTCTATCTGGCCTCGTCTTCGACTCGGCCACCTACCCCAAACTCGTCCAGCAATCCCTTACTTCACGGCCTCTGCAGTAATGTACTATTGTGCTCAGTGTAAATTTATCCGTTATTTCCATTACAAGTGGAAATCAGTGATTATCAGTTATTTTCCTCTTCAAGCGTTCTTATCAATTCCCATTTTTTCAAAGGAAGTATATGTAACGGATGTCCTAAAAAGGTCGCAAGATTTGAATTTGACACCATTTTCACATTTTAGTACCAATTTACAAACCCTAAACATTCAGCTGTCAAATAGTTTTTAGGGTTGCCATCACTAAAATTCAAAAATGGCGGCAAATTCAAATCTTGCGTCCTTTTTGGGACATCCGTTACTACTAAGATTTGTATGAAGGTTTCAAAATGTTATATATATATATCTTTTGACAAAGTAAACTCAGAAATTTTATCCTCTTTTTGTTTTAATAAAGTATTCCTTTCAAGACATTTATATCATGCAATACTTCTCCATTATATTTGTCATAATAGGCTACAAAATATAACTACAAAACAAACACGCTACAAAATGTAACTACGCGTCTTTGCGAACCTTAAACTTGAAACCCTTTCATTCCAATTTGGCAATTTTAACAATTAAACAAGTTTGAATTCTTGAATGCACACCGGTTTTATTTACCTGAACAAATAAGCGGCCAAAGGTTAGGGTTCGAGCCAACTAAAGCTTAACGTATTTTTTCTGAATAGGTATCGGCCGGTATCAAAAGATAAAGGCATTCTTTAAGTTTCATACAATTCACTACACAAAGTAACTTAAATTTGTATGTATTAAGACACACACGTGCGTATTGTATTCGTATGAATGACGAAATTTAAAGAGCCGTTTTTATCACTACCTACCCTCAACAGTACCATTTGGTTCCGTATAATAAAAAGCACATATTAGCGGGATTCGAACCCGCGATCCTGCATGAGAGGCCATAGGTCATACCACTAAGCTACTACGATTTTTTACTAATTACATTGGAAATTTACCATGACCTTTCCGGTGAAGGCATCTGCGAAGCAATTGGCATTGTTCATTTTTTTTAGTATGCTCCAATTCGAAAACCATTTCGAGGAAAACCATCAATTATCCGATTTATCTTGTCCGATTTCAAAAATACTTTATGATTGCAGATATTTTTGTAAAAGTACTTTGAACCTTTGTTTGACCGAACGACCGGGTTTTTAGACAGAATCCAGCATCGAATGTTTGCCACAAAAATGAAAAAAAAAGTTTGGCTACGGCAACTGTCACGTGTCACTGTCAAATCTAACAAAACCATAGACAAAGCCGGTTTTTTTATAGCCAGCCGAACGAAGGCGATTGGGATTCTGTCTAAATTCACGAATTATCAAACAACGAAAAAATATTTATTATTAATTAACAAAGCTACGTAAAAGCATAATATTCAAATTAGTTGCTTGAAATAGTCCATTTTATCAAATAAAGGTGTTAAAAGCACAGCTTAAAAAAAATGAACAATGCCAATTCAATGGCGTGTGTGAAGTTCCCAATCCGCACTGGGCCCGCGTGGGAACTATAGCCCAAGCCCTCGCATTCTGAGAGGAGGTCTGTGCCCAGCATTGGGGCGTATATTGGCTAGAAATTCCAGTGTGCCCAGTAGTCTGACGTATATAGGCTAGAGATGAAATTAAAATATAAAGCTAGGGTCATAACGGAGGCTATCTGAATTGATGCGATAAAAAAAAGACCTAGCCCTTAGAAGCTGCTTAAGCATATGGGCACAGGGCACTCTTACATCATTAGAAAAAAAATACTTGTCTTTTTCTTTCACAAGTGAAGGTACTTTGCTACATTGTAGAATAACATAATTATATCATGTTTACTTTTCCTTGTGCATGCAAAAAGGTTAGCAAATTTAATATAAATAAACCCGTTTTCGGCTGTTCAAAATTAAAGGCAACATAATTTACCTCTCTTTCTTGACTCTATCAAAGGATCCTTAATAAAGCTATTAATATGGACATAATTTAGCCCATATTTACGTGCGCATTAAATTAAATTTTGTCAAAATGAACTTTTCCATTCCAACTTACGGTTTATTTTTAATTTTACGGCTTATAAAGCAAATGGGAGGTTCGTTATTCCGGAGTTTTCTGAGATTTTCTACCCACGAATTGCTTAATTCAACTCTATTCTTGTGAAGTAACCAATTATTTTAATTCCGTGTATCGTTAGGGAACTTTCATCGGACAATTCGCCCCAATAGTTTTTTGTTATTAATAAAACTAAGCAATTAAAAAGATTTTAGAAGTTTACTTAGTTTAAGATGTAGAATTTTCGCATAGTGTCATAATGGTTTTTTCTTTTTTGGCAATACGATGTCACTTACATTTTATAAGAAAAATTGTAGGTACAGTCCGTGAGCTCCTAAAACGACATTGGCGTTTATCTTGCTGTCTCACTCTTTAGGGGTTTGATACTTGAATTGGCCGAAGAACTCTTAGAACAATACAACATTGTATATAGAGTTTGAAATGATTACAGTTTCTATGTATTATGAGTTTGTATGTATTATTGTGTTTGTATGTATGTTTCTTCCATGCTGGTCTGGGAGTAAAGAAAAAACATAGAATTTACCAGTGGCTTCTCTACCCGCGCAGATGGTAAAAGCCCATCGAGGGAATGGGTGAAAGTCTTAGGAATCATGTTATAGGCGATGCGGCTGGCAACCCATCACTATTTCGATTTCCCTCTCCACCTGTACGCCCTGAATCATGCTAAACGTGGCTTTAAGGTTTTGTTACCTTAGGCTCTGTCTACCCCGTAAGGGATGAAGACGTGATGTATAATAATAATAATAATAATAATACTTATATATATATAATAATAATAATAATAAAACTCTTTGTTACCTGAATAAACATTCAGGTAAAAAAAAGTACAGTGTGTTATTATTATTATTATTATTATTATATATGTATGTATGTATGTATGTATGTTCTATGTATCAACATTATTGATTCATCTAGCAAGCCAACTGATTCCACAACCGCAGCGTTGCGGTAGGTACAGACCCACAAAATGGCTAGACAAGTAATAATACGCTCCAAAGCGTTTCGATTTCGACACATGCTTGCGACTTGACTCTCGCAATGTTAGTCAAAGTTACATTGCATTTTACGGTGCATCAAACTTATATTTATGACCCACTGGTCAAAAATTGGAATTAATGTTGCAACTATAATTAAGTAGCAAAAACAATTAAATGTTTACCAATAGAATCGCCGTCACATTAAAAAGCGAACACACCGCGGCGTATACGCAGTGACGTGTAGGCGTCACGTTTTCTTACCCATTTTTCATACATTTTGTCGCGTAAACGCACCGTCAACGTCTTTTACTCACCGGTGTGGTGGCACCTTTATGGTAAGTACTGTATGGGGGTAGATGAGTGGTGCGACTTCAGCATTGCCTATGATCATGCAGAAGATAAAATAATGAATATTAACTGCCATTATCCAGTCAGTTGCATCTCTTCCCGCGCAGATGGTAAAAGCCCATCGAGGGAATAGGCGACACAGGAATCATATCATAGACGATGAGGCTAGCAACCCATCACTATTTTGATTCCATTTTCCATCTATACGCGCACAATCTTGTTAAACGTGGTCTTGTCATCTTAGGCTTTGTCTACCCCGTAATGGATAAAGACGTGATTTGTGTATGTGTATGTGTGTAACCGCCATTATTTAACCTAACACTTTACGCTTGATCACGTGACATTTCGTTAACTGACTTCAGTCGCATACACTTAAATGGTTCCCTATTATTTGCCACAACTCTTTTTTTCTTTTAAACTGTTGTTTGTTCAGTTTAGTGTAGTTCGGTCTCAAAATACGTCTCGAACGCATTTGCGTTAAAATGTCAAGCACTATGAGATCAGTTTGTTGGTTTCGATCCGCAAGTGGCGCTGCCAACCATAGTGATTGAGGCGTTTATGTGAACGCGTATGAGACGTTTTTATATGCGAAAACTTACACTAGAGGATCTGAATTGTTTTAAAACTTACCTAACCGTGGAGAGGTGTGCGGGCGCGATATGAGAGACGCTGACCGACTCGTTGCCGTCACACGTAGACTCGCCAAGTCAACGGTGTATATACAAATTTTGTTTTAAGAACCGACTGAAACGCTGGCTTTTTGAACGCACGTTCTATTCTTTTAGTGAGTTCTTGGAATTTAGACCAAAGTTTGTGATGACTTGTTTATAATTTTGAGTTTACTTTTTAATTGATTTTATTTGTTTTTTTTGCTTTATTTTTATTTTATTTGAATAATTGTTTACTGTTTTATTGTTTTAGGTATTGGAATTGGCATGTAATATAAATAATTAAAGGCACTATGAACTATAACCTAGCCTATAGAGTCCTACAGGTTGGCCATTTCAGAGAAAAAAGACATTGCAAATGATAATTAGGTATATGGCTAAAATTGCATTTCTTTTCGATCATTATGACCATTTATGACATATCAAAATCGGAAAAATTAACCGATTTGTTTAATTACATTCTCCTGGCGTTATCGACAATAGAAAGTAGCTTGTCCACCCACAATGAGTTTCGTTCACTCGTTTCAACTTAAACTCGTTTAAACTCGAGAGTTCTGTTATTCTCAACAATAGGAGTTATTTTTATTAATCATGGTTAGCCACAATGCCACCAATATGTAACCTAACAACGCTCCGGCGGATATTGAGTGCGTTTTCCTTTACTTTCATATACTCGTGGCAATTCTGCCACGTTTTACTGGTTTTATTATGGCCTTTTGTTAGGCGAAACCAGAGAGCGTGCCCTTAAATAGTCTATGAAAAAAGGTTGAATTAGGGACGGGCTGTTGGCTCACTAAATTTAGTTGGAAGTTATTAAGGTCTTCAGTTTTGGGTCCCTGTTTGAGGGGAAAACTTAAGATCGAGCTGAATGCTATCTAAATAGCCATCTGTGTAATGCCGCGCCTGAATTAAAGCGCCAGGTTTGCGTTTTAAAAATAGGTTTTAGGTTAGGTTACGTTTTCACGGTGCCACCATCATGCTCCCGTGGCGCCCTCCAAATGGCGGCGAGGGAATACCGGTGGGTTTTAGTGGGTATGCCTCCCCCCCTCCTTTCGCTAAGAAAGGGGGGCAGTGGGGAAGGAGAGTCCCACATAATTCCCATGCCGTCCCCATGGCGTGGGAGTATGCACAGAGCATTTTCCCACCGAAAAAAAAAGTTAGGTTAGGTTTCTTCATATTAGCATTAAGAGGGCTATTAAAAAACAAAAGAAAGCTCTTATGTTATACAGAATATGCTCATCAAAAATGTTGTAGTGGCAGTGAATCGCATTTTACAAGGTTTTTTATTTTAAATGAGCTTGACAAATACGTAAGACCTTCGATTGCAAACAGTGGCGTAACTATAACGTCTGGGGCCCGTGGCAAATTCGTCAGATGGAGCTCCTTCCTCAATATAAAGAAGTGCATCAGTGTCCCTTCTGTGCTCTAAACCAAGCCAGTTCGGGGCCCCGTAGAGCTAGGGGCCCCTGGCATTTTGCCACTCCTGCCACCCTATAGTTACGCCACTGATTCCAAATATTTACTCAAAAAAAATAATGTAATAAATAAGCACTTTGTGCTTACTAATTTCGTACTGAAATAAATAAAAGAAAAGCTTACTTTTAGTAGTAATGATCAATAGCCTATCAGTTTAATTAGTTGATTTAAAAAAGTAACTAATTAACACGGAACAAAACTGAAAACAGTTACGTATTACTTTCTAAAAGTTCCTTTTTCAACTGAACATCAATATAATACGCTACGTAATAGCAAACATTTTAATTGGAGCATACAAATTAGGTTTTTAATTAGTTGTAAGCTAAGTATATGTACGTCAAGTTGGCACGGCACCTGCGCGTATGGTTAATAACAAAAGTTTCTCTTATTCATCATCATTATTAGTTGTTACGCGATACGCGTCAACGGCAGCCGGCGTGTTATTTAACCCCAGCTGGAACGGTACTATAACTGGAAATACCAGAGCCTCTAGTGTTAGTTTTCAGTGTTTTCACAAGAACAAACGTCTCGAACGCGTTCACGTAAATGTCTCAATTACTATGGAATAATTGGCAGCGCCACTTGCGGATCGAGACGGCAACAAACTGTTCTCATAGTATTTGACATTTTAAGGCAAACGTGTTCGAGACGTATTTTGTAACCGCATACCTACACTAAGCATACAGGACTGCAAAATGCCCACAGGTGACCCTAGGGCTGGCACTTACCTCTCTCAAAGGTTAGGAGCAGTTCAGAGAGGCAATGCGGCCAGCGTCTTGCGGTCGATGCCTGTGGCGAAATATTTTGAAGACATATTTACTTTATAGTTTTATAGTTAGTAGTGGTTTTAGTTTTAGTATTAGTCTGTTTTTAAATAATTATCTTTGTTTATTTTACAATAAAAAGTTATTTCACAAAAAGATTGCAAAATAGGGAATGTAGAAAGTATAAGTTTTCATGTCGTAAATATACCCGCTGTGCTTCTGTCGTTTTGATTTCTATGTGTATGTGTTTTATTTCGTTTTATTTAAATTTTAAATTGTAATTGTTTTTTAAATTTCATGAGTTGTTCTTGACATGAAATGACATAAAATAATGATAAAAATGACATGTAATAACTATAATTATTACAAATAAATGAGTATGAGTATGAAGTATTATCAAAGTAATTTAGTGAAAAATTACACTACGCTCTTTTTCTTTTTATAGCCCGTAGATTAAGGCAGTCATGTCGATTTAACATTAGTTCAAAAACATCACCCGATGAAAATATTTAGAACTGAACACATATACCTGTAAAAAGTCCAAAGCAAAACAAAAGCCACAAGTCCATCAGTGAAATACTTCCATAGATAATTTAAATGATATTCGTAAAAATTTTAATAAAATCCTTTTTAGTACACCTTTCGACACACCCTAAGAAAAAGTGTGTATCTACAAAAACCAAATTTTACAGAAGAGCGTTTTAAAGTTTCTATAAATTTAAAATCGCAATTGCGTGGTAACTATATATACCAGAGGGTTGAAATTTGGCATGGAGTACAATATTGTGACAATATGTATTCGTGATTTTTTATATAATATTGAATACGGTAGTTTCTTAATAATTACAGTTATTCACTTATACTTGATAATATTTCGTCAACTCTCACGTGCAAGTAGCTGATACATACCTTGTTCTACGTATATTTAACTTTGACGAAACAGTATCTACCAGATATACATATATATGTAGTTCCAAATTTTACACTAGATTAATCAAGTGACAGATATTGTACAGCCTTTCTCAAGATAAAGACTGGTAGTGGTTGATACACTGAGATCTTTATTGACTGCCTTATTAAGTAATCTGTATATGGCAGATGCACACTTGTTCATAGTGACTTAATTTTAAAATAAAAGTATAATTGGTATTTACACATAATTTTTATTCCACCCGCTCAATGGGTTTCCGCGTAATATTGAATAAGAGGCAAATATTAAGTTTTGCTCTGGAGTTTTTTTAGCAATGAATGGAGATAGTTAGTTCTACGTTTGGGAAAAAATATGTTCGGACCACTTTTTTCTTGTTTTTCTTAATGTAAATGATAAAGTCGATACCGTAGACTACGAAAATGCAATAGTCGCATAACTAAGTATCAGGCAGATACACACTTTTTCTTAGGGCGTGTCGCTTTCATGTCTCTAGTATCAGCTGCTTCGCACTAGGATCAGTTTCAAAGCAATTAAGCGTTATTAGTAACTGTTAGCTTTTTAAATATGTTTAGCAGACGCGCGGACAGCACCCAAGGGGACAGACATAAATATATCAACCTTGTGACAATACTTACGGTGGAATGTGCCAGACTCGATGACGTAAGACCGACGCTCAATTGTTTAATCTGACAGCCCACATGGCCCTAGTTATTTAAATGCTTCTACCAACCTTTCTTTGCCATAAGACAAGGCACCATCCTCCAGGGTTACCATGATGTCTTAATGCGATTTAACTCCGACTCGGTTCAGGTTTTAGCTATCGTTTTTAGTATGGATCTGACAGCGAGCGAACCTAAACTGAATCGGAATTGTATCGCGTTAAGACGTGGTTATCCCCTGTTCTTTATTAAATTACAGTATTACGTACTTACATGAATAAAATTAAATTGAATTAATACCTTTGGACGATTGACTAAGTAGGCAAAAAATTATAAACCTAGCTTTTGCCCGCGACTTCGTCCGCGCAGATAACGTCAGAGTGACGACATAAAAAAAAAATATATTTTAATAAAACGTATCCTATGTTACTTCTAATACCTCCAAAAACATGTGTACAAAGTTTCATGATGATCGGTTGAGTAGTTTTCGCGTGAAAGCGCAGCAAACAAACTTACATTCGCATTTATAATATTAGTAGGATAGGATAAGCGGCACCTATGAAAATGTCAAAATGTCAAAAACTATAGGAACGGAGCCTCTAGTTTAAGTCTTCGCATATAAAAATGTCTCGAACGCGTTCACGTAAACGTCTCAATTGCTATGGAAAAATCGGCAGCGCCACTTGCGGATCGAAACGGCAACAAACTGTTCTCAGTATTTGACATTTTAACGCAAGCGTTCGAGACGTATTTTGCGACCAAAAACCTATACTAAGCATACTGTTTGTTGCCGTTACATGCCGGGTACTCACCTGCGAGCTGTTACTGCAACTGTTGCACGTTACAACCAAGAACCCTAGTGCCACGAGTGCAGCTTAGTTTTGCCGTCAATTTGCTTATACATGGTAATTGAGACGCGAACGCATTTGTGGCGTTTTTAGTGACTAAAACTTACTAAAGGCTGTGATGCAAGTAGTTCTCTCACCAACGCCTGTAATTTTTGTGTAAATACGAGCAAAAACAATGTTAGCCTTTTATTATCACTTACGAGATCTGTTGGCACCGATTCGCCTTCGATCTGTTTATGGTCTAGGTTTTGCCTATAAATAAAACTGAATGTTTTCTCCACACCATTAGGAGAAGTAGTATGGTGACACTATTTGCTTTTTATTATTTTATTATTAATGTTTATATTTATTATCTTGCTCAAAGGTCGAACGAGATATAAGTTCAAAGGTGTTCATGTTTAATGTACTCGTTTATTTTTATGATAATCATTATTTTCACGAACCTACCTACAAAGTTTGAAGTAGCCGTAGCGAAGTCGGGGCAGATAAGTACCTACCTATTACATACGATGTGTACTATGTTTGTTCCCGAGGCTTGAATGTTTAATATGTATTTAAGTATGTACATATTCGTCTACATAAGTTATGTTAATCCGTACCTTACTACTTAAAGTACAAGTTTTGCTTGAATTGAGGCCAAGTCAGGTATCGAATTGTGCTGCGATATTTATGTATAAGTATCTAGGTATTTATTATTCTTCCATGCAGGTCTGAAAGTAAAGAAAAAACATAGAATTTACCAGTTGTAAAAGCCCATCGAAGAAATGGACAAAGCTCAGGAATCATGTTATGCGATGCGGCTAGCAACCCATCACTATTTTGATTTCCCTTTCCAGCTATACGACCTTAATCATGCTAAACGTGGCCTTACGGTTTTGTTACCTTAGGCTCTGTCTACCCCGTAAGGAATAAAGACGTGATATTGGTATGTATGTAGGTATTTATAAACACCAACCTCTCTTTGCCGTCCACTTTGAAACGGAGTTGATATAATTTATTTGAACTCGCAGATATTCTTAGTTTTCCAGTCTTCCCTTTTTACTTGGTCCATCCCACGGAGTACAGTCCCCTTGCGGTCATAGACAATTAGAATTATTTTGGTCACGCAATCACACGGAGAATGCGTGGTTTGCTAAAACAGAAATAACATCACGAACATTGGGTGATTCTAAAACGTAGGCAACATGTCTCTGAAAAACTGGACGTTCCCGAGGGAAATTCCAGATAACGAGGACGACGCTGCAGAGCCACTAAAATAGTTTAATGTGAGCATAAGTACCTTTTCACTTGCGTTTTCTTTAGTGTTTAGTGCTTGAAAAGAAATCTTGTTAGTTTAAGACTGTTTAATTCTTTGTTGGGTTGGCCATTTTCTCGCAGGAGAAGAACGGATAGTGCTAATATTTATTTTTCGATCATTTATGTTCTAGATACATCATCACCTATTGTCAGTTGTTTTTTTTTCTACTCCTGTAACTTATTATCTGTGATTTATGTAATCACGAGCACCACTATAGAATACTCATAATAAGACTTTGGGTAAGTGTGTATTGTCTATTCCCTGTAAAAGCACTTGTTGGCTTATGCCGCTCTAAAAGTGCTCCATCGTTACTCTGCCAGCCATAGACTGCCAGAACTAGGTAAAACTTTTATATATACGATCAAACAATAAATTTGCGATAAAATTCAAGTCTACCAACTTAACAAATGATTTCATTCATACGGTTTTTTATAGAATTAAACTTTTTGAAGTAAATGCATTGCTGCCAACATAACAAACAAGATTTTTTTCAATATTGTCACTGGTAAGTTGGTAAACGTTTCGGCTAATTACGCCAAGAACGCAAGGCTATAAAAACTGAACTCTAATTAAAGACAAAGTTTACTATAAACAAACTTCCAATTTTGTCGTTTGTATGTATGTATGTATGTATGTAAACTCTTTATTGCACATAAAATTAAAAAAAAAAAAAAAAAAAAATACAGAAATTCAGACAAAAAAGTACAAAGGCGAACTTATCCCTAAGAAGGGATCTCTTCCAGCTAACCTACAGAAAGGAATAGTTGACAACAAAAAGGCAAGCAGTCATTATGCGCAAATAAGTAGTAGTATTAATACTTAATAAATTAACATTTTTGTTTGTCATTTTCATGTTTCCCGCTCGTGTCTTGTTTGACTTGTTTGTTCTTTGATTGCAATAGTTTTAACAAAGTTTTGTAACGTATCATAAAAATCATGAATTAAAACGAAATTAAATCAGCACCGGAAGAAATATCCGCGGCGGCCCAGGAAGTGATGGAAAATTTGTTGCCTAGAAAATCTCGGCAATGATAAAGCCTACGAGAATTTCATGGCGTGGAGACTGGAACACCGGACTTCTTCATTTTTAGAAAACGTATTACTTTCATTTTATTAAGTACCTCTACCTACTTAGTCGTAGAAAAAATATTGTATGCAACGTTGTATAAGCAACATAAAAAAAACATTAAGACAATGTCATTAAAATACATATAAAACTCGTACATAATTTATCCACAAATTGACACTACACCCATTACAGTAGCCGCCATGAAGTTATGATTAATTGATAGCGCTACGGCTTATTATATGAGATTTATAGCAAACAGCGTTATGTGGCCGTAAGAAGTGGTGGCAAACTATCAATTGTTTTGTTTTTATCTCTTTTATATTGCTTGGAGTTTGGACATAATAAAATACGGCGATATAATGCCGGTAATCCAAATATTTTTGGTATCTACTTTGTGTAAACATACTGTGTTGTAAATGTTTCGAGAAAATCACTACATAGTATAAAACAAAGTCGCTTTCTCTGTCCCTATGTCCCTATGTATCCTTATATCTTCAAAACTACACAACGGATTTTGATGCGGTTTTTTTTAATAGATAGAGTGATTCAAGAGGAAGGTTTTTATGTATAATTCTACGCAGACGAAGTCGCGGGCAGAAGGTAATTTAATATAAAACTTGCTCATCAGTGTTGCAATTTCTATTAGATATGGTAATTTAACGTGATCGTAATCGACATACAATATCCATATTAACACGTTATCATGGCAGGTCACATATCAGCCGTAAACCCCTACGAAGCTAATCGCTCATCGAAATGACTGTCATATCTACACTTGAAGTATTTAACTATATCACTACATAGTATAAAACAAAGTCGCTTTCTCTATCCCCATGTCCCTATGTCCCTATGTCCCTATGTATGCTTATATCTTCAAAACTACACAACGGATTTTGATGCGGTTTTTTTTAATAGATAGAGTGATTCAAGAGGAAGGTTTATATGTATAATTCTACGCAGACGAAGTCGCGGGCAGAAGGTAGTTTAATATAAAACTTGCTCATCAGTGTTGCAATTTCTATTAGATATGGTAATTTAACGTGATCGTAATCGACATACAATATTCATATTAACACGTTATCATGGCAGGTCACATATCAGCCGTAAACCCCTACGAAGCTAATCGCTCATCGAAATGACTGTCATAATCTACACTTGAAGTATTTAACTATATCACTACATAGTATAAAACAAAGTCGCTTTCTCTGTCCCCATGTCCCTATGTCCCTATGTATGTTTATATCTTCAAAACTACACAACGGATTTTGATGCGGTTTTTTTTTAATAGATAGAGTGATTCAAGAGGAAGGTTTATATGTATAATTCTACGCAGACGAAGTCGCGGGCAGAAGCTAGTTAAAAATAATTTTGTAGCTAAATTTGGTACAACAAATAAAGGAGCGAGCACACCGCCGCGTATATGATGTAATTTTTATTGAATGAATAATCTAAATCTAAATCTATACGCAGTGACGTGTCGTAGGCATCACATTTTCTCATCGTTTCTTCATTTTTGTTGCGTAAAAGCGCCGTCAACATATTTTACGCACCGGTGCGGTCAGACCTTAAACTACACTGAGAACTTTTTAAGTAAAACAACTTTATAATTATACTCAAAACGCAGCGCGAACAGCAATAGCACGACTCAGATAATCCATTGTTTTTCTTTGTTAATCATCTTGCTTGATATTAGAGCGTTTTCGAAAAAAAGTGCACATGATCACTATTTTCATTGTTTATATTAGTTTATTATTAATTGGTGGTGATATTGGCTGTTGGTGTCATTTTGAATGGTATTTTAATCTGTTGACATGCCAAATTGATTATCTATCAATTTCTTAACGCTTTTTAATATTTTTTAGTTTCATTGTATTAATTAATTTTTGACATACCTCACATTAAATAAATTTCGACAGACCTAACTTATTATAAATAATTTTTGCATGCCACTGTTGGCTAAACATGGATTGTGAACTAAATACCTGTTATCACCTGTATGTAGGTACCTACCGTGTTTAAGCAAATAAAGTATTATCTTATCTTATCTTATCTTATCTATTTTTGGTTTTTCTTACTCAGAATCGTTTACCCTATCGATCCTAATACAAGAAAAAATGTGTCCCAAAATTTCTATTCCAGTTCGTCACTTTTTTTCTATAGGTATGTATGGAGCGTCACGAACAGGAAACAAAATCCATAGTAAAATCTGGGGCGCAAAGGGGTTTAGTTGCAAAATTATTTCCTTGCTGCTGCTCACTCGTTGACGTGGACAGAATCAACCGCACGCCTGTCATTTAAACTGACATTGGCCCAAGCCTTACGGCCGCCATTAAGGAGAATAGAATAGAATAGAAAATCTGGGACACGTTTTTTCTTGTATGAGAATCGATAGGGTAAACGATTCTAAGTAAGAAAAACCCAAAATATTTAAATTCTGGAATGTGCATGTGGACTTTTTTTTGAAAAACGCTCATTTATGTCATCCCGCCATCTTGGATTAGGTCTGCCTCCATTTTGATATCCACTGGGGACACATTACGTGGCAATTTTGGCCCATCGCTCGGAATTCTTTCAAATCCCACCTCAACTTGACGGTCTTGACGACCTTGATCAATATTAGTTTTGGAGATCATCCGACGTCGATAAAGCTGCGCTATAAGTAATGTACTAAAAGAGTGCTATCGACTTCCATGTATGTAAAGTAGTACGTAATATTCCTTCGGTATCATCGGACTTTCAAATGTTTTCAATTGTATAATTGAATCCGAATGATACACAGTGGCAATCGGAATATTGTACGGTCATGTTCTTCTATTACGCGGTCTCTAGCCGCCTGTGCAACTGGTCGTAAGCCGACAAGTTGAGACACGAAGTTTGACGAGGGGATTATAAATGCGAAAGCTTGTAAGGATGCGAGTGAGTGAGTGAGTATGCGCTGAAACGGCTGGACGAATTTGGATCAAATTTGGAACGAAGATAGCTAGTAGCTGGGTCTTGACGATTTCAATCTAAATTTTTCTAACTTGACAATATACAATATGATGTAAATTTTATTGAATGAATAAATAATTTAATCTAATCTAATGTAATCTACCGTAGATTAAAATATAGGCTACTTTTTATCCCTTAAAATTGCATAATTTCCGCCGGGATAGCAATAATAACTTCAGAGGTCGTAGCTGCCTAGAGTCGCAACGTAAATAATGATTACAGAATATACTGTGGCCTTTGGTCTTGTTACTAGGCTCTGTAAACTCCGTCAGGGATAAAGACGTGATTTATGTATGTACTATCAATATTTCTTCGCGGACGAAGTCACGGACAGAAGCTATTTGGAAATAAAGTTCATCCCCTTGTTGAATAATTTTAAGTTTATCTCCCCACCCCGGTCTGTCACGTTCCGTGGCGCATGAGAACCTTTCGCTCCAACAACGGAGTAAACATTACACAACAGTTACGACAACCCTATGTGACGCCAAGTTTGATTTGTACAAGAGAAATAAACCGAGGTAAACTGTTTTTAGTAATGAAAACAAATTTTGAAAGACGAGTAAGATTTTCTAAGTTCAGAAAGCGATACGAATGCAATGTAACCCGTCATTCTCATTTGTGGATTTGTTGTGAAATTTCCCGATCTGTTGACGGGTTTTCGTATTGATTATAAATAAATGATGGTTTATTACGTTCAATTTCGTCATCTCATTACATTTGCGTTTAGTTTCAGTAAAGTTACTGTTATTAGACCATACGGCAATTTCGTGTTGGATTTACAGATTTTGTCTACCTATATCACATTTCTTCATTCGTCTGCACTCACTTTATTTCAAACTGTGGGTGGCGACTCATCACAAAACATTACTCGGGGGGTCACGGGTCAGTGAAAAAGAACAAAGTGTTTCCATGTTTTAAAATAATATAATTAAAATATACAATTTCCGTGAGGGCTTACGGGACCGCTAGATTTTCAAAACTAAAAGAGTCGCGTAAGTATTTTAATAAGATAGAAAAACACTATTCTAGTAAATTAAATCCCATCAACAGCATAAAACGTGAGAGATCTCAAGTAAAACCAAGTCAGTTATATTTTATTAAATCAGGCGTTACTTTGCGGAGATCCATTTCAATGAACAAAAAATATTTACCTTGCTACTCCGCTACTCACGTGCAAGATAACCAAGCCTGTGTGAAATATATAGTTTTCCATGCAATTTGTCCCTCCACTACTGGCAATTTATAATTATCCCTTACACCACACAAACACTGACTGATAATGATCCCGTAGAGGGATCGAAACGTACATTGTACGACGTTGGTTTGCATGTGTAACAGTTGTGAGTAAACTTTGATAATGATCCCGCAGAATGATCGAAATGCGTCAGTGTTTGTGTGGTGTAAGGGATATTTTTTTGTTCAAGTCAGTTATTTTAGCTAGTGTAAAGGTAAGCCTTAATCCTTTAATACTCGGTCAAAAATAGGTCACTTTGTACACAGATCTCCATAGTGGATTGACCCCTTATTTTTACTCATTAACTTCACCGGACCAAATGGTGTCAGCGCGTCAATGCCACGTCTTTTCACACTTGTACAGTTTGACAACAAAAATAATGCTCCACAATGTACCTGCGCAGTAGACCAATTTTAGTAGCGCGGGAAACTCTGGCGCTGTTATTGGTCTATCGATTTCGTACCAACAATGGCAAAATCGTGTAAGCGGGACAGAGCTAAGAATGCAAAGCAAGCAATACTCTGCCAAGTTGCGCTTGCAAATAAAGTTCAATATAGATTATTTACACGTTCGGCTACCATCGGAAACTGGTCTGCGCTTCTCTGCGCAAACGAATACTGCCGATGCGCATTATATTTGTTGTCAAACGTAACCCATTTAAAATATCAATGAGTTTCTTCAACCGTTAAAAGATAAACAGTTGGAAATAGAAGCGTAACAAACATCGTAAAAGAGCGCTTTAAAGTGAAATAAAGTGTGTTTACTGTTTACTCTATTATGCAAACAACAACATCGAAGTGCAGTAGTAAACAACTTGTAATGGATTCTGCATTGAGAATTAACGGTGTAGTGAATTCAATGGATACTTAGGAAAAATGTGTTTACGATTTGTAATGTCACAGTTTCAAATGTTTTGTGTCACGGTTACATGATTTTGCGACAAAGTATTATCGCTACATAATTATAAAACGAAGTCTACCGCGTGTGCCTGTTATTCGCAATAAACTCAAAAACGGAACGGATTTTATGCGCTTTTCACCAATCGGTAGAGTTGCCGGTAACCGTTGGGAACCAGTAGATTTAAATTTCAAAACGAAACTGAAAATTAGAACACAGAAAAATCCGAAAAGTAAAGCTATGGCCGGGAATCGAACCCGGTTACTCGTCATTCCGTGACGCGTGCTATACCCCTACACCACCCATAGCAGGTGGGTAAGCCTTCGAATTTTTCTATCTGTTACTAGCTGTCACGTGACCTTGTTACTATGCGAATTTTTGCCGCTAAGCGTCATCTGTTTGAATGATGTGTCTGTATAATTACAGAACAGTAGATTTGGATAAAAAAATAGTGGCAGATACAGTATTACGGTTCAATTTTACTTTGGGTAAGGAATCCTAAAAATAATATACATTATAATACCTACGAGTCATAGCATTGACAAATGAAGACTCAATTTACAAATTACACAACAGAGCAATCAAAAGAATAAATAGAAAAAATGAGCAAACGAAATGGAACGAGTGCCTAAGTAAACTCACAAAACAATTCAAGTTTGTTACTAAGCGATGTTTAATGTGACCTATTCGCTTTGATATACGCATTGTGTGCTCTTTGTTCTTTTCACTGTCACTGTACAAACATATATACATAATACATACATATATCACGGCTTTATTCCTTACGGGGTAGACGGAGCCTAAGGTAACAAGACCTAAAGGCCACGTTTAGCATGATTGTGGGCGTATAGGTGGAAAGGGAAATCAAAATAGCGATGGGTTGCTAGCCGCATCGCCTATAACATGATTCCAAAGACTTTCGCCCATTCCCTCGATGGGCTTTTACCATCTGCGCGGGAAGAGAAGCAATTAACAAATTCTATGTTTTTTCTTTACTCCCAGACCAGCATGGAAGACATCACCATTCATTCATTCATATCATTGTACTGTTTAATAAAATACATATTCTAATTATAAAGTCTTGTTAGCAAACGAATTTCAACATGAAACTACCGTGAGACTCAATCATGATTACACAAAAACGAAGGAATAGAAGTCGAGCGATGCGCATCGCGAGGTGTTCGTTTCGCTACCGGGCGAGCACTCCAAGAGGAAGGACTACGAACTAGTCCGAAACATGTCGACTGTCACTCGACTTTTATACGTGAGTTATCCGTTTTTGTGTAATTACAAAAGAAATTCATCTAAAATTACCCACACAATCACTCATTGTATGCAATAAGCATCACATCTACCGGAATATTGAAATCGAAAAAAAATTGGAAATTGGCCGCCAAGGGCTCTTTTACGTGTTTTTTTTTTTAACTACCGGCGCATTCGTAAAGACCGTCATTACCAAGAAGAATGCGCCGCAAGAAACTTTATTAACTCAAGACATTTTATAACAATACTATGCATACTATGATTATTTACATTTTATTATGAATTGGGGAGGATTTGTTTGTTTACAGAAGCGTGAAAATGGATTGGAATGCATTATAGTGTAAGTTTTCGATAGCAAAATATATCGCAAACGCGTTCGTATTGCAATGTGAAATAACATCGGAACAGTGGCCATTTCAATCCACTAGAGGCGCTCCTAATTTTTCCGTAGTAATTGAAAAATTTACGCGAATGCGTTCTAGACGTTTTTTGTTTCGGAAACTAACACAAGAGGATCTTTGATATTACGTGCCAACTTTTAACCTGATGTAGTCTGACGCGAGTGCGGTAGTATTTCGGGTTAAGACAACTGTGCAAGTATTTTCAATAACGAACTTATTTTTTGGATGTTTTATCTTTTCGGCTGTCAGTGGCTGATTAACGGTAGTCCGTTGCCACGCGCCGTAGCACCAAAAAAAGGTATCTGTCAATTTAACCGTTTATTTTGAAGTATTTTTAATGAGGCTGTTTTCCGACTAGATAAAAATGCCTTAGCGATGCAATATCCAGTTTAATAAGGTGAAAATAAAAATGAAAATGCGCTTTCGTTGCGAGAAGGCAGTTTGTATCTCACCTCACGAGGATATACGCGATTTAGGAGTGTTTTAAGTTTGTTTATTCATCACGTTTTTTTACAGGCTAAAAAGAAATAATAGATTAACAAACATAAACTAATCGTACTACTGAGCTATTAACCGTGCACAGTAGCTCAGTCTGTGTATCACGTATTCATTTCTATGCAAGACCCAGCCGGTTCCACTATAAACAACAATACAATACAATACAACGACTCTTTATTGAACACCACAAATCAGTACATAATAAAGAAAAAGTACACAATAGGCGGTCTTATCAGATAACCAATAAGACAAAGAAATAAGTAACAGACAGTTTAAGTAGCAACTAACAACTTTTAAAATGTTACAAATAAAATTCTTTATGAAACTGATGAATGAGTTCAATGATAAAAAACGTTTCGTACCTACCTAATAATCGTACCTAATTGCAAATATTAAAATGTATAATTGTTACGGGGAATAACGTACAAAGATTATGATTATCATCGATCGTAACTGAGTTTATTCGTGTCTGCGTCATTTTCAATGTATACCAAAAGCATTTGCACTTTGAGTCCGATTTGAAAAAGCCAGTTACAAAAGTCACTAGTCACAGTGACTGACCGATCGATTAGCTATCAAGCTAATCGATCGGTCATAAAAATATGACGTGAATTTCGTCATGAGACAAATATATAGAACGTTCTAAGGTCGTCGGTGACGTTTTTAGAGCAACGCATATACATTAAGCTGGTGTTGATTTTTACTCAAACATGTTATAATCTGTTATTTATTGAATGCTAATGCGTTTTACGACGTCACTCGTGTTTTTATTAGGCAACGTCTAATGTTGACTTAAGAAACGTATAAACAGTGTGAATAACGAAGTGTTACTACTGTATTTTTGCAACAAAAATTACCTTTTTATTACAGTATGCTTAGTGTAAGTTTTCGGTCACAAAACGCGTCTCGAACGCGTTTGCGTTAAATTGTCAAATACTATGAGAACAATTAGTGGCCGTTTCGATCCGCAAGTAGCGCTACCATTTATTCCACAGTAATTGGGACGTTTACGTGACTTTTTATATAAAAAAACTTACACTAGAGGCTCAGAACAATATCGATATTAACTGACAGACAATAAGTACCTAAACCTCTTTACGACACGAAAACTAGGAGATATTCGCGTATACACCGCTGACGTACTAAAGAGGGCATAAGAAGGGCTTTGCAGAACCTTCTACGTGAACTAAGGCTAGGTAATTCTTATTCTTCCACGAGAGCGAAGCCGCGGGCATAAGTCAGTATTAGTAGGTAGGTATATGGAACTAAAGTGCGACACTATTTAAAAAGACCTTCGGGGTTCGTCTTGTTGTCTCACTCTTATAGGTTTAATACTTGAATTGACTGATGGTATCCGAAAGGTGAATGTCTTCGTCTTCTTATTTGTGGCGTATCAAGCCGTTATAGCGACGACAACTTCGCCAATGTCAAAGTAACAAAAATATAATTCAAAAATCTTGTGACATAACATCGGCAACGTTGTACGGTAATGGTCAAAGACCCCCTGTCGGGCTCTCAGGAACTGCCTGGAAATCACTAGCCGATGCCCAGGGTGCACCGGGCCAAGCACTGCTCTTCCCCCGGACGGATCCAAACCGAACCCCAGCTTTTGACCACGCGGGGGTAACCCGACTCGCACCCCAAACTGAGTGTCGTTCACGGACTGGGGCCTTACCATGACATCGTAATGCGACTCAATTCCGATTCCATATTACGTTTTAGCTGTCATTTTTGACACTTCTAGTACACTTTCACTGACATTTAGAAATTAAATTTCTAACGGTAAAACCGAAAAAGTAAAACATAAAAATCAAGAAATGAAAATTTCTAGATTCATTTGATAGTACCTATCATTTGAAAAACAGCGTCTTCTCTCGTCCTTGGTGAGCAGTAGATGTTCCACGGGAGTTTGTAATTGTGTCGTACAGACACATCATTCAAACAGAATGATGCTTAGCGACAAAAATTCGCATAGTAACAATAAGGTCACGTGACAGTTAATAACAGGTAGAAAAATTCGGAGACTACCCACCTGCTATGGGTGGTGTAGGGGTATAGCACGCGTCACGGAATGACGAGGACCCGGGTTCGATTCCCGGCCATAGCTTTACTTTTCGGATTTTTCTATGTGTTATAATTTTCACTGACATTTAGAAATTAAACTTCTAGTATGGATCTGACTTTGTTCGGAATTGGATCGCATTAAGACGTGGTAAGGCTCCTTCCTGTACAGGTTTTTCCTGTGTTGCCATTTCCGCTGAGATTAATGTTATTCGAGCAACACCGTTGCAGCGTTCTCTTTCTCTGTCAACTGAAAGATAAACACAATAAATGATATTTTTTGTCTGGCCATTTATCTTATCGCCGAAACGTTTTTGTGTACGAAGCTGTTAATACATTTAAAACCTTAAGTGCTGTTAGTGCTTACTGATATAGTCTGACGCGAGTGCGATAGTATATTTCGAGTTAAGACAGTGCAAGTATTTTCAATAGCATACATACATACATACATAAATCACATCTTCATCCCTGACGGGTTAGACAGAGCATAAGGTAACAAAACCTAAAGACCACGTTTAGCATGATTGTGGGCGTATAGGTGGAAAGGGGAATCAAGATATTGATGGGTTGCTAGCCGCATCGCCTATAAAAGTCATGATTACTATGCCCATTCCCTCGATGGGCTTTTACCATCTGCTCGGGATGAGAAGCAACTGGTATATTCTATGTTTTTTTTGCTCCCAGACCAGCATGGAAGAACAATAACGAATATTTTTTTGGATTTTTAACGTTTTCGGCTGTCAGTGGCTGATTGGCGGTAGTCCGTTGCCACGCGCCGTAGCACCAAAAAAAAGATATCTGTCAACGGCACAAATTAAAATGGTTGACTACAGCATGACTACGCCTCAGTTTTTGTTAGATTTTACGTTTAATACCTACTGTTAAATGAATTTGTGTAATCCTATAAAGCGATTTTGTAACGTTACTAGTGTTCATATGTCTAGATACATTATATGTATTTATTGCGCTCATTGTGGCCTATTTAGAGAACACTTGTTCGATTCCTATTTCATTTTGATTTTGACATTTCATTACGGGTCTGTCACAATTTAAACACCGGCATTCTTAGTAATTTTCAAGTCTCATAGGTACTTGTTACAATATTCCTATTTTACGACTAAAATATGCGGTCCCTGGTGTTGAAATATTTGAATACATAATAAGCAACGTGTGGTATGTGAGTAAAGTTTCGCGAAGAATTTCAATTTTGCAAATGTCTTTCACACGTTTCACTTAAGAACGTATTTCGTAAATATAATATAACTATTTGACCTTTAAAAAATGTAACACATTGTTCAGGGTAAACATTTTGAATACAGATCAGACGTTTAATGAAGAGAAATATCGGAGATTACAGTGTAATCCCGATATTTATAGTCCCGAATATGTAGCGAAGAAAAACAGAAGGGTGCTTTGATTAAAGAAGATTTGAGAATATTTTATACTGTCGCTACTAGATACTGTAAAGTTCTGAGGTTTGTAGCCAGGTCTACATCGAACTAATTAGATACTCCTGGATTTACAACACAAATATATAAACATAAATAATCAAGAAGTAACAATTATTAATTCATTTGATTGTACCTATCATTTGAAAAACAGTGTCTTCTCTCGTCCCTGGTGAGCAGTAGATGTTCCAGGGGAGTTTGTAATTGTGTCGTACAGACACATCATTCAAACAGATGACGCTTAGCGACGAAAATTCGCATAATAACAAGGTCACGTGACAGCTAGTAACAGATAGAAAAAATCGAAGACACACCTGCTATGGGTGGTGTAGGGGTATAGTACGCGTCACGGAATGACGAGGATCCGGGTTCGATTCCCGGCCATAGCTTTACTTTTCCAGTGTCGTTTAGAAAATTGGAGAATATGTATTAACATCCTCGTCATCTTACTTCGTTGCTACAATATAGTTAACTTGTTTTGTCCATAATCTCGTAACGTTACGCTAAGTAGTGACGTCATTAGTACACAGCAAATGAAATTGTACAACTCTTTGCCGGTTGACGTCCTTCATTATGAGTATGAGTCAAAGTCAAGGGCGGGGTAGCAATTAAATTACATGGGACGTAATGTTACACTAAAGTTAATCTAATTATTGCGACAGATAATTAAATAACTTGAGTTAATAACCACCTGCTATAAGTGGTGTAGGGGTCACGGAATGACAAGGATCCGGGTTCGTAGCTTTACTTTCCGGGTTTTTTATGTGTCGTTTGTAATTTAATAACCAGAATTAATATTTCTACGGTTTTCCCCGAGAACGCGCGAAATACGCCAGACAAAAAGTAAGTCCGGGGCTAGGGATCGAACCCTGGATCTTCGTTATAGCATGACCAACCCAACATTACGAGTATATCACAACATAGTATGAAACAAAGTCGCTTTCCGCTGCCCTTATGTATGCTTAGATCTTTAAAGCTACGCAACGGATTTTGATACGGTTTTTTTAAATGGATAAAGTGATTCAAGAAGAAGGTTTATGTATAATTCTGCGGAGACGAAGTCGCGGGCAGAAGCTAGTAATATTATAAATTCAAGTTAGTAAGTTTGTGTTGAAATTTGGTAAGCTGATAGTTGACTCCGTGAGATCGGGATTCACGTGTCACAAATCCCAAAATTGCGAGAGTCTAGAGACTTGGTTTTTTCGCAGGGATGTTCTTCGTGAAACATAAATGAAAACTGCAATGTATTTATTGGGAATCTACTTAGAGATTTTAACTTCATACGAGCAAATCTGTATTGATTTATGTGTCGTTTTATTACATTTTCAGTTTTATCTTTCGATGTTTTCTGTGTATTCTCATCTCAGTTGACGTTCGAGATGTAAGTTAATGTAACTTGATGTAGAATAATTACTAGCAATGTCAACTGCGCCAAAGTGGAAGAAATGAAACAAATTATACCATTTTTTATGCTTGAATTTGGAAGAATATAAAATAGAAAAGTCGTGATATTTACTGCAATTATGTTATCATTGTCATTACAATGAAAGTATAATTTCAGTGATAACATCACGTGTAGGCATTATATTAATTCTGAACGATTCGAACGCTCTGCTACATCAGAAACACCAGCGTTCAAGTAATAATAAAAACACATTGAAAGCGACAGTTACATAATTATACTACACTATTACCAAGTAATGATTCCAGTAATAACACCCTAAATAACACCGCATATCCCAATACGGAATATTCATGTTTCATGAAACCCCGTTTATGGTACAAACAACATAAAAAATATATTTTTCAAAAATCTATAAAAACGCAATAAATGGTTTTTTTTTGTTGCTTCTCTTCCCGCGCAGTTGGTAAAATCCCATCGAGGGAATGGGCGAAATTCATTTTTATAGGCGATGCGGCTAGCAACCCATCACTATTTCGATTCCACTTTTCACCTTTACGCCTGCTGCTGCTGCGTGCGTGCGTGGCCTGTACGTCTTGATACCGTAGGCTCTGTCTACCCCGTAAGGGATAAAGGCGTGATTTGTGTATCTATACATATAAAATTCAAAGTCCTGACTGACTGACTGACTGACTGACTGACTGACTTAACTATATATCAACGCACAGCCCAAACCACTGGACTTAGAGACTTGAAATTTTGCACATAGATACCTTATACAATGTAGGCATCCACTAAGGAAGGATTTTTGGAAATTCCCACGGGATAAGGAAAAAACGGGAATTATATATTCGACTCCGAGTGACGCTATCTCAGTAACTATAATAACTAGACTCTTCAAATTTGATACAAAAGTAGGTGATTACAAAACGAAGAAACTAATTTCAGGATTTTTGGAAATTCCTACGGGATAAGGAAAAAAACGGGATTTATATATTCAGTTAAACGAAATCCTATGAACTATAATTACTAGACTGTTCAAATTTGGCATAGAAGTAGGTGATTATAATAGTAAAATAATGTCTTAATGATTTTTGGAAATTCCCACGGGATAAGGAAAAAAACAGGATTTATATTTTCAGTTCTACGGGATCGATTTTTCGTTTTACTGGTCGTATAAAACTGAAATTTGGCCTTCAAGTTCCCTTGGGGAGTGTAAACAATAAAAAAAAGGATTTCCCGAAATTCCCACGGGAACCGGAAAAACGGGACTTTTCGTTTTACTGGTTGCAGAAAGCTGAAATTCGGCATGTAGGTTGCTTCTGGAGTGCAGAGGAGCATTAAGAGAGTACTTTCCCAAATTCCCACGGGAACGGGAAAAATATTTGTTTACAAAGAAATACTGCGGTAGGCATAATATGGCTAGAAACTTGAAATTTGGCACACATATACCTTGAGTATCCTAGAGGTGCACTAAGAAGGTATTTTTCGAAATTCCCACGGGATAGGGAAAAACGGGATTTTTTGTTATACTGGTCGTAGAAAGCTGTAATTTGGTAAGAGCCTTCCTTGATGAGTGTATGGGAGCACTAAGAAAGGATTTCCAGAAATTCCCACGAGAACAGGAAAAACGGGGTTTTTCGTTTACTGGTCGTAGAAAGATGAAATTTAGCATTTAGCTTCCTTAGGGAGAGTAAGGGAGCATTTAACAAAGGATTTCGTAACATTTTTACGGGAACGGGAAAAATATTTGTTTACAAAGAAATACTGCGGTAGGCATAATATGGCTAGAAAATTGAAATTTGGCACACATATACCTTGAGTATCCTAGAGGTGCACTAAGAAGGTATTTTTCGAAATTCCCACGGGATAGGGAAAAAACGGGATTTTTTGTTTTACTGGTCGTAGAAATTGGTAAGAACCTTCCTTGATGAGTGTATGGGAGCACTAAGAAAGGGTTTCCAGAAATTCCCACGAGAACAAGAAAAACGGGGTTTTTCGTTTTACTGGTTATAGAAAGATGAAATTTAGCATTTTTAGCATTTAGCTTCCTTAGGGAGTGTAAGGAAGCATTAACAAAGGATTTCCTAACATTTTTACGGGAACGGGAAAAACCGGCATTTTACGTTTCCAGACGAAACAGCGGAAGAAAGAGACTTAACATTTATAACGTGTGTTTCTTTAAAGGCTTTAAGAGTACACCGAAAGCACTCCCCAAAATTTTCACGGGAACGGGAAAAAACTTATTTTTTCGTTTTACATCTTAGCGCGTACGAAGTCGCGGGCAAAAGCTATTTGGGGTAGGTATATTTTAGGACAGCCCTTTAGGTTAGGTTAGGTTTGTTTTATAAAAATCCTGTAATATTTACAGTTTCAGAAAAATTAAGGCAGCGGGGCAATGCGGGGGCTTGCTTGCATGCTTGCATGCTTGCTTGAGTCCTTGCTTTGCATGCTTGATTGCATACTTGCTTTCATGCATGCTTGCTTGCATGCATGCATGCTTGCGTGCTTACTTGCATGCATGCTTGCTTGCATGCTTGCTTGCCTGCTTGCATGGGTTTGGGTGTTCGCTTGCTTGATTGCTAGCTTCTTTGAAATGCTCATGGTTCACGCGTGCGAAGCCGCGGGCAAAAGCTAGTGTGTGTATAAAAATAACCGAGATACAAGCTATCAAAAATTTGTCTCTCTAAAATACAAGAAGATTAAATACAGAAACGGCCGAATCAGGCAAGGTAAATAAATATAGGGGTCTCAGCACCGAATATATCTTTGTCCCTTTCGGTATTGAGACCCTTAGTCCGTGAGGTCCTAGCGCTATATTAGCCTCTTCAAAGATATTTCGAAGAGACTAATAGACGCTACGGGTGACCGCAGAGCTGGCAGCTTTCTTGGACAGCGTATTAGTATCGCTGTCCAAAGGGGGAACGCTGCCAGCGTCTGTGGAACTGTGCCACGGGGGCCCCTCCTTTTTTAATTATTTTATATTAAGATTAGTTTTAGTTTAGTTTTTAATTCATTTGTAATTTAATAGTTTAATTTGTTAATTCCATTTACTGTTATTTTCAATAAACGTGTAATTTCGTAATTAGAACTGAAACTTTCATCATTATTTTTTTTTTAAATCCTCAATACCACTATAAACTGACCTGACACTGCCTACATTTGTTTAAGAGTAGGGCTCTGCTAACACTGGAATTTATAATTTAATTGTCGAATTTGTGCGGAACCCTTTTTCTCGAGTCCGACTCGCACTTGGCCGGTTTTCATTGATCCTTCAACACAGTACAACTCGCGCGTTAATTTTACACGCGAATAACACCATAAAGCTAGCAGTACATTTTACTTAATCAGTATAGCGTGTACATACAAGGGACATATTATTATCGCTTTTTATCACCTCTTCAAAAACTCATTTGAAAAAGGATGTAGCTACTTATCTGTACATATTGGGCGATAACTTTCGTGAACTCGGATTTTCATGTTGCATTTTACCAAATTTTTAAATGGCGACTATCAACAGCATCGCGGTGAAAAACTAATTTTGAACACACCACGATAACAAACGAGGTACCTATTCTTGTGATAGGGATAGCCTTATATAGACAATTTCGTCTTGATTTGATCTTCCATGCTGGACTGGGAGCGAAGAAAAAACATAGAATGTACCAGCTGCTTTTCTTCCCGCGCAAATGGTAACAGCTCATCAAGGGAATGGGCGAAATCTTAGGAATCATCTTATACGCGATGCTGCTAGCAACCCATCACTATTTTGATTCCCCTTTCCACTTCCACCTATGCGCCCACAATCATGCTAAGCGTGGCCTTTGGGTCTTGTTACCCTTGCTCTGTCTACCCCGTAAGGGATAAAGACTTGATTTATGTATGTGTATGTATGTATGTATGTTGAACCAGCGGTTGAATACCTTTTAGTCAAATGTTACTACAGTCAGCAACAGATATATCGCAGCCATGTAATGGGATAGGAATACGCTCATTTAAGTCCTTGACAATAAAGCCTTATATCGATCGATATATTTGGACACTTTTGCCGTAATATGTCTGACTTTACAACAATATCTAGCTACACTACAAAATTCCAATTAGACTAGGTTTCACTAGAAAGGACCATGAATATTCAATACTAATATTTTAGTGAATAATACATACAATTGAACCTATGGTTAATTTATTCTGCATTATCATAAATCGTGAAATCACTATGAATGAGGGAATTATAGAACATCAGCTTATTACCTAACTCGCTCGCAATCGCCATCTTGTTCATTTTGACAGTTCTTGTATGAATGTGACAGCTAGCTGATTCCGATACCAATTGTCAGCCCATACATGAACTGTCAAAATGAACACGATGGCGATTACGAGCGAGTTAGGTAATCACTAAAGTAGCTATGTTCTAGTTGTCCAAATTAGCCATGGTATAAATTACAAAACAAATTACTTTAATCGTAACCCTATTATGTTTAGATCTAGTTCTAACTTCAATTCCCATGGACTCATTCGTTACTTATTCTACATCGCAATGTGTGTAGTGTGCCACCTGCCACCCCAAATTAATTACCTCTCTATTACAATCAATTAACCAACGACGCGAGCTCTTAACCTAAACACATAATTGTAATCTACGGCGATCAAATATTAATAAATTACCGGGTGTTAAGTGTATCTGTACAAATGTTTGAATGTCGCAATTCCACTCTAAGCCTGCGTAGATTAAAAATGCAAATTGCGAGATAAAATTCATCTCCAATAATACTAACTTCTGTTTTGTTACAGATTATGAACGCCGAAACACGAGCTACACTCAAATAAACGGAGAACCATGCGATGTTTCCAGTTAACAAATTTAATGAATGCACGCAGAAGTTGATCGAAGACTTGACACTATGAGAGGAACTTTAACGGTCCAAACCATAAATTTCAACAAATCAAACAGAAATTACAGCACCAAACCTATATAAAAGGTTTATGATGCCGAGTTAGAGAGACTGCTGAATTATGCCGACCGAATGGACTACTGAAGACCCGTACAACAATGGAAGTTTTACGGACAGCTACCTCGAATCCAACGCGACTCGACCACCCGACCCCATCGAAGACAAAGCCATCCAGGCCATGTTCTGCACTGCATACACTCTCATATTTGTCGTAGGAATCTTCGGCAACGCCCTAGTTTGCTACGCCGTCGTCAGAAACCGAGCCATGCAAACTGTCACTAATCTATTCATCACGAACCTCGCATTATCAGATATATTGCTATGCGTATTTGCCGTACCATTTACTCCTCTCTACACCTTCCTAGGCAGGTGGGTGTTCGGAGGACTGTTGTGCCATATCATGCCTTATGCACAGGGGTGTAGCGTCTACATCTCCACGCTCACGCTCACCTCTATAGCGATAGATAGGTTCTTTGTGATTATCTACCCGTTTAAGCCACGAATGAAGATTAACACCTGTATAGGTTTGATTATAACTATTTGGGTTTTCGCTTTGACAGTTACATTCCCTTACGGCTATTACATGGCGTTAGAAGATGTTTACTGTGTCGAGAAATGGCCTTCGGATCAGATAAGGAAAGCCTTCGGAGCCGCCACGACCATCATGCAATTTGTGTTACCATTTATAGTAATGGCGATTTGTTATACTTGCGTTAGTGTCAAATTGAACGATAGGTTAAAATCTAGGCCGGGGAGTAAGAATAGTAAAAAGGAAGACGCTGAGAGAGAAAGGAAAAGAAGAACAAATAGAATGTTGATAGCAATGGTGGCTATTTTTGGTTTGTCATGGCTACCTCTGAACTTAATAAATATAAGCAGCGATTTTTACTCGCTGGCCGAGGACTGGAGATACTACATGGTACTATTCTTCTTTGCGCATTTCATAGCTATGTCTTCCACTTGTTACAATCCCTTCCTATACGCGTGGTTGAACGACAATTTCCGTAAAGAGTTCAAGCAGATTCTTCCATGCCTAGGAGTACTAGTCACTAAGAAGCCTAAGAGAAAATGCAACGCGTCTGAGAGAACTGATATGTTTCGCTCAGAAAAGACGTGTAACGGAAACGAGAACACAATACAAGAGTCATTGCTAACTTCCACAGTTATAAAGCCTTCTGTTAGATATAAGATGGAGTTCGACGATCATTTGAAAGTCTATGAAGATGAAGAGAATATAAGTCCTGATGAGAAGCCAGAAGACAACCCGAGCCCGAGCGAAGACTGTGTCAACATGTACATGTTTGTAGACAAGTCTGTAATAACGTCGGATAAGGAGCCGATTGTCTCAGCGTTGTAGCTTTAGAGGTAAGTGTACCCGAATGCTTTTGTAACAATAGAATTAGCATCACAGATATCCGCTATTTTTAAGCATATTCTGAAAGAGAGAATAATCGAGACATTTGCTTAGGAAACGAGAGAATAAAAAGATTTTGACATTGAATAATTATTAATTAAATAGTACAATATTCGTTGTTAAATTCTATGGTAGCTTTCACTACGCAATACAAATATTCTTTATTTAACACCACAAATCAGTAATAGAAAATTAAAAGGACAAGGTAAACAGTAGGTGGCTTAAAAGCGATCTCTACCAGACAACCACTAAGATAAAGAAATAAATTTGATTTTAAATTTGTATCGTACATTTTGTCAATCCCTAATTAAATATACTTATCTCATCCAATCAACGGCTGATCGATAGATCCTTTAAGACAAACAGTTATCCTTTCTACACGACGTGTATTATTGTCACTTGTTTTTGTTCCTTTAGTTTTGTACAATACGTAGATTGAATCTTAGGATGATAAAAACCGGACGGGCTTAGTCTTCTATAATTCATTAAAAAAAAAAAACAAAACGCATAATGATTTATTCAGATCTGTTGCTAAACCAGCGCACACGACACTCGTAGCTCGTAAAAAGGAACGTTTACAATAATCCAACCATATCTAACACATTTCTGTACCAAGCATTTAAGGGCAACATTTTTTCGCAATCGCGGGTGCAGGACTCCGCGCCGACAAATCTCGTGGATGACAATAAAAACTCTTACGAGCACAATAATGCTATTTACGAGGGAGATATTTCGGTTTTATTTATTGCTTTCCGGAGGCCTTACGTACTTATCATACAAGGGTTAGAACAGCAGAGATTGTCTCTAAACAACGGGTTTGTGGATCCTTTCGCAAAGTAAAGTCGTAGTGCTGCGGGTGGTAGGGCCTTGTGTAAGGTCCGTCCGGATCGCTACCACCATCTTACTCGCTAGTCCTGCCGCTAAGTAGCAGTGCTTGCACTGCTGTGTTCCGGTGTTGAGAGTAAGACAGCCGGGGAAATTACGGGCACAAGAGGCATTTCATCTTAGTCCTCTAGGTTGGCAACGCATCTGCAATCCCTCCGGGGTGCGGGTGTCTATGGGCAGTGGTGATCACTTACCATCAGGTGACCCACTTGCTCGTTTGCCTTCCTATTCATATAAAAAAAAAAAAAGGTGCGACTTTTTTGCCAACCTCGGCGTTGATTTGACTATAACAACACCACTGGGTATTGAACAAAAAGGCGGCTGAAGGGCTTTGCACCCAGCGACAGAAATAAATTAAAAAAAAAATTGAACAAAAAGGGACCACAAGGCCTGCACTGTTTGGATGACAGCTGTTTTTTAAAGTTTTTCTACGTTTCTTGTCATCGTCCGTGGTTTCTGGTGTGTGTACCAAGGAGTTTTATTGTCCTTGGTGTGTATTGTGTAGCTCAGACTGTTTAGTTTACTGCACTGATTTAATTATTAATGAAAAGGCTTTGTTAAATGTAGAATTATTATACTTTAATTGGTGAGAGAATGTGTACAGTGAGCACGGTGAAGCAAGAAGAAGAAAGAGGGCGCTAGTGCTGCCGCTCTTGCTTTTATTGTTGGTGTTGCCAATTGGACAGCATTTGAAATGTAAAAAAAAAACAAAAGAGCGTTATTTCTTTGTCTCACTCTGCAGCATCAACGGCTAGAGGGATTTATTTGAAAAACCAATTGTCGTTAAATTCCAGATTGTTGGGGAGACAGTGAAATCTAAATACAAATGGGAAAGGAGGCTTTGTAAAAGGCTTTTCAGATAGATTTGGCAGTCAGCTTCTCACTTCCTTTCCATTAATCATACTTGTCTTGTTAATTAAGTATGTAGCTGCTACATTGTAGCAGGACAATTAGGTAAACTGGCCTTGTTTGAATTTAATTAACTGAGATGTTAACGATTTTAATAAGGGATCAAAAGACGACCTTCGAATTTGTATTTATGTATAATATCTTGGTCGGCCTACTTTCTAGTAGGTACGCAATAATCAACAGGACTTAATTTTCACTTCAAAGACACAATTGAGACTATAATTTATGATTAGATTTGTAATCCTTTAATAATGGAGTCCCTATGGTGTATTGGATCGGCTTTCTGCTGGTTTAATTAATGAGATATTAAAAATCGATTTTCATTCTACGTAATATATCGACAGAAGTATCGAGAGTTTTCGAGATTTATTTACTTAGCAGAAACAAAATACTCTATTGACAATTAACAGTATTTTTATAACTTTTGCATCTAATTGATTAGTTTAGGCATAACTTTACGGAGGCCCATATCTATGAACAAAACAGTTACCTCCCTAATCTGCTGTAAACACATGTGCAACTATTAATGTATCAAGAAATTTACAGTCAACCCGTGAGAAATTATACACCTTAACTACAGTACTGACAACTAAATAAACTGATAACTAGACATACATACCATTATCCCTTACGGGGTAGACAGACCCTAAGGTAAGACGACCTAAAGACCACGTTTAGCATCATTGTAGGTGTATGGATGGAAAGGGGAATCAAAATAGTGATGGGTTGCTAGCCACATCTCCTATAACATGATTCTTAAGATTTTCGCTCATTCGCGATGTGCTTTTACCATCTGCGCGGAAAGAGAAGCAACTGGTACATTGAGAGAGAGAGAGAGAGAGAGAGAGAGAGAAACATTTATTTACACACATTCGATACACGTAGATTATTATAATAGGAAGAAATACAATATACTTAGGAATAGTACCGATATGGTGTAAAATGTATGTATGTATGTATGGTGTATTGTATGTTTTTTCTTCGCTCCCAGATCAGCATGGAAGTAACTAGAACTAACTAACACGTGGAAAAATCCGCAAACTAAAACTGTATGCAAATTTGTATCTTTCTTTTGGGTTTAAGCTGGGCATTATGAAGTACTTCAGTCAGTTACAACTTAGTAACGTATTAAAATTTCAATATCCATAAACCATGATGGATGACTTTGGACCTGACATTCCTATATTGTCTATAGCTTGCGCATCCAATCTATTGAACATAAAACAGAGCAGTCCTACACGGAAACGTTTTAAAAATACACTATGTTTGTATTATAATTGTAAAAGCACACAGTCTGTGCGTAGATCATTCCTGTGTATTCTAACGTTGTATATTGCAATGGCTTTGATTGCTACTATATATTTCCATTGACTATGAAGACGATTGCCCTAATGGATATATACGACTAGCCAATTTCAAGTTTATTTGCTGCGAGTGGCTCTGATGTATGTAGTTCAATGGATGTTTTCAGTTTCAATTTAGTTTTGTGTGGCGATGTTATGTGAAGTTTTTGAAAATAGACGTAAGCACATCCTGTGGTTAAAGTTTTTCGCCGGGACAAGTATTTAATAATAAATATAGATTTTTCAGATTTCATCGCTTTCTTTCGAAAAATGCTGTAAAAAAATGCCATCTTTGGTTGTGTAGTTGCATTATCCGATATCTTCCACACCCGGCTGCAGTCAGAACATTATCTTTAGCTGAGTGGACAAATTACATTATTTATATAACAACTTCAAAGAAAATTCTGGAAGTTAAACAAAATGACATTGAATGTCGACAAAATCAAACATGTTTTCGACTTTATGTATTTAAAAAACCGGCAAATTTCCCAGGTATAAAGTATACCTCCGGTACGTCTAGCACGAGAGCGCACAAGAGTCGCGTCGCGCGCGAGATAGATTGCCCGTCCTTTTCTTACTGTACCAACAAGAAAGAGACGGGTAGTCCAACTCGCGCGCGACGCGACTTTCGTGCGCTCTCGTGCTAGCGGGGCTGGAGCGTTTCGTACCTACTATCGAACATATCGAATTTTCCAGATCAGACTAGAAATACTAAGCTGAGCTAAATTTAATAATAAATATTAAATATTACGAAAGCATTTTAATCTAACAGTACTAATATAAATCTTAATCAAATCAGTTAAGGACAAAATATTACAATTTAATTTGGTTTCATTTCCAAAGCTCCATTCGTTAAAATCCAATTGATTGTACAAATGAAAGTAATAAAGATACAGTGGGTGAAGTCTGACGTAATATCGTGAAAAGGCCGACGTTTCGAGACACTGATTTAGGTGATATTAATTAAGAGAGATCATTGCTCTCTTGGGATCGTACGTCCTTTGGGGATCAGAAATAAATGCTAAAATGAATGATTTTCCTGTTTTTGTACAAATATGTTTTCCTTATCCACGTAGGCCATTTAAAAAAAGTTAACCGTAGCAATACGAGGTAGATAATAAAGATAATTACTACGTACAGAGTTTAGAGCAAATGTTTAGTCTAAGCATTTAGAATCTGTTAAGGTTTAAATTATTATTTCCTTTTCGTTAATTTTCTTCTTAAATTATTTTACTAATTGTCTTATCTGTTTCAGGTACTGATGTTTCGTTCGAGATTGACGTGTTGTGTTATGAAGTGCTAAGTTATTTTTTTGGACAAAATACTGTGGCAATGAGTGGACCGTAAAATGAATGTTTTTGACCAACGATAATTTTGTGAATAATTTGAATGACGTAAACGAATTTCTCGCTATTTTCTGCAGAAGTCGCCGAAACAAAAATCAGATTTGGCACAATCCCGTCTAAAATATGTAAATACCTAGATTTTACAAATAACTGTGGCTACATATTTATTACCAAATTCGATGTCAAAAATATTTATTAATTCCTTACATCATAAATTTTGTCGACGCCTTTACTGAAATAGATGATGTTAGCTTTAAAAAGTAGCTAAGACATAATATTTTTTGACATTGAGATAAGATTTTATTTGTGAAACCTTGTCGGTACGTATTTTTAGATGTGATCGTATAAAAAAACCATCTAAAAATAATCGGTTCAATGACTCAATCGTCGGACGACATACTACCTACATTGTTTTTCAAATATTATTAGTGTTTCACGATATTTCAAATTCAACGAATCAATCGTACGATATTTATTTATTTTTAATTAAAAAAAGATCGGTTTATAAAACGCCTTTTTCGTGATTGTTTTTGTTGCTTTAGGATAATTATAGGTATTGTTGAATATTTGTTAAAAAAAAAAATTCTTTTTTAACTCTCAAATAGTTAAAACTGTATGTAAATAGCTTTATTAGAATACGGCGATGTTGCTTTGTATACTAGTGTTTATTATAGCGGAAATCTGTACATAATAGGACACGTAGTCGAATATAATGTAAATAAAACATTTATTGTGATAAAAAAGTGTTTATATCAAACAATTCCTTCGAAGGAGTTTTGAGCCCTTTGATAGAAATACTTTTTAAAGCATTTTTGTAACTTTTTAAGTTATCGTTTGTGTCAAGATGTTTAGATTTTAAAAAACTGCCTAGATTAAGAATATTTTTTTAAATGTAATGTGTACTATATACAATGTTAGGCCTGGTACTAAATGTCAATGGATGAAGAATATGTGCAATTCACTGTCAATATGTCAATAAACTATACCAAAGGACTGTCATGTTATATTTATTTTTAACACTTAATCAAAACAATTATTATTATTTTCCTTGAAATTAACACTAATGTAATTATACTCATTCACTGGATAGATAGAGAAAACTCCAACGAGGACGCGGCCGCAGACTTCAAATAATTCAAAATTCCTAAGAAAGCTAAATTATCCCTGATTTAAATAACCTTCCCGGGAATGATCAAGTTTCCACGAGATCAGAGGCTTCAAGTTGCTACAATAGTTAGTTGTATAAATAATTGTCTGACAAAAATTACATTTTAATACAAGCTTTTTTGGCGAATGTAACTTTTTGTTAATTGCACTTGCATTGTCATCCATTCTACATTAGTTATACCCAATTTCAAGTCAATCGGACCAACCGTTGAAGAGTTCCCTCCTGCGGAGACGATCCTGACCGGGCCACCGGCATTCCACTGCCAAACTTTTGTATTGACATTCAACTTAACTGTGCAAAATTTCAGCGTAATCGGTTGGAGATATCTGCTTCAAAATTGAGTTGCAAGATTCTACCCGGTCAAACATACATACATACTTTCACACACACAAACATACATTGCCAGTTCATCACCATCATTATCAGCCTGAAGACGTCCACTGTTAAACAAAGGCCTCCCTTCCCCTTGGAACACCACAATGAGCGACAACTCGCCACCTGCATCCGCCGGTTTTCCGCAACTTACACGATGTCATCGTCCACCTAGTGGGAGGCCTGCTAACACTGCGTCTTCCGGTTCGTGGTCGCCACTCGAGAACTTTTCTCCCCCAACGGTGGTCTGTTCTACGAGCGATGTGGCCTCATTGCCACTTCAACGTACATTCTCTTCGCTATGTCGGTGACTCTAGTTCTTCGGCGAATCTCCTTATTCCGCATTCCGTCTCCAAGCATAGCTCTCTCCATAGCTCGTCGAGTGACTCTGAGCCTCTTCAAAAGGCCGGCAGTCGAGGACCACGTCTCAGAGCCATAAGTCATCTCTGGCAATACGCACTAATAGACTCTTGTCTCTCAGGCACTGCGGAATTTTGAATGAGATGCTATCGCGAAGTTTTCCGAACGCTGCATCTAAGTTGGATTCTCCGAGCGACCTCTTTGTCAATGTTGGAACTACCTAACTCACAATCTGTCCAGGGTAAACGTAGTGGTCAACAAAATTGCAAGTTAAAGCTTATAAAAAAGCCGAATCACTAGACGTAAGACATAGGAAGTTTAAACAACATGCATGTGCATGTGTGTTATCCTGTATTCATCTTTTTCTTGTGTTTTATGTACAATAAAGAGTTATATATACATACATACAACCACATAATGCAAATGTTGCTTAAGTGAGGGTCCGAGGGTGAAATCCATGGAAAACGGACGAATTTTCTCATAAATCAAAAGCACACATTACGTGATTAGAACTTCGTGACCCTTTATCATAAACGATAATTAAACCCATTTAAATTTAAATGATCTGTCAGCATGTTACAGAAGCATTATGAAAGGGTTACGCCGATTTTAACCTTTTCGGCGCCACGTCTAATACAAGCGACGTCACCTACGCAAGACTTCTTTATTGCGATGCTTTAAGTTGAACCTAAACTCAATTGAACGAAGGTTGCTTTTGCATTGAAGTAATGGACGTATATATTATATGTATAGGTCGTTGGCGTTGAACCTGCCGTGCTGATATGTGTCGTTGGCGTTAAAAAGGTTAAAGGAACCAGGTTTAACCGTGGTAGCCTAGTGGTTTGATCTGGCAGGTATTTGAAAGGATCATGGATTCGAACCCGGCCTTGCACCTCTGAGTTTTTCGGAATTTAACATAAGCCTTTGCAGTAAAGGAAAGAGAATCTCTTAGAATGTCTTTCTCCACCGAAAACTCAGAGTAAACAAATTAAATATCACACATTGATTACGAAAAACTCATAGGTCCAAACCACCAGTCTAACGCGTCTTCGTGGAACATATAGCTGTAGTCACTTTAATAATACAAAGGCCTGTTCCACCACTCTCTGATAGGTCCCTGATACCTTAAGTGTCAGATATCTGTGATGCCGTCTCTGTCTATTTCGTAGTAAAAAATAGAGACAGCACCATAGCTATCTAGTACTTAAGATATCAAAAATTTAACAGGCAGTAGTGTGGCTCTTGCGTTTTTAGAGAAATTTGCGTAATAAAACACATTTCGGGGCTGTTTCACCACTCTCTGTAAAGTTCCGGTTACTTAAGTGTCTATCTACTAGACTACAGGCCCACGTACAAAAAATGTGGGTCATATGGACCACCAGGTGACGTATATAGGACGATATAAGAGCATAAAATAATAAGATTCAGCACTATGCCGTCACTTGTAAGCTGTCCAACTGGGTGCTGGTGAGACAAAGTTTGACAAGACCGTACAAATGGTGCGCCACAAAGTCGGTAATTTTTTTTGATTTTCTGACCATTTCCAGGGTAAATTTGGTCATTTGATTCTGTACGGCATCAGTTTCATACTGTTTCAATACAGCTTCTAATCCATTATTCCGCAACGCCGTACAAAAATCATGCGACAAGGGGAAAAAATCGAGGGTTGCACTTTTGAATGCTCACCAGCACCCAGTTGGACAGCTTACAAGTGACGGCATAGTGCTGAATATTATTATTTTATGCTCTTATATCGTCCTATATACGTCACCTGGTGGTTCATATGACCCACATTTTTTGTACGTGGGCCTGTAGTCTATACGATTCCTTCTCTATTTCTTACTACAAAACAGACAGAGACGACATCATATATATAGTCGACACTTAAGATAGCCTGAACTTTACAGAGGGTGGTGAAACAGCCCCCTAAGCCAGTCGCTGATAAAGTAGATAGAATAAAATAAAAAGCGTCACGAAAATATTCGGAAACAAATCCTAGTTTCAGAACTCTGTAGTAAACATAAGTCGAGGAAACTTTTAAAGAGTCGTGCTTACTGGCTGTACCAGGGAAGGCTCTTACAACCATTATTGAGAGGGAAACTTTGTTTTGTTAGGACAAGACTCTTGAGAGCTGCATGCCTGAAAGCGAGTCGTGAGCGGAGGTGAAACTGACGCAGAGTGGCTTTGTAAGTTTAGGTAAGTATGTTCAGACATTAGAGACCACAAATGTCAAGAGAGACGTTATTTTTTCTTCCCTAGACAATATGGCAGGAAGTGGAGAAACCGTAGAAAATATAGGTTAGTTCTCGTGGACTGTTATGCCCCACTGTTATAAAAATCTTCATTAGTAAAATTAGGTTATGTTTGTTAGGTACTTCAAATGCCCGAAGGGCAAACGAAATAGAAATACGAAAGCGGGGTTCCGCCGACCTTATGGTGGAGTGTAATTTGACTTTTTTATAACAGTGGGGCCACGAGAACCAAACCGAAAATACACGGAACCATACATACACATACATACACATGCACAAATCACGTCTTTATCCCTTACGGGGTAGACAGAGCCTAAGGTAACAAGACCTACAGGCCACGTTTAGCAAGGCACTGAGGGCGTAGAGGTGGAAAGTGGAATCAAAATAGTGATGGGTTGCTAGCCGCATCGCCTATAACATGATTCCTATGATTTTCGCCCATTCCCTCAATGGGTTTTTACCATTTGCAACTGGTACATTTTATGTTTTTTCTTTGCTCCCAGACCAGCATGGAAGTAAATACAATATCTTTTGTAAAAATAAAAAGGGGTTTATTTTTAAAATTGTTAGAAGTAGTTTAATTTTAATAGGGATTCAGTATTGTCTCAGTGTAAGGAACATTTTGGATATACAGAAAGAAAAAAATAACATGAAAGTCGATTTAAACGTTTACGCATTTCTAAAATGGAAGGCATTGGCGTTGAAAAAAAAATTAGAAAAAATACTGTCTACCCATAAACCATATCCATATTACTCAGGACATTTTGAAACAGCTTACGAGTAGAACATTATACGCTTTACGACGCGCAGTCGAGTCAAATCAAGTTAAGTTGCTATCCGTTGTCTTTTTGGTCGCAGACTAAAAGCATTCATCTTTTTTGCGCTTAGTGTAGTAGTTAATATTTTTCGCGCCAAACATGCAATTGAGTTTCAGTCAGTTTTACGGAAAGGATAACTTAGGTTAAAAATTGAAATAAATTTGGGCCCCTAGATAGGGTCCCCATCACGCAGGCAGCATTCGATGCGAGTCTTTGTGCGAGAAAGCTGCCCGCGCGAGGGTCGTCTGTTGCCTCCCTCAGGCGTTTGCTTACATCTTTCCATGTTTGGAATTACGTTTGCTGGATCTTAAAGTCGTGCCTCTAAAGGAGAAACTAAGTACTCGGTATATATTCCCTAAAGGTGACTATGACCAGATGAATTCTCACTTCCTTGCGGTTCCTTGGGCTTCTCTTTTGAGTGTGGGTTCTGTGGATGACGCTGTGGATAATTTTTATTCAAAAATTAATGAATGTATCAATCTTTTTGTTCCTAAGTCGGCGTGTCGACGACGAGTTTATCCTGCTTGGTACAGTAACTCCCTCATTAAAATTAATCGCGAGAAAATGAAAGCACATGCGAAATGGAAGAGATTTGGTAACCCACGTGACTACGACGAGTTTGCACTTCTACGTACACGGCAGCGTCGTGTCCAAGCCGCTTGTTTTAAGTCATTTACGTCCCACGCTGAAGATACCATTAAAAAATGCCCCAAGAACTTCTGGCGTTATATAAAATCTATGCGGGGTGGCTCTAACTACCCGCAACAATTCACCTTGGGAAGTGCTAGCTATGGTGACGGTCCCAGCATCTGTAATGCTTTTAATAATTTTTTTCAAAGTGTTTTTGTAAAATCTTCCACCCCTAATCTGGTTAATCTTTCACACGTTAATGGGGGACACGACACCATATCTAGCATTACGTTTACTTGTGAACGGGTTTTCAAGTCTCTTCGTGCTCTTGACACTTCTAAGGGACCCGGATGCGACGGTATTCCTCCCTTATTTTTGTCTGGCTGTGCCGAGTCTTTAGCGTTACCAGTGTCAATAATATTTGATCGTTCGATGCGCGAAGGCGTTTTTCCTACGTTATGGAAAAGGGCTAACGTCGTGCCTATCCACAAAAGTGGTTTAAGAACGTGTATTGATAATCACCGGCCGATCTCAATATTAAATACACTTAGTAAAGTATTCGAAAAATTAGTATACACTGCTATTTACCCAATCATTGCTGATAGCATACCAAGCTCTCAGCACGGTTTCATGCGCGGTCGCTCTGCAGTCACAAATTTGACCGAATTCACGGACTATGTGTTGCAACAAATGGAAAGAGGTGGTCAGGTGGACGTGATCTACACCGATTTTGAAAAAGCTTTCGATCGGGTGGACCACGTGATCCTGCTTACCAAATTACAGCATCTAGGTATCCACGGCGACCTCTTGCGTTGGATAAAATCGTACTTAGACAATAGATCTCAGGCTGTAATTGTAGGGGGCTATAAATCTGACTATATTAGCATCCCTTCCGGGGTCCCACAGGGTTCCCACCTGGGACCACTATTTTATAACGCTTATATCTTTGATATATACACATGCTTTAGATTCTCCAAGCACTTGCTATATGCAGACGATAAAAAGGTTTACAGTCGCATTAGAACAACTGATGAATGTAATCTACTACAACTTGATCTCAATAATTTATATGAATACTACAAAACGAATAAAATTAGCGTTAATATTAGTAAATGTCATTGTATTAGTTTTACACGTAAAAGAGATCCATTGAAGTATTCATATAATTTTAATGGTACTGTGTTAGACAGAAAAGATAAGGTTCGTGACCTTGGAGTTCTGTTAGATAGCAAACTGTCGTTCAATGATCATATTGAGTCTGCTGTAAACAAGGCTTTTAGAAACCTCGGATTCATCATGCGCTCCTGTAAGCCTTTTCGAGATCCACTTTGCTTGAAGCTGGTCTACTTCGCTTACGTTCGTAGTTTGCTCGAATACACTAGCCCGATATGGTCACCACAGTATATTACTTATAAGAATTGCTTGGAAAGAGTGCAGGCCAAATTTGTAAACCATCTGAGTTTTAAGACTCGAACGCGCAAGGGATCATATCTTGAAAATTGCCGTAAATTTGGTATTTTAACGCTAGAAGAAAGACGCTCCGTGCTGGACATGGGGTTGCTGTTCGACGTGGTGCGCGGGCGCGCGGACTGCCCCGAGCTGCTTGCCAGCATCGGATTCCGCGCGCCCGCGCGCCGCACGCGCAGCACCACCTTGTTCAGCGCCCCCACTCATTACACTAAATATGGTCAAAATGCCGTACTCACCCGCATTGTTCGTACGTACAACAAAGATTTCAGTGATCTAGACTTATTTGTGGGAAGTAAGCCAAAGTTTAAATTGGATATATTACGCTTAATATTGGAAAGTAACAAAAAATAAGGTTGGAATAAATATTGTTGCACATTCGCACACACGTGCGCACACGCACGCGCGCACACACATAGATACACGGACGCACACACACACACACACACACACACACACATACACATACACGTAATCATTTCTGCTTTGCTCATTTTGATTAGCTATTAGGACTAGGATATGTTTTCTTTTGTTGTAAATTTATACCATATCTGTTTTTATGGTCACATAAACGAATGCTCTAGTTTGTTATGTATCAACTGTGGTAACCTATAATTCGCCATGTAACTTTTTAACTAAGTGTATAATTGTAACTTGATTAAGGCTGGTTGGTTCCCTGAATAAATAAATAAATAAATAAATAAATAAATAAATAAATAAATAAATAAATAAATAAATAAATAAATAAATAAATAAATAAATCTTTGTAGAGCCCACGTGCACAGTATATATATAAGCTAAAGCAGTAAGGAACCTACGAACAAATCGGTTGAAACGAAACACGCACACAGGCGCGCGCTTTACACGGCCCCTAAGGGGACCTGAGCCTTTTTTTTTTTTTTTTTTTTTTTTTTTATGGTGTGGAAAATGCGCCTTATGCATCCGGCCCGGTACGGGGTTACCGAGGGTATCTGGGGCTCTCCCGAGGCGTCAGGCATACCCAGTAAAAAACACACGGATTCCCACATTTGGCACTGTTGCAGGGGGCCGCGGGAGAACTTTCGTGAACCGCGACGTCCCTGCGGGCCCACCCCGGGATGGGGCTACCTCCCTGCGACACCTGTGCAATGCAGGATTGGGAATTCCCGCCCTCCCCCGCAGGTGCCGCGGATTTTTTATAGAGGTTTTCTCCTCACAGTCACTGCAGTAACCCGCGGCCTCGGCATTAGGAACACCAAGGTTACGCGTAGCCACGACAGGCACCCTAAGGCGCCTCCGTCACAAAGGGGTGGTTTTCCAGGACAGAAAATGTCCCTTCAAGCCGCCCCTGTCCTCTCAAAGTCCCGAAGGATTCCTCACAAGAGGGTTGCTCTCCAGGGCTGAAAGTGCACTTTCGAGCCACCAAGGGGACCTGAGCCTGAGCGGAGTGGACGAGGTCCGCTTAGGGGCCGTGTAAAGCGCGCGCCTGTGTGCGTGTTTCGTTTCAACCGATTTGTTCGTAGGTTCCTTACTGCTTTAGCTTATATATATACTGTGCCACGTGCGCCCTTGCCCCACGGGCCAAGTGTCTCGACGCCAAATGCGACGAATTCGTATTGGGCCGAATAGGTGATTTAAGATAAAATAATCATTTAATTATTGTAAATGTGAAAGTTTGTGTTTGTTACTCCTTCACGCTAAAACGGCTTGACGGATTAGGATGTAATTTTGTATGTTAGCTCGTTTTCTGGAATATCACAGACTACTTTTCCCACGGGATGAAATACTAATTATTCACGTGAGCTAAGCCGCGGGCAAAGGCTAATAACTACATTAATAAAGTCTTCGATTGCGCCACTCTGCTGAATTCAATACGCCGTGCGAGGTTCGTCACAACAATGAACTGACAGAAGATAAATCAAATGATAAGTATTTTTCGTGACCAAGTAAGTATAGTCAAGAGCAAAATTAAGTGATCACCTTTTGCTTTGTCACAATGGAATAAGGTCTACAATGAAAGAATAGACGTGATTTAGGTATGTATGTAGGGGTATCAGAACCGAATATAACTTTGTCCCTTTCGGTGTTGAGACCCTTGGTCCGTGGGGTCCTAGCGCTATTAGCCTCTTCAAAGATATTTTGAAGAGGCTAATAGACGCTACGGGTGACCGCAGAGCTGGCAGCTTCCTTGGACAGCGTATTAGTATCGCTGTCTAAAGGGGGAATGCTGCCAGCGTCTGCGGAACCATGCCACGGGGGCCTCCTTTTTTATTTATTTTATCTTAATATTAGTTTTAGTTTAGTTTTTAATTCGTTTTTAATGTAATAGTTTAATTTGTATGTATGTATTTATTTTTAGCTCTAATTCATAACTGCAGGAAGAACTTCCTTTATCTTTTACGACAAAAAAAGGTAGATCAAAGTTTGGCAGGGATTGTCACTCAGCTGTCCCTTTTAACTTAGCCTAAGGTAAAAGTAAGAGTTCCACGGAAATCGCGACTTATCTTTAAAAGTTTGATGGATAAGATTAATCGGCAGATAAAGTTACGAGTAAAGGCAGATGAACTTGGTAAGTTACTGATATTTCTTAAAGACAAAAGATGAAACAACTGAAAGTTTTCAGCGGAAACTTCATAAAGTTGTATCGTATTATCACTTTAAGTCTTAGGAATCATGTTATAGGCGATGCGGCTAGCAACCCATCACTATTTTGATTTCCCTATCCACCCATACGCCCGTAATCATGCTAAACGTGGCCTTAAGGTTTTGTTACCTTAGGCGCTGCTACCCTGTAAGGGATAAAGACGTGATATAGTGTTAGGTTCCATTAATGTGCAAGCTGGAATAACATTACCTCAAATAATCGTTATGCCTGCTTGCAACACTTGCTGATTGGGTTTTGGCGGCAAAGCCGATATACTTTTGACAGTCGCTAGCGTGGGGGGATTCCGGAATGGGGATGATGATGAGAGGTTTACTTTAGAGATAAGAAAACGAATATTAGGATTAAGAGTACTAGATTATGGTATTGTATGGTTGCCCTAGAGAAGGAATATACTAATGTAAACAGGTGAGTGTGTTTTATTATATTTCAGAAGTGCGAACTAAGCCTACTAAAGTTAATACTTAGTGAAATTGATGCTGTCAATATATCTCGGTTGTATTGTGTAAAATAGTTGGGAGTGTTTTCTCGTAAAAGTACTGATAACTGCTAAAGTACTTTATACCCTAAAATGAAGTATGATTTACATAGTAAAGTGAGATCGTAATAAAGTCACTCAAAAATTCGCTGAATGTGAGGAAAATAGGCCTTTGACACAAAACGGCGTTCGACCTGTGCCAATTATTAGTATTACCTAAACGATGGGGTAAGCCCAACATCCATGTTTCTTTCATAAGAAGGTAAGGACTGCCTCATGGTGATTGATTATACCTACTCAAAATGCAACTTTTGGTGCAATTCTATCTGACTAAGAAGGTCCTAGGACCTAGTGATGTTGTATGAGTTTGAAATATTTATACAGCTAACCTATAGTACTCTAGGCATAAAGCCCAAGTTGTTCAAGCAATTTTGGGTTGAGCATTCTGCTCACTTGCTGAGTTGAGTTTACATCATATTTTAGTATAAATGCCTGTGTTGTGAGAATAGTGAGTATGAGTTTTTAATTTTTACCCCAAAGTGAAGACCTATTAATTTCATAGTTAAGAAGAATTTTCCAATCAAAGTAAAAGTTGAACGACCAACTCATGGCTGGTCTGGAATTATTTCTATCTATTTTAATTGTGAGTGCTACAAGTTGTAATCAATTCCTAACCATTACTGGTAGTATAAATCTTAAATTAATTTTATATTTATTTTGAAAACAAAGTTGAAGCTATCTTAACAAAATTATGTTTCATCATAAGTTTGTGCTGGGTGATATTAATCTATTGCTGTAAAATAAAATAACAGATTACAACAGAATAATAAAATGATATACAAAATTGCTTTATTGTTGATATTAGATATAACAGTTTGCCTTATTGTGGAAATTAGAAATAATTTGCATTGATTGAGACTAAATGCTTCAAGTTACAAGTGTAGTAAACTCTCTGAAGTGTAAAGTATACAGTAATAGTTATTAAAGTGAAGTTGAGATAAATAACAAAGTCAGAATTTGTTTGACTTGACTTGAAGTGACCAACCAAGTTGAATATGAGCTCTGATTTCAGATTATCTAGACTTGTGTGTGACCATAACCGAATTTTAGGACAGCTGATGATTATGAAGTTTATTGTTGTGTCAAGAGTGCAGAAAGAAACATGGGAAAGCAAGCTGCAGCATGAATTATTCGGTGAATGGTAACAGAATGTTGGAAGCAAATAATGCCTGTTTTAATTTCAGCTATCAAAAGATTCATATACAGATTCAGGTACCGTGGTTACTACTATTACTTTGACTTATGCATTGGATATGACAAGTTACTGTAAGTTGTTGTGGAAGTACTTTCATACAAATCTGAGCAAGTTGTTGAATCACATTAATATTATTAAAAGATAGCTGCACATATGCGTGGCATGGCAAAATCAAAAACATGATTCAGCATGATGATAACAAGAATGATTTTGTTTGTTTGATTTACAATTTATGATTAAAGAGTTGATTGCTCAATAATGGACCTGAGTGTATCATGATTTTATTAACATGGGCCTTCTTTACTTGTTTGGGATACTTATAAGTTATTACAGCTTGCTTAAATACTGAACGTTTATGCTTATAAAATACTAGCCTTCCGTCCGCGGCTTCGCCCGCGATAAATTAATTTTCCCGTAGGAAAAGGTATTTTCATGTGGTAAGAAGTAGCCTATGTCACTCAGTGATAATGTAGTTTTCTAACGGCAAAAGAATTTTTGAAATCGGTCCAGTAGTTTCGGAGCCTATTCAAAACAAACAAACAATCAAATTTTTCCTCTTTATAATATTAGTATAGACAAGCTTGGTGGAATATTGTTGGTGTCAAGTAAGGAGGTGGCCAATAAACAAGAGCTAATTATGGTAAATACAAAGGGACCAATTGTGAGTTTATTTTATTTCTTCTTGCATCCTCTTGCATTGTATGGGAAGATTGGTTGACAACATTGGTACGCATGCTTCACCTGATATTGCGAGCGTCCACAGAAGAGGACACTAAAATTCACTCATTGCAGGAATATTGGTAATATTGTACCCATGATTATAAACATAAGTATTAATGCATACTACAAGTATAATGATCCTATAGTATAAGTTTTGCTTAGTTTGGGGCTGGAACAATTGGTGTAATTTGTCCCAAGATATTAATTAATTAATTTCTGTATTGTGATAAAAGATGTTATATTATGCATAATTCTATTGAGTGTAGCAAAATAAATTGGTTAATGTGACTTGCAGAGGTAGATGCCAATTTGTGTTGTAAATTCAATTCCGAATTTATCCATGTCGGTTCTACTATTCGAAACTAGATGGCGCCAGTAGTTGATACAATCATGTTTCTGTAATCATATTGTTTATATTTGTGTTATCAGAGTGAAAAAATGAGTCTTGCGCATGACTTGTGGGAGAACTGAGCGTCAAATGATCGCACGAGCATCAGCAGAAGCCTATGTCGCGTGCTCCGACAGTGATACTCCGAGGTCCGTACAGTATTAATACAAGTTTGACGGTACAGTGGTTGAGCAAGGGAAAGCTGTGTGATCAAAGTTAAGTATACGCTGCATTGATTTGTCTGAAACAGTAGCAAAGTGACCTTGACAAATAAGGCTGATGGGAATTAGCAACTATATCACTACATGTTATAAAAAAAAGTCGTTTCCGCTGTCTGTCTGTCTGTTCCTATGTATGCTTAGATCTTTAACACTGCGCAACGGATTATGATGCGGTGTTTTTAATACTTAGATTGATTCGAGAGGAAGACTTGTATGCATAATACATGCATAATATAGTAGAGAAACACTGATTGCACCCGTGCGAATGCGGGCGGGTCGTTTTATGTAAAATGTTTAAGGAAATATTATTGGCTCATAACAATTAATGGAAAATAGTATGGAATAAAGAAAGGGGGCTGTCAGTTAGCCCACGAGTAAAGAGATTTGGTCACGACTATTCAGTTGACAAATTGATGTTCAGGTGGTGTGTTCAGTTGTGTTTGTACTCTATGGAATATAAATGTTGATATTTCACTTGTGAATCATGCGAAATTAAGCGTACATTATAAACTGTAGATTTATGGGCATGAACACGGATATTTCTCCTGCTCAATGGTTGCAGATGTATGCGAGTTCCTGCTTCGCGAGGCAGAGCTTGTAACGCTGGCACGATACGCGGGGCTGAGGGCGTGCAACGCTTGCACGGTGCATGGAGCTGAGGGCGTGCAACGCTGGCACTGTGCGCGAAGCAGAGCGCACGGCGAGACTATAAAATTGATGGCTTTAAAGGGCTGACCAACGTTTCAGCTCAGTGAAGCCTTATTTACAGTCAGCTTTTAGATAAATAGATAGATCTCTCTCCAGGCTGAAGTTATTGCCTGGGGACCGAGGTCCAAAGAATTGAAAGTTTTATTTATGCATCTTCGCTGAGGGGCCTCCTTGGTGCGATGTAGAACATATGATGTCATCGGCGCTAGCTATTCATGTGTAGTAGCAGTTTACGTGGTCGACGACTAGGTAGCGCTGGGGTCGCTACAACTACAAGGCTATCGAAGCACAAGGAGAGCAATCGAACCAAGCTGAGCCAGACGAGTCTTCGTGCCAGGGCAGCGGACCGAGCGGTGCAGTGCTGTTGGATCCGTGGCTCGTGTGCTGCTGGGCGTTAGCAATGAAGTCTGATGATTCTGCCCGCCAGAGCGGTGACGTGCTGTTTGTTCCCTGACTGGTGTGCTGCCGGGCGTTAATAGTGAAGTCTGATGATTCTGCCCGCCAGAGCGGTGACGTGCTGTTTGATCCCTGACTGGTGTGCTGCCGGGCGTTAATAGTGAAGTCTGATGATTCTGCCCGCCAGAGCGGTGCAGTGCTGTTTGATCCCTGACTGGTGTGCTGCCGGGCGTTAATAGTGAAGTCTGATGATTCTGCCCGCCAGAGCGGTGCAGTGCTGTTTGATCCCTGACTGGTGTGCTGCCGGGCGTTAATAGTGAAGTCTGATGATTCTGCCCGCCAGAGCGGTGCAGTGCTGTTGATCCGTGACTCGTGTGAGGAGGAGTATTTTCACGAAGCATGTATAACCTTTTTATAAATCGCATATCGCTTAATACCGAGCCACTTTGTCCCAGTTATTTGATTTTTAGATTTAATTTGATCATATTTCATTTAATAATTTGTACTTCATATAGTACATTCGGCCGTTATTCTTGCTATTGCTATATTAATATGTACTTCAGGTAGTACATAAGGACTTACGAGGATAGACGTGGTTCTTTGAAATTTAATTGTTGTTCACTTGATTCGAGATTGACAAAAGTTGTTAGATAACAGAATTATTCTTAAAGATGATGATTTTCATGAGTGATTTAGTAATTTGAAATTCAACCAAGAGGATGTGCATATATAAATTTGTGCAGCATTCCTTCATAACCAGAGCATCTGGTTCTGGGGGAGGGGATGCTGCATGAATTGTAATTTCTGATCTTCTGGAGTACTCCCATGAGGCTGACATAGTCACCTCTGTGTACTAAAGCCTCTTTAAAAATAAGATAATATATATATATATCTTATATGTCTTTCCAATATTATATTCTTGAATACCGGTAAAAGTAAAGTGTGTTTATGTTCTATGCTAAAAAAAAAAAAAACCTTTTTCTTTGATGACGTACAATTACTTAGCTACAAACTGAGTCTTAGTCTTCTTACAATAAGGTTGATAGTCAGATGTGTTAAAACAAAGTATGCATGCCCTAGGTGTATTTTCCAGTGCATTAGAAACATGATTGTGTATTTTACTTTCACGCAGCATAATTGTATGACTAGGGTTTTGATGGTTAGCCTGTAAAGGGATCTCGCATCCAAAATATGTATATTGAATATTGAATATTAAATATTGGTACATATTATATGTAAAGGCATCGTGTACACTGTGGTCTTAAGAGAAGATGCAAATTCACTAGAATTTTTAAGTTATGTACTATGTTCTTATTTATGATTAGAATTGAAATGAGAATTTTATGAATTATGTTCTTATGATGAGAATTGAGATGAGATTTCATTTGAATACCATCTCATTTATGTAATATGGTGTTCTTGTGGAGAGATGTGGGGCCACTTGAACATCTGAGATAGCTACAGATTGTTTATGTTCTTGTGGATATATGTGAGGCCATTTGAACATCTGAGGTAGCTACAGATTGTTTATGTTCTTGTAGAGAGATGAGAAGCCTCTTGAACATCTGAAGTAGCTACAGATTGATTGTTCTTTTGGACAGATGTGATGCCACTTGAACGTCTGAGGTAGCTACAGACTGTTTATGTTCTTGTGGAGAGATGTGAACCCACTCGAAATCTGAGGTAGCTACCTACAGATTGGTGCTGTTCTTGTGGAAAGATGTGAAGCCACTTGAACATCTGAGAGAGCTACAGATTGATTATGTTTTCGTGGAGAGACATGAAGCCACTTAAACATCGGAGCAGTAGCGTGCACAGAGTTTTGAGACCTGTTAATTTTGCTGTCGAGTCTGTTAATTATGACGTAAGTGATACCTCAGATATTGAAAAACAGATTGCAATTATGACTTCAACGAGAAAAGAAGTGAGATTTAAAAGGGTGCTAAATTCAATGGTCAGCCCTGAAATTTGTTCTTAATAATATAAAATGTTTTATATTAGCAACTTAAAATACCTACATATATATATATATATATATATTTTCTTTAACTTAAAGTAATTATATTGAAGCCAAAGGTCTGACTTGGCTAGTTCTCATATACGAATTGTCAATAAGTACCTACTAAAATATCTTTATGAAGTGCACGCGACTGTTCTGAGGTAGCTAAAGATCGTTGATGTTGATGTGAAGCCACTTCAACATCTGAGTTTTCTGGAGATTGTTTATGTTCTTGTGGAAATATGTGAAGCCACTTGAACAGATGCTTAAGTTAATAGTATCGAACTTAGACAATTGTTACATATACGGTCAAGTGCAAAAATAAGTATCGATATGAACTTCTCAAAATATGTTCCACGACCTTATTACGCCGGTGTAAGAGCGTATGATACTTATTTTTGAAATTTTGACCGTATACATATTATTACACTTTACTGTATACCAATTTAGATCTCATTGTTCGATATTCTGTGTGAAGCTAAGTTGTTAAGAAGCTCAATTAATTTTAATAGTGATCTCATTGCCAAATGAATAGATAGCACAGAGTTAGGATTGTTTATTTATATTTTACGTTTGTAAAGTGCATTATTTTTGCTTTTGTGTGAGTACAGTGAATTGTACTTTGTTTTGGTTAATGTTTTTATACTTTTGCTATTATTGTAACTTTAATTGGTTGGCCTAGTGTTAGGTTCAATTGTAGCAATGAAAGGTGCGTTGTTAAAATAATTTTATGTTTGAAAGCATGAAGAATGCACTAGATTGTTAAATTTTTTACAAAATACAGAATCACTTTCTGTTCTCGTGCTGATGTATATGTGCAGGCCCATGGAAATGGTGAGCATACTTGGAACCTTGTCGCTTTGGATAAGATATATATATTTAACGTTAAATTGTATTGTGACAAAGTATTACGGTGTTCAACATTTTGGTAGGTCCAACTCCACAGTGCATAACTTGAAGTGTTACTGTATCTCGAATCATGATAAAGTTAGCCCAATATCAGGTTTAATATGTTTGTATGTGTATGAGGACATACACGAGGTCAGGATGGTCGAGTGTTAGGTTCCATTAATGTGCAAGCTGGAATAACATTACCTCAAATAATCGTTATGCCTGCTTGCAACACTTGCTGATTGGGTTTTGGCGGCAAAGCCGATATACTTTTGACAGTCGCTAGCGTGGGGGGATTCCGGAATGGGGATGATGATGAGAGGTTTACTTTAGAGATAAGAAAACGAATATTAGGATTAAGAGTACTAGATTTTGGTATTGTATGGTTGCCCTAGAGAAGGAATATACTAATATAAACAGGTGAGTGTGTTTTATTATAATATGTATGTATGTATGTATTATCACTGTCGTACCTATACAAGTTTTAGCTCTACGCGAGGCATCGTCAGGACTCGCTGCCCCCCCCCCCCCTCGACCGCTCTCTCAGCTGAAACGGTACCTAGATTAACGTTAAACGATTAAATATAAGACCAGAATTCAAGGAATAACGTCATTTCAGTCTTGGGTTCGAATCCCGGCCTCGCACCTATGAGTTTCTCGGAACTTATGTGCGAAATTACTTTGGAAATTCACTATGAGCTTTTTCTGTGAAACAATTGTGAGGTAACCTTTATTTTTTAGTTGCAGTTTTTCACGTCTTCATAATTTTCAGAAATCCCTTAAGCGACAGTTAAATACGTGAAGAAATTACCAATGTAGAGCCCCTTCGGCTCTTTGGAGTTTCCCTAAAACATCGAAATGTAAACAAACTTCCGTTTTAATATCCCCCAGATTTTATTTTCGTCAATAACTCCCCATCAAAATTAGGCACGACCTAATTGTTTGATGCTTTTCTGATATTCCTTTTGTTGTGTCTCTGTTCGATTTTCATTTGTTTAGGGAATATTTTAGAAAAAAGATTACATGGTATCGATAGATGCATAGGTATACGGCAGGATAGAACATCACATTTGCCTTTGCTAGATGCAAATAAGGGATTATAACCAAGAGTTAGTTTATGGTACTGAAACTAGATTAATTGCAATACCAATTCAAAGGATTCACGGCACATAGAACAACACGTGACACTAATTACCTAAGTTATAATCCCGACTTGCAATATACGTGACATTTCATGCGAATATTTATAATGAACTTTATACGTACCTACAGCTATTGTGATATAAGATCACATAGGCCTCCGTCAAAGTCGCTATTATCTGTGCAATACGTGTCACTTTTCTTAAGCCTAGGAGCTTTATTTTCCTTCCCTAATTACATCGCGTGGGTTGAGATCAGGGTTCGATTATCAATTGTCTTTTGCTTCTGTAGCTTGCCGAGCAACTCGAAAAGCATACGCTAAGTTGATCTTCAAAGCTATTAGACGTTAATTAATTTCGATATATGACTGTTCGTAAATTACACATAAATACGATCACATACATTATAATCGAAATCATAGACTTAGGAAACGCATCGAAGTGTATTGCAAATTGTATTTTATGGAAATGTGGAGCGTCGATTACTGGAGGTTCCGTCATTTCAGATCCTTTATTGTAAGTTTTCCTGCAACAATCTATTCGAACCCGTTCGCGTTTAATTTAAGAGTCAAATACTATTGTAGTAGATTAATTTATTGTCGTCTTCTTCTTTTTTTAATATGGCCCCATCGATCGATGCGATGATTTCGCCAATGTCAAAATAATAAATACAGTATTCAAAAATCTTGTGACAAAAATGTCAGCAACGTGGTACGGTAGAACACGGTCAAAAGACCCCTCCCCCCTATCGGGCTCTTAGCCAACGGTAAATGATATCCCTCAGAATCTGCTGCAGATGCCCAGGGTGTACCGGACCAAGCACGGGCGGATCCAAAATCGAACCGCAGCTCTTGCACGCGGAGGTAACCCAACTCGCACCCCATTTGTTGTCGTCAAATGCCGCAAGTGGCGCTGTCAATTTTTCCTTAGTATTTAAACGCTTTTGCGAACGCATTGGTGTAAAGTCTGAGTGGCTCGTGTCCAGCGGGACGTTCAGCGGCAAAAGGCTCAGTGTAGCATGCACTCAGGACGCTGACATACTTTTGCTTGTAGTTAACATTATCGCCACACGCCCCGCCTCACTGCACGCTCTGCTCGAGTGTCCACTCAGACCGAACAGTTGGAGACAGAAACCTTACACTTAGCCCTCCGTTGCTAAGGCTGTCGCCAGAAATCAGTAGGTTTGAGTGACGCGACAAGCGTGAAGGACCCTACGCCCGAAACGATGCAGGCGGTTTTATTTAGTTAGGCAATCATTAATGTGAAAATTGACGTGTATTCTGTACTTTTAAGAATTAATCTTTAATTGCTTGTTATCTCTACTAATATTGTAAATGCGAAAATTGCGAAAGTAACTCTGTCTCTTTGTCTGCCAGTTACGCTTTCAAACTTAAACCACAGAACCGATTTTAATGCAATAAAGTACACAGTTAGTTTCAGTCCCAGAAAATGTCATAGGATCGCATAATTCCCGCGGGATAACCATAAGCGAACGGCTAGTTTTTATATACCTAATAGCACCCAGCCTAATGCAATGATCCACTCGCTACGCTCATGTATTAAATAACCGACACTAGATAGAAAATGCCTACTTTCCCAACTTGTATCATAAATAACTATTGCATTATGATAGAGTAAACCTTCTGCAGTACTAATGTACAAGGCAGAATGCAAACAAACTTTGTAAGGAACAGTCTTGAACTGTCTTAAGTTATGAGGCTAATTAGCCAATTAAATCTAATTCTGGCGATCCGTGATTTGGGGCCATTCTACAAGTAGCCGTGCCCCTAATCACCTGTCTGCCTAATTTAGCATTACGCCATTTGGGTGTTTTACAAGCCTAGCAATTAAAGAAATAAGGCGATGCTGAGGAATTCCAGATCGAAGCTAAAAAATGAAAGCGGGTAAACATAGTCGACCATGAAATTCCTTTGCCACTCAGAGGTTCAATATTTTTTTTATTGAATATATTTTATTATTTGACAACCGGATAACCTAGCTAGTGGCTAAAGAACCTGACTGTGAAGCTTGAAGTCCCGGGTTCGGTCCCCGGTCGGGCAGATATTTGTAAGTAAATAATAAATGTTTGCTGTCCAGTCTTGGATGTTTAATTTGTATTTCGCACTAGAATTTATCCACAGCACCTTATGTGTGTTTCTCTAATTACCAATACATAATTATACAATAATTTGTACTTGTCTAGTTGAAACTAATTTATTGTATTTTATTTGGCTCTAAAAAAGCCAAAGGTCAAAGCTATGGATTTTAAGCTCGCTTAAAATGCTGCAACATACATTTCGGTACGGATAACATGACGACACTAAAAAACTTAACTTAAAATTAAATTAAACTAGCTAATATCGCACCAGGCGCTAAAACTGCGTTATTTTATTTTCAAACCAGAATGAAAAGGTACGGAATTGAAATAGGTATTTTATGATGCAGTAATCGGTTCCCTGAAAATTATTATATTAAAATGTCAATGTCCCATTCTGCTCTACATACTACGCTTTATTTCCCAGCATCATACTTCAAAGAGATAGGTGAAACGAAGTAATACTATCTTGCTCGGAGTTCTTGAGTCTGAACAGGATGCCACGATGTTTCAAGAGCTAACCGATTTTATGAAAGGGATTGCCGTAGGGTCGACTAAGCTTCGTTATTGATGGAAATCGAGGATTTAACGGCTCACGGGAGTTAAACGATTAGTATACGATAGCTGGTAAGTTTAAGTGTGTTATTACGATGTAATGATGTGCTATTGGAAACAAATTACGTACGTTTTTTGGTGCTGACAATGTTATCACAGAAAAAAATTGTATATAATGTTAGCCTGATTCCTGAACGTTGTTTTATAGCTTAACGGTATAGTCTGTGGTCTGCCACTGACAGAGATTGCTGTGCGGTTGCAAAATATTGTGCGACTCTTTTTTTTTAAATTGTTTACTTCATAATGCGACATGCTAGTTAAATAAAACTTTGTAATAATAATGCAGGCACTACATAAACTTTAACAATAACCATTAAAATTAAAAAAAAAACGCAAAAAGACAATGTTTTAAGGAAGCATCCTTCAAATGCCTTACATCGTTTTGGAAAAGAGCTGATAGTCTTCTAACTGGTGTACCGTTTTTTACCAAACATGGCTAAGAACCACCACAAGTAAACTGGCTTTTGAATGAAAAAACCGTATCCAAATCGGTCTATCCGCTTGAGAACTACGATGCTCCAGACAAACACAGAGAGAGACATTGACGTCAAACTGACAACACTCCCCTTGGGGGTTAAAAACCATACTGTTCGATATATGTAGCCTTTCTTATTTCTTCTTAATTTTAAATGTGCGCCGCTAAGTCGGCCTCGAACGAGATGCAGCCTGGAGAAGTGTTGCCTATGGTGTGCGCGCAACGACGGCGTCATCCCTGAACTCGCCTGGAAAGTGGCCGTTAATTCTTAAACCTAATGCAAATTAATGAAATGTATTGATATTTCATGAAGATTTACTGTTTTCTGTAACAAACTATTTTCCTAATATAATCGGCGCATGAAGTACGTGTAATTATTAACAACTGAGACAAGACTAGAGCTGCAACAGGAGAAGGCTTTCGAGGTTCGCTATCGGGAAGGAAAGACGAGGTGAGTGCCTTTTGGAATTAACCTGAAATGATAAAGGCTGTGTAAACCGGAAGCCCATCCCTCGAACTCTTGTCTTCAGTCCTCAATTCAATTAATACAGCCCACTCTCTCATACATCTTCTGTTCTCTACGTGGTTTTGTTACGCGACACATACTCTCAATGTTATGTTCAATTCCTTATTTAATTATTATTTGTTGACTATGCACAGGTAAATTCATTACTTGAGGGTAAACGTCAGACGTTGATTTATTAATACAGTTGTATCGTAAACAAATACGTTTCCGATGAATTGAACCGGAAACCTGGTGTTCCGGGATCAATTTGTGCATAATTAATTAACAAATTAATTGAACGCTGTATAAATAGGAATAATCAAATAATTATTCAAAGCGCGCGGATGCCGACACTAAACTTGTTCCTCATAATATAAGGTATGGATTTATTTAAGTGTAGGTACACTTTATTGGAGCTGGTAGTTTCGAAAAGACATGTAAAGAGCCCTTGCCGGCCAATTTGCAAAAATAAAATTTTCATTTTAATTTTCATTTGGACACAAAAAAATATTGAAAAATCAAACACGATCACTCTTTGTCGGTCCCTAGACTAATGCTACTCTCGTCTTTAACTGGTAAAGATCTCTAATAGGGATAAATTCGCTTTTATCATTGACTTTCTGCCTATTGCACTTGATATAAAGCCGTGGTAGCCTAGTTAACCTATGCCTCGAGCCAAGATTCGTGACAACCCTTCTTGAGTAATTGACAATCTAATCTACTGAAGAAGCAAATCATCTGATGACAATGACGATAGAATCTGTTAACGTCCCATCAACATAACGACCTAATAATCATAACTCGCTGCTGAAATAAAGTTCCCGTTTCTATCAGATAAAGATTAGGGCTCAAAGCCGGACAAAGCCAACACGAAGCAAGCTCCATTCAAACGCTATCTCCCCCCTTTGAATGGCAGCGATAATGAATTCTTACGGCTGTGTAAATCAGCCTTTACCGGATCATTTGATTCTTCTGTTTATAATTAAATTGATTGCGTTCATCGTTATGTACCTGTCTCTTTTTAATTAAGTTATTTGGAAAGGGACACCCTGACTAACAAGATTAGAAATTTCAGGGTTTATTTTTATGTTGCCTCCTTGCATCGGTTTCCTCATTATTGAAGGGCGTAGTGCGTTTTTTGCAAGAGATTATCCCACATGATGTACTTCATAGGTACCACCTCATTATTCAGCCGAGTCGGAAGATTGTGGAAGTCTACTTACTCCCGAATTAGAGATTAAAAGTTTGTATTGTATTGTTTCTCTCACTCTCCCACTAATCAGTATTACTGAGACAACACGACGATTCAATTTAATTACAATTTCTGAATCTGGGGTTGATCAGATCACTAGGCTTATTACCTAACTCGCTCGCAATTGCCATCGTGTTGATTTTGACAGTTCCTGTATGAATGTGACAGCTAACTAATTCCGATGCCAATTGTCAGCCCATACATAAACTGTCAAAATGAACAGGATGGCGATTGCGAGCGAGTTAGATAATAAGCGTACAGGTATTGTGTAGTTTGATTTAATCTATCTTTGTGCTCCTGTGTTGTTCGTATGCCAGATATGTTTATATTCGCTAATAAAACTAGACGCGCGCGGACATGGCCTAATTAATAGATGCATGATATGCTTACCTGGATTACAGCATAGTGAGTCGACAGTAGTCTTATGTTTTGTTTTAAAGTTAAAACAAGTTAAGTTTTTTTATTATTGTTACATCTGCCATCAGTCGCAAGACTATAATCAGATCTTTTGAGAGTTTGGTGGCGATTGTGAGGAGGTGGACCATCAACCAACTCTCACATCCTTAAGGGAACACATTATAGCCCTTTTTAGTCGTTTCGGCTTGTTAGGCTCCAGCAGTTCCTTTACTAGCTGGTTGGGATGAAGAGTGAGACGTTCTCTATAGGACTTCTTGTACTGCTCTATTCCCATACGTATTGTTGGCATTTCAAGGTGTGAAGAAGGTGAATTGAAGTTAAATTAAAGTTAGAAAGGGACAAAAACTGACTATTCTCTTAAGATAAAATACCTCATGTACTTACTAGTGATTTCGCGGGATGTCTTACTCTCCACGTCAAAACACCGTACTATGACGTCTAATGCATTCAATTCCGATTCTTTTGCTGTCATTTTGGACACTTCTAGTATGGATCTGACAGCGATCGAATCGCATTAAATAATACTTCATGGTAAGGTCTCAGTAAGCACTAGTGGTGAGTAATTCTATAAATTTGTGTGCGATTCCATGAATTCTACGAATTTATGAATTATGAAATCATTGGTCCATTAATCCTTTTGTTTTGTATTTTTATATATTTAAGTCCTTGTATATTTGATTCCATTTTCCTCCTATACGCCTACAATCTTGCTAAATGTGGCCTGTAGGTACCTGTTACCTTAGGTTCTGTCTACCCCGTAAGGGATAACGACGTGATTTGTGTATGAGTATGTATGTGTAAGTCCTTGTTTAGTGACAACAAACAATTTTTACTTCTTTCTTTCTTCCAAAATTATGTTATAAAATCATCAGTCACGATTTTATGAACTCTATTCTAGTATGTTCGACATTGTTGATCTGTGGCCATGATTCAACATGGTTTAACTTTCGCGTAGCTCGCTGTTCGGCTGTTTCATAGATAAGTTGTGGCCTATGTATGAGCCAAACCTGCTTTGTGAAGCCAATTTCATAATGCATATCACGTTTGCATTTGTGCAACGCGTTAATTTGATGCCTATAAATTAATAAACTTTGCCGGATAGCTTTTCTAGTCCACTGTTTTGAACGTTAACATGATATGTGATTCTATCTCTTCATGTATTCGCTTCAATATCTATGTCATGAGCTGAGGGCTAGCTACTCCGAAATTTAAAGTTCGTGTAAATACCATCTCTCTCACTTTTTAATAGCTAGTAGTGTGAACGGAACGGGACGAAACGAACTTTGAAATTGTAATAGAGTATTACTATCAAATGAATCAAGAAATTTGCTTCTTGTTTTTGGTAAACGCCTTTAGAAATTAAATTTCTAAACGACACCGCCTACCACATGATTTCATTTCATTTTTTTCATTTCATTTCATTTATTCCATAACAAAATACATTTGTGTTGGACATCAATATAAACTAAACTAAACATTATTATAAACACTCACTTCTAATATATTGACATTCGAGAGAAAAAAAAATTAAATAATAATAATAACAACAAATTAAGAAGAATTATTAACAATAAAATCATTTATGTCATAAAAGCACATCTCAATCAAAAAATCTCTCAGTTTACGCTTGAATGCGTTCACATTATTGATACACTTTAGGTCATTCCTATGATTTTCGCCTATTCCCTCGATTTGCTTTCACCATCTCACCACCTGCTCAGGCACAAAAGCAACTGGTACATTCTAGGTTTGTTCTTAACTTCCAGACCAGCATGGAAGTTCAAATCAAAATACCTATTTTAAAATGTCTTTACACTTCTTATTATATTGAATACTACCACCCACCTGATATTTATTTTTAATCTTCCCTTCGGGTAATCGAAACAGATTTCTGACCCAAAACAGAATTTCCCCTACACATGTAGGCGTATCGAGTAACTCAAGACACAGTTGGAGGTAATCGATCAATCAAAATCACTCGAGTCGTCGAATCACGTTTCCCGAAAATATGACGTCGGAGTGAGGTGATTAAAATGTAACTTTATATCCGCCTAGTACTTAGGGAGTGCAAACAGAGGCAGGTCTGGCGGGGGATCGCGGTGCCAGACGGCAGCGCAAGCGGGAGAGGTAGCTGAAGCGGAAAAGGTAGCGGAAAGGATAGAAAAAGCAGTAGCTGTAACGAGAGCGATGAAGTAGCGAAAGCGATAAAAGAAGAAATAGGAAAGATAGAACTGGCAGAAGCGACGTAACACAAATGCGTTTACCTTGCACATTTTGGACACACAAATCACTTCATCCCTTACGGGGTAGACAGAGCCTAAGGTAACAGGTACCTACAGGCCACATTTAGCAAGATTTTTGGCGTATAGGTGGAAAATGGAATCAAAATAGTGATGGGTTGCTAACCTCATCGCCTATAACATGACTCCTATGATTTTCGCCCATTCCCTCGATGGGCTTTTACCATCTGCGCGGGTAGAGAAGCAACTGGTACATTCTATGTTTTTTCTTTACTCCCAGACCAGCGTGGAAGATGTGCAGGTTATATTCTTACGTGATCTCGTTACAGGCAATGCAAGTCCCAGTCTATAATTCATCATCTCCATAATAGATATAAGAATGCTTATAGGGATAAGGTCGCCTTTGTGCATATATTCAAGTTATTTTTTTGTGAATTGTATCTGTTTCTTTATATTTGTACAATAAAGCATTTATTTACTTACTTACTTACCGTTCGTCGCTTGTCCCCTGAACTACAACCTTGAATGTATGGGGAGCGGTTTTCATGTTTGACCAGCGCTAATTGGTGCTCGCAGCTCCTCAAATAGCCACGTTAGGATACCGAGAACTTGTTGCGTCTTGTACCTACGAGGAATTCCTGGGAACTGGCAGAAACGAATCACCCATGGAAGTATGAGAATGTTCGTACCCAACCCGATAACGGGACGTCGACACCGATATAGCACCATATGTACATGTAAATCACGTGTCCATGCCTTACGGAGTAGACAGAGTGTAAGGTAATAAGACCTTTAGGTCTTATTACCTTACACTCTGTCTAGGCCACGTTTACCATGATTCTGGGCGTATAGGTAGAAATAGTGATGGCTTGTCGCGTATGACAATATGATACCTACTATTTTCACCAATTTCCTCGATGGGCTTTAACCATCTGCACACTAAAAGAAGCAACTGGTACATTTTATGTTTTTTCTTTACTTCCAGACCAGCATGGAAAGATGTATGTCTTGTGCATAAAGATGAATTACTGGGAACGGGAAGAAACGTATCTCCCATAGAAGTATGAGAGTTTTTGTATCCGAGCCGATATCGGTACGCCGACACCGATATAGCACCGATATCAGTTTAATCTGGTTACGACCATTTATGTTAATGGTTTTTATTCTGGTTGTGAAACCGACTCGTGTCTGGCCAAAAGGAACTCAGTGCCCTACAAAACCGCAAAATAGGTACTTGTATTGAAGTCTAGACTTGGACTGTAGGTGCTCTCACAGAACGAGAGAAGGTATTATTGATCAATGACTATGCGCACCGTAAAGGTGGTCTATATAAAATGGAAATGCGGCAGAATTCACTGATAGCATATACAATTATTTTGTCCGTTCGAAATCACTATCACGGAATAAATACCTAATTGTAAAGATTTATTTTAATTCAAATGTATGTGTGCTTAACTAATTTATTCTAACGTCTTTTACCAAGGCAAGTCTAGAAGGGCATTTACCAACGTATCGTCATGTTTATGCCAACGAATTTAAGCTTTAAGTTGTCAAGTTGCTAGGCACATATAAACTAGATTAGATACTGAAAGTCAAACCTAACCCTAAATTGGTCCACGATTCAGGGGAACGACTGAAACCGTAAAATGCCAGTAATTGGAAGCGACCGACGGAAATGCCGCACGTGCTCAATAAAACAAAAGAGTTCACCGAACTGACGGAAAAGTAAAGTTGAGGCATTAAAATGGGGATAATAAATGAAACGATAAAAATCTTAGTTAGAAGACTAAAGGTATCGTTAAGGTCAAGGCAAGGCAAATTTTTTAAGGTTGCTATATTACCTGATCTTCGAAAGGGATGGCACAAAATGAGGAGGATGTTTATGAGAAACCACGTGACTTCATTTCTGTGTAGGCTGTTTCAAAAACAAGGAAAAGGCAGAAGCCGGTGCTTGACTGCGTAACTAAACACTACCGGACCAAAAAAATGTTAAATAAAAAGCGCTGAAAAACGCCCCTTAACAATCTAGAAGTGTAGTAAATAGCTGATAACATTACTTAACACGTTGGCTGCGAGACTGTTTTTCATGTTTGTTATTTTGGTGCGTTAATAGGTCCAAAGAGCCCCTACCCCACTTAAACTTCAGTGCGGCATTAGGTCCATTGTGCCCCACGACGCAAGAAAAAAAAAAACTGGATATTTTTCCGTGGAGGTTTACTGTACTGCATATAGATTAATACCTAAGCAATCTACATCTGTTCAGCAACATGGTTCTGGCTTCGCCCCGGTCTCGGACTTTTAGAACTATTTTTTAAAAAAATGCAAAATTGTGGGGTCTTTTAGACCTTTTGCCGCACTGAATTGACCGATTTAAGCAATATTAGGGGTGGGAAACGATTACTATATTGTTGGGTGAGATTAAGCCGTGTGTCCGAAGAAAGTTGTATGGATATGGAACAAACGTATTCTCACCGGACGACATCAGATAAATAAAAACCATGTGTATTTTTTTCGCCTTATGACGTCTTAAGTTGAAAATACTGTCATCACTATCCGAATCAAAAAATGTATTTATGTCACATTTTCGTTATTTATATTTTCACTTGGTATGTACACTTCTTGATATTTTAATCCCTCATCATTGTTTTCTTCACGGATAAATAATCCAACTTTCTTCTGGTCCTTTTTGATGGTGCACATTAATTTTCAGGCTACACAATTTTTTCGAAAAAACACAGACAATACCTAAGTTGAAAACAAGTGCGGCACATCACTACTTGTTGATATTGGTTGACACTCAGTGCGGATGGGGCGTGCGAGGGGTCGAAGGTCTATTAGACCCCTTCCCGCACTGAAATGAAAAATAAGTCATTCAGTGCGCGAGGGGTCCAATGTGCCTGTCACGTAAACTAAGTATGCCAAATTATCAAAATTTTATAGATATACATAAAACAATATTTGTTTCTGTCCTACTCCAACGATTGCCTTAGATAAGCTTCCCGCACCGTACGAAAGTACGCCAATTTCGCTGCCGCACAGGCTTTCGGCCACGGATGGGGCTTTTTGTGCCTTTTCCCGCAGTGAACGTGTTAAATGCGTTTTGTAGTTAGATACTTGGCTGCAAGTTAGTTGATCGGTAATGATTATTTCTTTGCAAAAATGTTCTAATCCAGTGGTTCTTAACCGGTGGTCCGCGGACCACTGGTGGTCCCTGGAAGCATCCAAAATGGTCCGCGGGGCCAATCTAATAAATAATTGGACAAGTGACAACCAGACACAAAGCGTGAATGTGCAATTCCATCCATTGGAGCCGATCGAAGCCATACATTAGATTTTTTTGTAGTTACTTAGGTGGTCCTTGGCAAGACAAAAATTTAGTCAAATGGTCCCTCATGTCTGAAAGGTTAAGAACCACTGTTCTAATCACACGGTCATATTTTACAAGGCCAGTCAGTCAATACATAAAATTTGAACCGAAATTTCATAGACATATTATTGTTGGCAATCTTGCATTTTTGTGTAGACTATGTGAAGCGTAGCGAAATTAAGCCAAGCGCAATTAGAATGGCATGAACCTTGCTACTACATTAATTCTAGGGTCACACTTGAGCCTGCCACAAATTGAGGCTGTTCTAAATTTAACCCACGCCATCTTCAAGTGAAAAATTTACATAAATCCAATACCCGCAACAGCTCTGTAATCCCATTAGCGTCAGTGGAATTGAAAGTCGCGGACCTTATTCGCAATAAACAAATTCTGAGCCATGACAATCATGCTATGCAAATTGGACCCTCAAAACCAGAATAACAAGGACCCTACATCCACGTAGCAGCCCCCTGTAGTCGCCTATAATTCGACTAGAGACGGGAACGGGGTAGGTCAGGTGAAACTGACGGGTATCTGGCTTAAACCAAGATCTAAATTGATTATTGTAATTAATGGGAGATTAATTTGTGGCACTAACGATGGATTAGCCAGGCAATCTAAGAGGGGAATGGAGTTTGGATGGTTCGAAAATTGTTAAGAATAACCCTTCCAAACTTTTGGACTTTTATTTTTTAATACTAGTTTCTGCCCTCAATTCATCTGTAAAGAAAATGTCAGACGTTTATTTTCAAGAAAATGCTTATCGATATCCCACAGTATTTTTTCACGAATGTAGCACAAATCAATTAATCACCACAAACAAACAAGCAATTATTTAAATTATTAGTATAAACTTACACATTAATGATACTATTAGCAGAGTTTTGTCTCAACTTGTGCTAGGGTCCATAAGAGAATACAATACAAATCCTCTTTATTTGACACCACAAATCAGTACAAAACAATATAGAAACAAAGAACAAGGTAGACAATAGGCTGTCAGAATACTGAAAATTCTCAATTTAAATAAACAATTTGACAACCGGATAGCTATAAGATTGAGGTCCTTGGTTCTATCCCCGATCAGTGCATATTTATGATGATTACAAATAATTGTTCTTCATCCTTGGATATTTCTAATGTAAAACATACCTATATTAACACTGTACAAAGTAGCCATTACACCTAAGAGGGAAACTTCACCCAAAAGTCTCATGATTACGTGGCAAATATTTGTAATGCATCTCTTTTATTTACCAGCAAAACAAAAAAGACAGAATATAACCCGGTAAACGGGCTAAAACAAATGCCCAAGTAACACGCTTAAGGAGAATTAATTTGGTTGTTTCGTAAAGTTTTTGTTCATAAATAGCTCTCGTACATCTACATTGTTTGAGTTACGATGGTATTTAGTCCAGAATTAAGCTTGTTGTTCATAATCGAGGTTCTATGGACGATTTCGTCCGGAAAAACCAAGTTTTTTGTTTTGCCAAGTCTTAGGTGCAACTACCTAACGTAGTGGCGCCAATGACCGACAAGAACCAGTTACCGACACTTCTTTTTTTGATCAAAGAAAATAAGAGTTGTAAACCGATTTCTTAATGTGGCAATACTGTGCCGTAGAGATGACACTTCGTACTTTCATTCGGTGGCATTATGAAAGAAATCGGCCGTTGCGTTTTAAAATGGCCTGAGGATAACTAAGCACGGTGAGTGTTTTCGTGAATATGGCGGAATTTCTTACAGAAATCGTTAAGGAGGTGAGTACAATATTTTGTTTATTATCGTGATGTATTGAAACTCACTTGAATTTGGTGTTTTCCGCTGGTTATTATAGCAATCGGAGGATCGGTTTTTATTACAGCCAAAGTTTACAGATAATTTTTTTAGCATTTATTGCCGTTGTCGATGACTGGATCTGACAAAATGACTTTTTCCAATTTTCGACAAGTGTCGGTAGCAATTTTTTTTGTAAAGTGTCTCTTTACATACAAATAAAGTTCTATTTCCTTTGCTGAGTTGGTGGGTATTTGAAATAGATTGATAAACGTCGAGATACCAGTAATCGACGCGGTGTCGATTATTGGAACCAAATTATGTCGATAATTGGTTCTTACAGATGCCATCAAGAAAAATTTACATTTCTGACCAAATGGGAAAAGCTTTCGAGGCTGTGAGGAACTGTAAAGGTTGCAGCTGCTGCTAAACGTATTGCAGTACCTGGGATTACTCTTCACGACAAAATCACAGGAAAAATTCCAATTGGATGCGCTATTATGGGGCCAAGTACTATCTTGACAAAATCAGAACAATACATTTTGAAAACATGGATATTAGCGTTATCTACATGGATATTAGCGTTATCTAAAAATTATAATTCCGTTGACCATCGAGGAAATAACCAATTAAACAGGTAATAAGGACTATCAAATTATGGCAATACATCTGACTTTCGACGTATACCATGCTAATACAGTTTTTTCCTTTATCTTCTACGTGGAACCAAGTCATTTAAGTAATTTACTTTTTGGTTTTTATAAAAAATAATCGACTTTCATTCACTATGCCACATAACGACTAAACATTAACCATCCATATCGATCGTAATGATTGCTTTATTCATTCTAGTGACCTGTTTAACCTTCGGCTGGCCAACCTGAGAGCAGTAATCGCCAATTCTGGCTTAGCTTAAATTCATTTCATATTAATTATACGACATTTTTACTCTATTAGGTTGTTTCATCTATGCCCCGCTGGCTAAAAATACTGCACAGTGTGTGAAAAATAATTATTGATTAAAACGTATGTATGTACAGCAAATCCTTTTCCAAACAACAGGCCCATCAAGAAGTGATTTCAGTCGTTCTTGAAGAGGCATTCAAATTGTATTAGTTATCTAATATAAATACGACTGATTGTTAACTAATACTTAGGTATGTTATTGTGAAATATTACTTGCAGACATACTTGTCTATTTGGTTAGTAATCAAAATAATGATTATGAACAAAAATTTTACTTAATGCGTATCTTGATGGTCTTAATATAATATGTAGACTTTGTTCTGTTCTCAAGAAATTGTAATAATTATCGCAAAGTACTGCAGTTCCTAATTGTTATACATTCTGTTTTGTTTTTGATTGACTTTAATTCCACTCAAGGTGACTAGATAGATTATTAGGTTATTATGACACTACAGGGTAGTTTTTTAATTATGAATACGACTAATTGTTAACTAATCTTATATATTTTTTCAGGAAAGTGATACGGTTACCAACCGAAATAATAATAATAATACGGAATAAAAAATAATAATTACTTACAGCATATTTTGATGCTCTTCGTTTTATTATGAACACATATTAAGAGCATCAAGATATGCTATGTTATAAAAAAGATTTGATTTACTTTTTCCGTTTTATTATTGTTTGAATTTATTTGTACCTAAGAAATTATATCACTAAAAACTACTAATGCTATTATAAAAATACGACTAATTGATAACGAAATACTAGGTATTTATGTGATTTTTAACGCTTTTTCCAAACATTTGGCTTGATAACTAACCGAAATAATAATAATGAATAAAATATTAATAATTGGATACAGTATATTTTGTTTTGGTACTTGTAATTTAGAGTTTGTTCTCTGCTGAATAAATAAAAAAAATAAGAATGAGTGAACATAGATAACAATAAATAAATACTTATTGAACTGTTCATTTTAATTCATTACGGATTTATCTAACCAACATTCCAATCCTATCTACACTCATTTTGCCAATTGTGGTGATCATGCAAGTGCCCATTGTGAATTATAGTCGATAACTAGGTGACGATAACTGGTAGCTGTCGATAACTGGGTGTCGGCGTTTGGAGTTTCAAGAGTCGATTACTGGAGATTTTGAAGTAAAAACGGTTTTTCAGGATTTTTTTCTGCTACATATTTATTTAAAAGTAAAAATATACCCAATTTATATCTCAAGGATATATTTCATCATATTGAAGTGTCAATTTCCTTCTAAAAATATCACAAGTATTTAAAATTTTATAACAAAACACACCATCTCCTTAAAGTGTCGATTATTGGTGCCATTACGTTATACACTCGAACTTTTTTTAGCGTTAGAAATAAGTTAACAGCCATGGCCTGTCTTTTTCAAGCTCCTACTTAACTTGCAATTTATGTGTAACTATAACTTTGTAATGTTTGTCTGGGTGGAATCTTACTCAATTTTGAAGTAGGTAGATATTTTCAACTGATTGAGTAGAAATTTTGCATACTTGTACAAGTCGGATGACAATACAACCATCTGATAGTAGAATTCTGGTGTGGCGGCCAGGACCGTCTCCTCAGGAGGGAACTATACAACGGTTGGTCCGATTAACTTCAAACTTAGTACCTACACATATGTAGGACGGATGACAATGCAAGCAACAAGAACAGTCATCAAAAAAGCTTGTTTAAAAAATTAATTTTTAGGTTAGGTTATCTTATTCATTAACATTTTCTTAAATGGCATTAACTGTTACTAATATAATTGTAAGAATATACGATACGTTCCGGTCCCACTATTATTTAATTGTAATGTACTTGTAGTTACTTATTTTGTAAATGAATTTCTCAATATAAAGGCCGACCTCGATCTTCTCGGTGCTTTAGGCGAGCGTGGGTACTACAACCCAAGTCTTCTTATCCTGGGAGGAAGCTTATGCCCAGCAATGGGACATAATGGGCAGAACAGATTGAGATGTCCACGTCCTATTTTCACTTAGTCAAAATAATTTTAATTACATGAAACATTTTTCCCGCCCTTTTATTGCCGCTATAGCCGCCATACTGCAGCCGCCATTTTGTTTACGACCAATTCTCATTTTCCGGCTGCAAATTACTTTTTTACACCGCCTGTTATTGAAACATAACGACTGTGTTCGTTAAATTAAGCCTAGTTTATTTATTAAGTACTGTCAATTAAATTATTAGGATACAAAGTTGTTAAATGTCGACAATTAAAGTCTCAGAGGCCTTCGATTAATCGATGATTCTTTTGTAACCTTTCAAGGCGGCAAAAGACTTTTTTGGTCCTCGAAATATACCTGTGGATAAAACATAAACCAAACAAGCAATGTATATTATGATAAAACAACCCCGTTTATGATAGTAAACCTTGCTCACGTTGCGAAATTTACGGCAAGGAACCTTGCAATATGACGTGAAGTTATTCTAAGAAAGGGTGTTTTTATAAGATATAGGTTAACACAGCAGTTTTACACGCGAGGAATACATTAAATTTTTAATATTATCCTGGGGAGTTTGGTGAGCGATATTTTTTTCTTCACCTAAACTTAAGAGTTACTGCGTATATCCAAACTATACTTGGTTACTGAAAATAAGAACACAGAAATCTAGAAGAAAACTGGGGCCTTACCATGGACGTCTTAATGCGATTCAATTCCGATTTAGTTTAGGTTCGCTCGCTGTCAGATCCATACTAAAAATGATAGCTAAAACCTGTAGGCTTATTACCTAACTCGCTCTCAATCGCCATCGTGTTCATTTTGACAGTTCTTGTATGAATGTGACAGCTTGCTGATTCCGATGCCAATTGTCAGCCCATACATGAACTGTCAAAATGAACATGATGGCGATTGCGAGCGAATCAGGTAATAAGCCTACTGAACTGAGTTGGAATTGAATCGCATTAAGACGCCATGGTAAAGCCCCTGGCCATTTTTACAGCCTTTGATGGCCGTCATAATCACGGAAAGCTTTGGAGCTTAACAACATGAAACGGCATGTCATGCTACCCTTCCTGTATGGAATGTAAATAATAAATAAGCACTCAAGGGATTTACAAAGTTATGATAAAAGGTGCTTTGGGAAATAATTCGGTTTGAGAGGATACACAGATTTGTCTCAACGAAGTTATTAAATAGTCATTAATCTTTCTTAATCCTAAATACTAACTTGGTATGTATATTTGATTTGTGAATTTCCAGTGAGCGGTCGACGACTTCGTTAATATTGTAGGACCCCAGTGAATGTAACACGTTCCGTTCGTTGACTTACTCAAGTGGGTATGTTCTACAGTGAGGATATAATTCCATAGAAGTTGAAAGAAGCAATAATTAGCGTGGTCCACCCACCAATTATTGACACACACTCTTACTTTTCACATATAAAAGGGTAATGTTCACGTACTTAAACCTACGTTCCATACAATATAGTGCAGGAGTGCCCTATGGTCCGGGGGGGGGCGTCTGTGGTAAAACGCTAGTGGCATCCCACTGCGTCCCCATCACACCGGATTGAGGCAACGCCGGAGAGTTTTTAGTTTGGGTAACCCTAGGCATCCCCGTGCCTAGGGCAGCCATAAAAATTTTCTCTCCATTAAAAAAAGAAGTGCTCTATGGTAATGAAAAAACATAATCTGTCACCTGTTTAAAATCTACCGTTTGTATGGACTTCGCGAGTGGTCAAGTAACCCTGGCCATCGGTAAAATAATTTCCTGGAATATTTTGAGACTTTTAACAATGTTTTTGAGAAGATAAACGTGAAAAAAACGCCGTAAGAACAATTAATATTGATCTTCTATTTTTATTAGTCTCAAGTTGAAAATAAATAGAGGAATTCTGTAAAATTAGAACAAGGTAAGAAGAGGTAATTAGAAGGCTCAATATTTATGAAGCCGTGGCCAGAGTTTCAAACAGTAATACGAGTAGTTGTATTCATAATAAGAATAAAGTACATGCATACGTACATAAATCACGTCTTTATCCCTTACAGGGTAGACAGAGCCTAAGGTAACGAGACCTAAAGACCGCGATTAGCATTATTATGGGTGTATGGATGGAATGAATGGAATGAATGGTTACGTTGGGAGGGAAAGGCATAGACGGACGTTCCGAGACCAAATAGGAGACGTTTTGGTAAAAGGTCAGGTCAGGAGGACCCGAAACCGACAAGCATGTATGAAGAGATTGATGAGTGTGAAGCGAAAGAAGTATGTCAATGTCGTAGCAAGTGAAACAAAGTAGTCTCTGCCTGCCCTTGTGGGAAAGAGGCGTGACGGTATGTTTTTATGTATGTATGGATGGAAAGGGCATAATAGTGCTGAGTTGCTATCCACATCGCCTATAATTATGTTATAAAACAAAAGTTACAAGTGGAAAATATAAAAATACATAGTTATGGTATGGTATGGGGTTATGGTATGTGGTGGTAAAAAATCGCATGCCATGCGTCTCCTCTCTCTCTCTCTTTCTCTCTCTCTCTCTCGCTCTCTCTCTCTTAACGAGCTCCCCATAATTCGACGCAGCTGAATGCAAAATGGTCACAGACCAACTGAAAAAAAAAACGGGTGGATGTCAATGTTGCATATACTGCCCGCAGTCTACCCTCATTAAGAATAACATTGTCTGGTGCTATTTTTACCATGAAATTTCAAAATCTCATATCATAAAAAATAAATTTAAGAGCCATTTGTATAGTATAGCTACCTTCAACCAAAGGATTTGCAGTAAGTGTCAGTAGCTAAATCCTTTTTGGGTTAATGCGCTCACAGTTTTTACAAGCATTTGCTAATGGGAAATAAATTATTCACCTGCAGTTCTAAGCGGCACTTAGGGAAACATTAGTGGCAATTTCTTTTACTAGAGGATATATGTAAAACTTTGGCATAAAATATTTGAGGATGTCTATGTGATGAACCTTAATCTGCTATAACTACATTACATTGTATCTCTGTAGCTTTGACATCTCTTGGGAAATAAAATTTGGTGACACCTTTACTAAATGCTCAAATACACACAAGTGTCCGGTGCCAAGTTTTCCGGTAAAATATAAAGTCCCATTTAGACACAAGCAAGAATTGTATGACATTACAGTTACCTATATTGCGAAGTTTGATACATCGGTTGAATTCTGTTTACCCCGGCAACCCGCAATGTAATGAAACTTGAACGCAATTGCATGTGTCTAAATGGGCCTTAAGGCGCGACACTTCAGCGATGTCGCAGTTTATGTCGCTAGCGCAGATAGTGGCGTCCGAATCCGAACACAGACACTCGAGTGTCTGACTGAGTGTACAAACCAAGTGTCGTAGTGTAAGCTATCCAGCCGGCTAATCCCCCACTTAAGTTTGTCGTACTATGTACTCACGGGTCGCCCTGTAAGCTATAAATCTTCGATACATTTTGCAAATCAACAATATAATATATTTTTCGGGTGGTAGGATCGCTACCACCATCTCTAAACTAAAACTCACTCGTCCGTCCCTAATATAAAACTCCTCTCATCCCCGCCTTTGTGCATGTATCTAAGTGTTTGTCAATTGTATTTGTTTTAAGTTTATTTCGCACAATAAAGAGTTTACATACATACATAGCATCTTACTGGTAGGAAGCAGTGCTTGAGCTGCTTTGTTCCGGCGTGGAGAGTATGTTAGTGGGTAAGCTGATAACACACCCGCCTGCTGTTCCGGGTGTCCATGAGATGTGTTGTTGACTTACCACCAGATGGGCATAATAATAAAAAAAACCATTTAATTTTTATTTTAATGTAACCAGCGTGTTTTATCTGTTACATTCTGTACCTAATTAACTAAACTCAAATTTACAAGCTTTAAGTTCGTTGTAATAGTTAGGAACATTTATTAGTATCTCAACTTCTCAAGTTACTAAATGAAGGATTAGTCGAGTTTACCGTGTCCTTAATTTTCATATGGGCAAGTTATGTAAAACAAATTTGATGGCTTGTACGAGCAGATAACTAAATCTTACTCTTACTTATTCCTACAATTTGTTCTTAATAATGTTCTTAGTTTCACACACAAACCACGTCTGTATCCCTTACGGGGTAGACAGAGCCCAAGGTGACAAGACCTACAGGCCACGTTTAGCAAGATTATGGGCGTAATAGATGGAAAATGGAATCAAAATAGTGATGGGTTGCGAGCCGCATCGCCTATAACATGATTCCTATGAGTTTCGCCCATTCCCTCAATGGGCTTTTACCATCTGTGCGGGAAGAGAAGCAACTTGTACATTATATGTTTTTTCTTTGCTCCCAGACCAGCATGGAAGAAAAGTTAAGAATCTGATAAATGGATAAAAACTGTCTCACATCAAAGATTGCTGTCCCAAAAGTACTTTCAAATAAATGTTCTAAGCGACACAGAATATTAAAACAGAAGAATTCGCAAAGTAAATCCGGATCTTCGTCATTCAGTGCTTTACCCTACACCACCCATAGCAGGCGAGTGAGCCTTCGAATTTTTCTACCTGTACCAGCTGCGATTTGGCGCCAAGCGTCATCTGTTTGAATGATGTGCGTGTATGACACAATTACAAACTCCCGTGGAACATCTACTGCTCACCAGGGACGAGAGAAGGCGCTGTTAATGTTTGTTGTGGCGCTTTTAATTTGTAACGGGTAACACCGTAAAAATACACATACACATACACAAATCACGTCTTTATTCCCCACGGGGTAGACAGAGCTTAAGGTGGCAAGACACAGGCTACGATTAGCAAGTACCGTAAAAATAAATATAAAAAATCAAGAAGTGAAAATCTTGATTCATTTGATAGTACCTTCAAATTGTTCCAATAGGCAAAAACCAAGAGTTCCTTAAGAACATTACAAACATCTGTTCAAAACGTAGAAGATCATAACTCAAACTGTGTAAAGACGTATAAATATCATTATACCTACGTCGCTTACTGTACACAAACCCTCCATAAATAATGAAATTTTAATTATACATCGCTCATCATAATTAATAACTCATTACTAACTTTAAACTCAAGTTTCGATTCAATTAAAACATTTGCCGAAATTCCTGGAAACATTTTGTTTCGCCAAATTTGTGTAGCTCTCTACTCGTACCTATGTGATTTAAAAGTTCATATGGGGAGCGTGCAGTCGCAGTTTGTTTCTTTGTTTTGGTAGATTAAATGGATAGATTACTTTTTAAAAGCTGCATTAGTACGTCTTAGACATTCATTTCACTTTTGCCTAGGTACTAAAATGGCCGACATAAGTAGTTCTGATTCTTCTATGCTGGTCTGGGAGTAAAGAAAAACATAGAATGTACGAGTTGCTTCTCTTCCGGCGCAGATGGCAAAAGCCCATCGAGGGAACCGACGAAAATCGTAAGAATCATGTTATAGGCGATGCGGCTAGCAACCCATCACTATTTTGATTCCCCTTAGATCTATACGTGGCCGTTAGATCTTTTTACCTTAAGCTCTGTCTACTACGTAAGGGATAAAGACGTGATTTATGTATGCATGACATGTACATAAGTAGTTCAGAAAAGGATGGTCAGTTTATCAATAAAAGCAAAAACAAGAATGAAGTGAAAAACAGCAAAGATTTGAAAAAACGCTGCGAGACGATTAACAGTCAACCTCAATTATGTATTCTAGATTTTAATGAAATTTTATCCGTAAATTAAATACATAGTTCCCCTGAGACCGCGTTAACCGGATTGTGCGCAGACGAAGGTCGCGGACTACTGCCTGTTACAACATATTATAATAATGAAATATCTCATCTGGAGTATTATTTGAAGTACTCTTCTATTTTTCTTGTTTTACATTATTTGTGGATAAAATTCTTTTATGTCCCGCTAGCTCAGTGCATAGAACATGATACTCTTAATTTCAGAGTCGTGGATTGGGGCCCCACATTGGGCGCCAGTGTAGATGCACACCCGGAAAAACGTTTTCGTTAGTAAAAAACTTAATTTTCGCTGAGCAGGCGTACGCTAAAAAAAATAGATAATGTACTGACTTACTCGTAAATAAATACACAGCATTATAATTTGTCAACCCACAGACTCCGAATTAATCAGCTGAATAATATCCCAACATAATTCCCGTTTCCTCGCAGTCGTAATAAATTCCTCCATTACTAACTCAAAAATGTAAATATTCGAGGCCGTATTGAAATTGAATAGGGACCCGTAAACAGTTCTAACTGTTAAATCGCGAAGTTTCGGCACACCGTAAGCCCAGTAGCCAATCTACAAGCAACGCGGCAAATTTGCACTCGCACTACACGTCGTTACACCGTCACAATTATAGAATAATTAGCAGGTGAAATTGACACATGAAGCAGCTTTTAAAACTGGTAACCAGCTCTATGGAGTCCCGAACTGGCTAGAGCACAGATGGGATGTTGATACACTTCTTTATATTGAGAAAGGTCCCCGTTTGATTAATTTGCCACGGTCTCCAGACTTTACAGCTACACCTCTGCAGACAACGCATCTGAAATCTTCCGGTGTTGCGTTTTCGATTGCGTATACACTTCGCTCCACTCTAAGAAGATAAAAAAGACAAATCCCATAAGTGCTATGTCGTATGAGCTTACTCGGCGCTTTGTTTGTAGATAAGTTACTGTGTTTATACTGTGTGTTGAAGTGCTAAGTATCGGCGAGTAGCCCAGCCGCGGGCATCAGTCGACGCCAGAGAACGAATTTACATTGTAATCTCCTGTGACGAATGAGAGTCGGAATATCTATCAGAGGATAGCTAGTTTCTGTGTTTCTGTTCACTTCGTCGAGAAAACAAGCGGATTTTTGGGTGGCAAGACCTCGTGCAAGCTTGTTTTAACAGCTGTCTTCCTTGCAAATCCTGATGCTGAGCCTCCTGGTACTCGTTGCGTTCCAACTAGGCGCAAGAACTATTTCAGGATTTACCTAGAAAATTGGTGAGCCTAATCAGTGGATAATCCTTGCTTATTGAAAACTGGAAAGAGATCATTACCTGAAGGTTCAGGTGGCATTGTCGATGGTTATATTTTTTGGGTAGAAAGGAAAAATAATCTAGTGTATATTGTTCTGCTTTCGCTAACCACCGCCCATCAAATACGTAGCTTTCAACTAATATCTCAGCGGCGGTAATTACCGCAACTACTAAAACAAGACGTCAATACCAAATAGCACTCGCCTTCTCCCTCCCCTCAGGCTCTCCCTACCTTCAACTCACAACAATCCTGTATAGCTCCAAGTTCATTGAATTAGAGGCATCGACGACAGTTTGGGGTCTGCATAATTCATGGGCCGCGGTGATCCTCGTCGTTAGTCTAATAGCGGTGTTCAAGGAAATAAATATCCCATATCTATACTGACGAGGAAAAATTTCGCTTTTCGTACAAATTTGCATGGGAAGTGACACGTTGTTTTTGCTCGTCAGTGTATGTAATAAAAAGTGGTAGCCTAGTGGTTTGACCTGTGGCCTCCAAGCAGAGTCTTGGGCTTGAACATGGACTTGAATTTATGTGCGAAATAACGTTTCAAATGTACCATGATCTTTCTAGTGAAGGTAAATATCGTGAGCAAACCTGCATACACCTGCTGCATGAGAAGTATTTCAGCATTTTTGTATCCGCACGTGGACCGCGTCCAAACTTAAGAAAAGGACCTGTTGTATGTAGCAGTGTACTAGGACCTTACCATGATGTCTTAATGCGATTCAATTGTACATTTTAGCTGTCATTTTTGACACTTCTTGTATGGATCTGACAGCGAGCGATCCGGCTTCGGTTCGGAATTGAACCGCGTTAAGTTAAGACTTAATGGTGAGGCCTGAAATTGATATGGAACTTATTATGTCTTTGTTCTGATTTGAAACATCAATTTACAGTTTGACAACAAATATAATGCGCATCGGCAGTATTCGTTTGCGCAGAGAAGTGCAGACCTGTTTCCGATGGTAGCCGAACGTGTAAATAATCTACATTGAACTTTATTTGCAAGCGCAACTGGCAGAGTAATTGCTTGCTTTGCATTCTTAGCTCTGTCCCGCTTACACGATTTTGCCATTGTTGGTATGAAATCGATCGACCAATAACAGCGCCAGAGTTTCCCGCGCTACTAAAATTGGTATACTGCGCAGGTACATCGTGGAGCATTATTTTTGTTGTCAAACTGTATCAAAGAAACGGTTGGGAAGTACGTAAATGAAGCAAAGTTTATAAAACCGTTAAAATAAAGTAACGCAGCTTGTCACTTACCCTACCAACGCAATTAAATCATAAAAATCTTGCTTCATTTTTCAATTTATGCAGCACTAAATGAATTAACGCGCAGCTTAGATGCCAGGAAAATCTTTTTATAAAATGAAGGACGGGGAGAAACAGTTTTTCCATAGTTAATTACTATACATAACTCTCTTCTAAGTTGCTACACTTTTTAAAAATGTGGCCGTGGTCATCATGACATATCTGAACCATTTCATTGACTTTCTTGTGAAAATGTATGTATGTAAACTCTTTATTGCGCGATGTTGGTTGGTGTATATCTAGTGTAAGTAAAAGTATAAGTTGATTTTGTTTTAATTTTGATTTGATTTAATTTAATTTAATTTGATTTAACTTGAGCTAATTTATTTATTGATCTATTTATTGATTTTAAGACATTTCATTTAATTTTTCACTTAATATTTTATTTTGTAAATTCTATTATGGATGCAAGTCTGGAATAAAAACATTTCATTTCATTTCATTTATTGAACATAAAATCAAAAATAAATAACACAACGCCAAACAGAGAGAAGTACAACGGAAAACTTACCCCTAAAGAGGGATCTCTTTCAGCTAACCAAAGACTGAAAGGACAGATTATAAATAGATAAAGCAAGCAGACAAAAAAGTGCACTAATTAAAAGTTACGAACAAAAATGAAATACTATACAAATATCATAAAATAATGTTTTTTGTTCATTGATATCGACCTCCGCAAAGTAAAGCCTAATTTAATTTAATTCAATTCAATAGAAATTCGAAGTGCGTAGCTGCTTCCTCTTACTCTCCATTAATAGGAGATATTAGTGTGAGCGGAACGACACTATACGAATTTAACTTGTAACTTCAGATTCAGAGTATAAAACCAGGGGCATTACCCTGACGTCTTAATGCGATTCAATTCCGATTCAGTTTAGATTCGCTCGCTGTCAGACCCCTACTAAAAATGGCAGCTAAAACCTTTTTTTCTATAGTGTGGAAAATGCGCCTTATGCATCCGCTCGGTAGGGTTTACTGGGGGTATGTGGGGCTCTCCCGCGACGGCAGGCATACCCACTAAAAACCACACGGATTCCCTATTCAGTCGTATGTGAGGCGTTACGGGAGCACTCGGTGTCATGTCACCGCGACGCCCCACGAACACCCTGGGATAGGGTTCCCTCTTCGCGGCACCTGTGCAATGCAGGTTTAGGAAATATGGAGGCTGAATCGCATTAAGACATAATGGTAATAGTAATCCCCCTGTTCTAAAATTGGGCAAGAATAGCAGGTTCGGTTAACTGTAATGTAACATAACGTCGTCTACCTTCTCCATTTGGTACAAGCCATGGTTTTTATCTTCTTACGTATTTATGTTGTAAACCTTGCAGAGAACTGGGCAAGCTCGTTTGATCAATCGCCGCGTTTATTAAATGCACACGTTCGCAGCTGTCACCGGATGCGCGATTACGGCCATGTTGCCGCACGCCGGAAGTGACGTCGAACATGCAAAGTTGCCAGCAAATAGTGCCCGTCGGGAATTTCATATAGGTTAAGTTCTGGTCCAAGATTGTCGTAAGTTTCAGTTGCAAATTGGCGTACTTGTTACAAGATGGTGCGTACGTTTTGTGGTTTTTAGAATACGGTTTGTTATATACTTATTTTGATTGAAGTTTTGTTACATAAGTACGAAATGGCTTGGTCAATTGACTGCAAGTGACCGATTGTAAAGAGATAATGATGGCGGTTTTGGTTTATGAATAAAAACGATTAGAGGAGAAAGCCTACCGATAGCATGAAGATTAGCGCATTTACAAATAAACAAAACATCCATAAATTTTAAACAATATTTTTTTATATTATTTTTTATTTGGTTCTGATGCTTTAAAAATATTCCTTAAAACAGTTTTTCTCAAATGTATTTCATGTACAGAGACCGAACAGATTTCATTTCAAAATAAGCCATATACTCGTGTGATGATTGGTGTTATAAATATGAATTTCCCAATCTACCTACTCTGAAGCCGCATGGGAACTTTTGCCCAAGTCTGTTCATTCTAAGAGAAGAAAAAAATAACCTTTCAAAATAAGTAAAGGTACTTTTTAAACACGTACAGTCAGGTGTAATAATATGTATCTAGTCAAAGTTTCAAAAATAAGTACCATACGCTCTTACACCGGCGTAATAAGGTCGTGGGACATATTTTTGAGAAGTTCGTATCGATACTTATTTTTGCACTTGACCGTACATAGTACCTACTTGACTTGACTTTGACAACTTCAAAGAAAAGAAGCAAAAATGTTTCAGTATCATATCATGGACAGATGACATCTGTCATTCGACTGGAAAACTGTGGATGAGACTGGCACGGGAGCGGGCAAGAGGCGTGAAAATGAAGAGGCCTTTACTCAGCAGTGGGTGGATATGGGCTGATTAGATAGATCATAATGATAGATATCATAGTTTGATCCATTGCCACATCTACCACAAACTCTTTGTGGGAATTGGTTTAGGGTACAGGCTATTTTTACCGCACTACTCTTAATAGTTTTTTTTTATTGTGTGTATCTCTTTTTTTCCCCAATAAAGAAAGTAAAATAATATTAAATAATAATCTTGGTGTACCTACCTGGGTATTGTTTTCCGGATTCAAAAGCTCTTCAACCGAAATGTACGGGGAGCTTTGTACGTCAATAAAGCTTTGAAAACCATTGTGTGGGGGGGGGGAATGAGCGAAAGCTTTCGTGGCCCGTAATTGGCAAGCAGTTCAACCGTTCTGCGATCTATAGAGACTGTTTACATTCAACAATACCAGGGGTCCGATTTTTGAAAGCACATCACTCGAAAGTACCACTCGAAAGTGGTATAAATCTGTTTATATCTTCAAAACTACAGCTCTAATCAAATTGTTCACTAGTTCAGAAGATTAATGAGAGCCGTGAGTATCTTCTAAGCTGCTCGTATTTAAAATTCAGCACACTTTTTCACCACTTTCTAGTGGTATTTTCACACAAACATGTGCTTTCAAAAATTGGGCCCCTGACCCGGCAAACTTTGTTTCGCCTTAGAATCGGTTTCTGTTATGTCATAAGAGATGGCGGTGCATGACGTTCACGTTCCTTTTTTCTACGATTTTTCTTATTTTTTTATTAGTTATTCTGCCATTAGAAATGAAGACAAATCCAACAATTCAACGATCATCAAAATCGGGGCAGCCGTTCTTCAGTTATGAATGATTAGTTAGGTTTTTATAATGTTTTATACTTTGTATTAATATTGTTTACTATATTTTTTATATGAATATTATAAAAACCTAACATAGGATAAAAATAAATATGCAGAGAATAATAATAATAATGTTTACACATTTAATTAATTATAAATTCAATTTACCTACATCAGCTACAATAAAATTTTATTTCAAAATGTCAAATAATAAAATTATCAGATTCATCAATGAAACCTTGATATACTTTTATCGAGTCAGCAAGACCCTTAACCCTAGACGCACTTCATGTTACAAGAGATTTTATTTTTACTGCACCAGGTACGTATTCAAATCTGTGTACATTTTTAACTTAATTATACTCACAAGCTTTGGGTTTGAATTCACTGTTTAATTTTATCAAGAGACATTGCTCGTCTAAAATAAAAAGCTCAAAGTTAACAAAGCGAGTCTAGTGATTAAAAGAGTTGTTGTTTCTTTGTTGTACTTGAATGTGGCCACGGTTTACAATTACAAGCCTTTGCGTTAGTTAAAGGACAACACAACTAAAGTGGAAATAGGGGACTTTGTTAGGAGGACCGGTCGATGGTCGATTGACTAGTAGAGACTTGAGACATCTCTACTATAAACCAATATAATTTAAGGCTCGGGGACTTTATTCAATTTAAGAAGAATTTAAGTATTGTAGTAGCTTAATGTTTTTTATTTTGAAAAACTGACTTTCTGCCAAGTTTCTTCCGGCGCATTCTTTTATTCAATGATGGTCTTTCCGAATGCGCTGGTAGTTTCAAAAAAGACATGTAAAAGAGCCCATGGCGGCCAATTTGCAAAAATACATTTTTAATTTTGAATTTTGATGGTCGAAGGTTTTAAGTGGTAGGCGGGATTGGTAGAAAAAAGCCGTGGTAACTTGTGGTTTAACCTATAGCGTCTCAAGCGAAGGGTTCGAACCCAAGCTCGTACCTCTGAGTATTTTAAAATTTGTGTGAAATCTCATTTGAAATTTATCATGAGCTTTTTGGTGAAGGAAATTATCATGAGGATCGCATACACCTGCGAGGAAATTGCCTCTCGTGGCCTATACCCCAAGCCTTCTCATCGTGAGGTGCCCAGCAGCGGGACGCATATAGAGACTGAAGAAAACGAATGGGATCATGTGGGTAGATCACTAGCTTGTTGGTCAGATGACACGGTGAAATAAAAATACTAAAACAGACTGACAACAGGACTAAACAAAGTGGTGTAAAAATGTAGAACCTCAAACCTGCAGTGGGTGGATGTGGAATTATTTTGATTGAAGGGCATTTTCCAAAAAACGTGTACCCTTTTTCCAACAAGATCGCCTTAATTTCCCATAGGTACAACTTTTTCGTGTCAGTTTTGTGACGCCCCATATAAATCGTATGAAAATAGTGTCACAAAACTGACAAAAAAACAATGGACACTTTTCTTTCTTTACAAAAATAAATAGTGCTAATAATTCTGATTCAGAAAAACCCAAACATTCATCATTTTGGAAAAAAAGTCAAGGGTACTACATGTTTTTGGAAAATGCCCTGAATCGTTTGGTATAATTTAACTGCATTAGCTTATACGTATAACTAGCTATTTTCCGCGACTTCGTTTACATTATACATAATTATAAAAACCTTCCTCTTGAATCACTCTAACTATTAAAAAAACTACATCAAAATCCGCTGCGTAGTTTTAAAGATCTAAGCATACATAGGCAGACAGTGGAGAGCGACTTTGTTTTATACTATGTAGTGATACGTTGCAAAAGTAGGTTGTTATTTGTGGAACAGGCTCTAGTATTCCGAACACGTGCCGATTCTAGATCGTTCGTGAGATAATTAAGTAGCACTCCATTGGAATTCTGCTCGACCACTGCATGTAAAAACTATAATGACCTTTTTATTTATGCAACGGATAAAAGTTAGAGTACTTGCATACTTTTTAACTGACATTTTTGACTTTGTTTTACCTACAAAGTTTAGAACGATCAGCGTTTTGGACGCTGGGCCGTTTCTTATTAGTAATCATATCAGCCATAGGACGTCCACTATTGGACATAAGCCTCCCCCGTAGACCTCCAGTTGCCTCGGTTGGAAGCGGCTTGCATCCACCGTGAACCCGCGACTTATACCAGGTCATTCGTCCACCTCGTTGGTGGACGTCTTACGCGCTTGCTGATCCGCGGTCTCCACTTGAGATCCTTCCGACCCGAAGGACCATCTGTTCTGCGTGCTATATGGCCTGCCGATTGCCACTTCAACGAGGTAATTCGCTTGGCTATGTCGGTGGCCCTTGTTCTTCTACGTATGCATTTGCAAAAAAAAATCTCATGAACGTATAGATATAGATCCTAGCTGTTGCCCGTGAATTCGTCTGCAAAGAATTCGTTTATCGCTATCCCGCGGGAAATATGCAATTTTCCGGGATAAAAAAGCCTTTGTTTTAATCTAGGGTACACCAGCTACGACCGTTCCAAATTTGATCCGAATCCGTCCAGTCGTTTCAGCGTGAAAAAGAAACAAACATACACACGCACTCACAAACTTTCGTATTTATAATAGTATGAATGATGAAGTTTTTTTGATACGTTTTCTAAAAATGAAACTTGGCTAGATCGATTTATCGCTCCCGAAACCTCCTGTATACTAAATTGCATGAAAATCTTTAAAGTTTAAAGCTATTATTAGATAGATAGATAAATTCAAATTATATACATAAATTAAATATATACAAGAATTGCTCGTTTGAAGGTATTAGATTATATAGATGTTCAGTCAATCCAATTGTAATTGTTTGTAATTGTGTCGTACAGACCATCATTCAAACAAATGACGCTTAGCAACAAAAAATCGCATAGTAACAACATGACACCTAGTAACCGATACAAAAATTCGAAGGCTAACCCACCTGCTATGCGTGGTGTAGGGGTAGCACGCGTCACGGAATGACAAGGATCCAGGTTCAATTCCCGGCCATAGCTTTACTTTTCGGATTTTTCTGAGTTCTAATTCTCAGTGTCGTTTATAAATTTAAACCAATCCAACCTGCTGAATTATTTCGAGTATAAGACACAGTGTAAAAACGTACCATACGCGTTCACGATCAAGTGCCAGCCTCCGCTAAATCCAAGAGATATTTTATCAAAGCAATTTGGATACGTACAATGTATCAGATTGGAATCCCGGTGTCCCGCAGAGAGCCGTTTCGGAGTTTTACGGCGTTCTTACCCTACTTTATGAGATGCAGGATGCAGTGCACAACTACGGGGAACCCGTGAGCTGCCTTACTAATTGTTAGTTTCATTGTAGAATTTAAATGCGAATGTTAAATTTATTTGCTTCCATGCTGGTCTGGGAGCAAAGAAAAAAAACCGGTCAAGTGCGAGTCGGACTCGCGCACCGAGGGTTCCGTATCATTATCTATAAATATCTTTAAACCAGTGTAAGCAGAGCCCTGCTCCAAAGCAAAATGTACGCAGTGTGGGGTTACTTTATATTGGTCACTGCTATATACAGACATACATACACATTTACGGTTTTCGCAATTATTCTTTAATCTGTGCTATAAGACCTACCTTCATACCAAATTTCAAGATTCTGCGTTCACGGGAAGTACCTTGTAGGTTTTGATTCCCTTGAGAGTTGAAAATTTGCGGAAATTTGCGGCATAAACGGCTGTATCTTTTGATTGCGTTGGCTTAGAAGTTTGATTTTTTCACAGCTTCAAGGGACAGTAGACCTGAGTAATTGATATAAATTTCAGCTTCATACCTCCACGCGTTCCTGAGAAAAAGGGTCTTGACAGACGGACGGACGGACGGACGGACGGACAGACGGACAACAAAGTGATCCTATAAGGGTTCCGTTTTTTCCTTTTGAGGTACGGAACCCTAAAAACATAGAATGTACCAGTTGCTTCTCTACCCACGCAGATGGTAAAAGCCCATCGAGGGAATGGGCGATTATAATAGGAATCATGTTATAGGCGACGAGGCTAGCAATCCATCACTATTTTGATTCCTTTTTCCACCTTTACACCCGCAATCTTGCTAAATGTGGCCTGTAGGTACCTGTTACCTTAGGCTCTGTCTACCCCGTAAGGGATGAAGACGTGATTTGTGTGTGTGTGTGTTAAATTTATGATATTTATTACATACAATTTACATACATAAATCACGTCTTTATCCCTTACGGAGTTGACAGAGCCTAAGGTAACAAAACCTTAAGGCCACGTTTAGCATGATTAAGGGCGTATAGGTGGAAAGGGAAATCATACCGGGGGGGAGGTTAACTGGAAGAGATCCCTTTTAGGGATAAATTCGCCTTTGTGCATGTGTGTTGTCCTGTATTCATCTTCTTCTTGTGTTTTATGTTCAATAAAGAGTTATACATACATACATACATAATAGTGATGGGTTCCTAGCCGCAATTGCATTCATTCAATTTTCGCCGATTTCTTCGATGGCCTTCTACCATCTGCGCCGAAAGAGAAGCAACTGATACACTCTATGATTTTTCTGACTTTATTGTTTTTTTGACACTCGTTCATTAGTAGCTCATGTGCTCAATTCGAAGAGTGTAAATTTTAAACACAAATAACGTTCTCAAACGCGTTAGCGTAAACGTTTCAATTACACGGAGGAATTGGCAGCGCTACTAGCGGCAGGTAACTGCAACAAACTATTCTCATACTATTTGAATGTCTATGTCAAAAAGCTGCACTAGACTAAACTCTGTCTGGCTAGATAAGTGACATACGCTCCGAAGCGTATCGATGTCGACATGCGCTTGCTATAGGATTTGTTCGGCTAGATCTCTGACGAAGCGATCTAGACGTATGTTCCACACAACAAATTGTGACAAGGTTCCCACAAGTATTCGGTGTCGGAGCGACATGCAACCTTTTCGCCGTAACCGTGCGTAATATACGCCGGCTGCTGACGCGGCGCGGTCGATTATCTGTTTGACAAGGGTTGGGAGTGGCTCAAGTAATAAGCGTTCAGATAAATAACATTTAACCTCTTTGCCGCCACACTATAAATGGAGTGACGGACTCAGTATGCCATGAAAGTCCTTTTGTTTAAAAAATCCATTTTATTCTGTAAATGAGTTTCTGGATATGACATTTTGATTTATTTATTTAATTGCATTGTTTTTTCGATTCATTTTGACATTATATTAAATTCACCCTTTATTATTATTTCATTATTTATAAGCAGTGACGATCTCTAGCGGAGAATTAATTTAATTGTTCCTTATTGTTTTATTATTATTGTTTGAGCAGAATCCAGATGCTTTGGGTGGTGTAGGGATATAGCACGCGTCACGGAATGACGAGGATCCGGGTTTGAGTCCCAGCCATAGCTTTACTTTTCGGATTTTAAAATTTAATTTCTAACGGTAAAACCGTAAAAGTAAACATAAAAATCAAGAAATAAAAATTCTAGATTCATTTTGATAGTATCGACAATTTCTTAAATCTATTATACTTACGTATCCGTTAGCTCCCATTTAGCAACCTCTGTTTGTGTTGGGGCTAGGGTATGAATTTTTTGATTTTTAATTTTCATTTAGACGATTGTGGCTTGTACCTCTTGTGACACCGCTCTAACCCTTTCCGCACTCTATTTGTATTCCGGTCCGGTTTCGTTTTTTGTAATGGTCACCGGATTCTGAATATTGATTGTGCCTTCATAAAGATAGTTTGCATTGAATTTGCATATACCCGTATTTTCATAGGAACGCTTTGCTCCATGTGGTTGACAATTCACACTGGCCAGCAAAGAAAAACATTAAAAAATAGTATTTTATACAATCGTTGCATAATGAAGACTCTTAAAGTCGAGTACCGTGTTTAAGCCTAAGTAAGGTACGAGATTTTAAGAGCTATAATTATGTAAAGAACTATTGTATACAATACTTTTTCTACGAGTCATCATCATCATCGTCTATCGAGGTACATACATAACCTTTTGTAAAGTACATTGGGTTAAGTTTGAAAATTATACCTTCCACTTATGAATTAATAGTAGTTATCTCCTCTGGAGTAGCGGCGAAACTAATCTCGTCACTGTCACTCATGTTTAATTCGAATTAGGGATTATTTATTTAACACCACCGATTTCGCGTCAAATAACAAACAAAACTTTAAAATTTTCGTAGCACAAAAAAGAACTAATGAGACGTCGTTATAAGACTGTTTCTGATTTCCAATTACTTCAATTACTAACCAGTCACGTAATAGAAGAAAAAAGTTAGTGTGTTCAAATGGAAGCAAATTTGCCAGATATTTCCAACTTTACATTGGGTGCGCTCCTCTAAGCGCTCACGACGCTCAGTCGAAGTAACTAAGTTCTAATTTTGAAATTATTATAGTCGTCTAGAGCGTTGTATAATAATCATTATACTTGAGTCCGAAGTGCCATAGACTATCTAAGATTAAAAAGTATGTGATTGCAATTTTGTCTATAAACACATAATTTGACAGATTAAAATCAACGAGTAGAAAAAACTATCTTTGAAACAGTTTTTTTTGCGCACAAGCGTTTTGAGTTTTGTGGCCAGCTTTAAAAGCAGAATAAGTAAGCCTTTTTACACGTTTATACCTAGTTTATTCTGTGTGTATCCTCGCAGAGTTATTATTTTCGCCATCTCACGTACTCGTAACAAGCGGCATTGAGGGACCATGCAATATTTTCTCCGTAATAAAATAACCCATGGTATATTCACATTGAAAGTAGCCTGTAGACTTATCAAATATGTAGGATCGCCCAGACGTCAATGCTGAGTTGAGACATTTGTGTCATATTTTTTCTGTATTTTAATATCGTAATCTTTACGTATTATTATTATTTTACTCCGTAGGTAAAACGTAGCTAGAGAATATCACCTTTAATTATATATAACTAGCTGTTGCCCGCGACTTCGTCTTCATAGAATTCGTTTATCGCTATCCAGCAGGAATTTCGCAATTTTCCGGAATAAAAAGTAGCTTGTGTGTTATTCCAGACTATAATCTATGTATGTTCCAAATTTCATCCAGATCTATCCAGCCGTTCTGACGTGAAAGAGTAACAAACATCTAAACATCCATACTCACAAACTTTCACATTTATAATATTAGTAGGACTAAGCTAAGAAAATAGAATGAAATTGTATGGGTTTGATATAAGCCTACAAAAAACTAAACTATACTATCTAGCGTGACACATACTATTGGCAAGCGTAAATCGACATGGAAACGCTTCGAAGCGTATGTAACTTCTCTAGCCACGATGATCACAATCAACGTAAATTTAAATCACAAAACACTTGTGACGATACGACCACCTTGGTCTATAGAAAAGTATCAGTTTTGTGTTCGTTGAAATTAATGTACGGTCAAGTGCAAAAATAAGTATCGATAGGAACTTCTCAAAAATAAGTCCCACAACCTTATTACGCTGGCGTAAGAGCGTATGGTACTTATTTTTGAAACATTGTCTAGATACATATTATTACACTTGACTGTACCTACCTACATAATAAATAAGTGTTGCTGGCAACACAAAGTTAGCTCTAGTATGTTGGCAAAGCGTGCCTCCCCACTACTCTACTTCCGTCTATCATGGCGAAATTAATGGTTTTAATGGTGCCGTGAAACCCCTTACTTGCTTTGTTGTACTTAAAATAATAGTGTGTTAAGGTGTTATTTTTATTATTATAGCCTTTTTTATTCCGAATTCGCTACAATTTCATTTTTGTTGTTGTTATTGTGTTGTTTTTTTTTAATTATTATTATTAATTTGTCGCGGAATTCGGCGTGCCTCATGGCATAGGCCTCCTCCGTGTATTGGAGGGTTTGGGCTATAGTTCCCACGCGCGCCCAGTGCGGATTGGGAACTTAACACACACCATTGAATTTCTTCGCAGATGTGTGCAAGGTTTCCTCACGGTGTTTTCCTTCACCGAAAAGCTCATGGAAAATTTCAAATGTAATTTTCGCACATAAATTCCGAAAAACTCAGAGGTGCGCGCCCGGGATTTGAACCCACGACGCTCTGCTTGAGAGGCCACAGGTCAAACCACTAGGCTACCACGGCTTTTTAAGGTGTTATATTACTACTAAATAAACTCAGTGAAACAGCAAACATTTGTTTAACCGACCAGCCAAAAACATCACCCACAGTCCACGCTCTCAACATTGGTCCTTCGAGCCGGATACACGCTCTCAACAATAAGTACATAGTACACCTTTTGCCCATAATTTTCAACAATTCTGATAGAGACGCTTATATAAATTACAGATCCACACTCACACAGGCAACGTTTTTCACAGATGAAGAAAAGTCCTCCAATAGCATTACTTCATTTTCCTAGCCTCGCTCAGCGCTGATTTCCTATTGGCTAATTTTCTCGCACATCGCTTCGCTACTTCGCAGAGCTCTGATGGATACGCAGGCTTACCCAGTTGATTGAAATATTCATAGATACTACGTTATTTACATACTGCAATGAAAATGTTCGAATCGATAAGCAATTTCAATAATTCATTCAAATTTGCTTCTATACCAATGTGTTATCGAATATGGATTAAAAATAACATTCGATATTCATAGGTCGTTCACTATTTGGAGTTCGTAATTTCGTATTGTTTGTTGTTTATGTGTGGTAATCAAAACACGAGAAGTAAGTGTAGCCATGAAAATTAACCAAATTACTTATAACTTGAACAAAACATATATATTTCACACAGGCTTGATTATCTTGCACGTGACTAGCGGAGCAGCAAGGTAAACATTTTTTGTTCATTGAAATGGACCTCCACAAAGTAACGCTTGGTTCAATAAAATACTTATACCTTATTGAATTTAACGAAAAACCATAGAATTTACCAGTTGCTATGGGTATGGTATACGCGTCACGGAATGACGGTGATCCGGGTTCGATTCCCGGCTATAGCTTTACTTTCCGGTTTTTTTTGTGTGTTCTATTTTTCAGTGTCGCTTAGAAATTTAATTTTTTAACATAGTATAAAACAAAATCGCTTTCTCTGTCCCTATGTATGCTTATACCTTCAAAACTACACAACGGATTTTGATGCGGTTTTTTTTTAATAGATAGGGTGATTCAAGAGGAAGGTTTTTATGTATAACTAGCTGTTGCCCGCAATTTCGTCTGCATAGAATTCGTTTATCGCTATCCCGCGGGAATTACGCAATTTTCAGAGATAAAAAGTAGCCTATGTGTTATTCCAGACTATAATCTATCTATGTTCCAAATTTCATCTAGATCTGTCCAGCCGTTCTGGCGTGAAAGAGTAACAAACATCCAAACATTCTCACAAACTTTCACATTTATAATATTAGTAGGATTCTACGCAGACGAAGTCGCTAGTAAACTTATATTTCAGTCATATAGAAATGAAACAAAAATAACCATTCATGCCTTTGATGTCCCTGATTAATCACGGAATTAGATGAATAGAAGGCATATCAAGGACTCGTGCAAATGAGAAAACTCGAGTTAATTAACTCTTTGAAGTCTAAAAAGCATTGTTCCTAGAATTGAAACGAGCGCCATTGTCAAAGATGCAATTTTGCAACTTTTGTAAGGTTTTAGACGAAGTTTGTCGGAGTTGATTTAGTGAAACAATTGTAATTGAAATTTAGTGAAACAATTGTAATTGAAATTTAGTGAAACAATTGTAATTGAAATTTCTAAGCGACACTGAAAATTAGAGCACAGAAAAATCCGTAAAGTAAAGCTATGGCCGGAATCGAACCCGGATCCTCGTCATTCCGTGACGCGTGCTATACCCCTACACCAACCATAGCAGGTAAGACACACATAATAATACAACTATGAAAAAAAACGTGTAACGAGAAATTATTAGTGGTAATTGTGTTTTTAGAAAATACTCAAACTAATTTTGATCAAAAATTATTTTTATATAATACTAGCTGTTGCCCGCGACTTCGTTCGCGCAGAATTAAATATAACTTATGTTCATCAGGGATAACGTAGGATTTTAATGGTGAAGGAATTTTTCAAATCGATCCAGTAGTTAGCATATTCAATGCAAACGAACAAACCAACAATCTAATATTTCCTTATTATTATTAGTGTACCATAACTACGAATTCAAATCGTTCGATTAATTTGACATTAAAAAGTAAAAGAAAAGGAAAGTTTACTAACACTAAGATATCTAACTTAGCTTAGCTTAATGCTCCTCTCATTTACTAAAAGGTTAACTGGTAGAGATCCCTTATAGGGATAAGTTCGCCTTTTTGCATATATTTAAGTTCTTTTTTTGTGATTTGTCTCTGCTTCTTTATATTTGTACAATAAAGCATTTACTTACTTACTTACTTACTTACTTACTTACTTACTTACTTACTTACTTACTAACCTCAAACTGCTTACTTGGCCCAGGATACATTTTACCACCGAACGCCGCCGAATCAATACACCATAGTTTTTGGATATTGTTACCGATTTTTGGCAAATTGTATATGCCGAATTATAGCAGTTTAAGCAAGTAGCGAGTCCAGGGACCTTACCATGACGTCTTAATGGGATTCAATTCCGACTCAGTTCAGGTTTTAGCTGTCATTTTTAGTATGGATCTGGCAGCGAGCGAACCTAAATTGAATCGGAATTAAATGGCCCACGCAGATGTTAAAAGCCCATCGAGGGAATGGGTGAAATCGCAGGAATCATGGTTATATTTTGATTTTCCACCCGTACGCCCACAATCATGCTCAACGTGGCCTTTAAGCCGGGGTAACCGTTAGGGATGAAGACATTATTTATGTATGTATTGTATGTAACAAATAATTAAATAATCCATAGAACCACCCATGTTCTCGCCTTGTTAACCACTCGGTTACAAGAGCTAAAACAAAGGGCGTGATAAATGTAGGGTGTGGAAGACGGGGTGCGATTACCCGCACGCGTGGGGAAATTTACCCCGCGCTAGTTGCAGAAGTAGCGCACGTGTGGTAGCGACATCTAGTAGCAATTTGACATAAACTGCTGTAACTTTGCCATCACCACAATATTGCCCGATTTATTACTTAATTTCATAGTTAAATTGATCTGAGTAACATCCTTACTAATATTATAAATGCGAAAGTAACTATGTCTGTCTGTCTGTCTGTCTGTTACCTTTTCACGCTTAAACCGCTGGGCCGATTTAGTTGAAATTTGGTATACAGATAGTTTGAGTCCCGGGAAAGGACATAGGATAGTTTTTATCCCGGAAAATTGCATAGTTCCCGCGGGATAGCACAGCCCAAACCAACTGGACTTAGAGACTTGAAATTTTGCACATAGATACCTTATACAATGTAGGCATCCACTAAGGAAGGATTTTTGGAAATTCCCACGCGATAAGGAAAAAACGGGAATTGTATATTCGATTCCGAGTGACGCTATCTCAGTAACTATATTAACTAGACTCTTCAAATTTGATACAAAAGTAGGTGATTACAAAACTAAGAAATTAATTTCAGGATTTTTGGAAATTCCCACGGGATAAGGAAAAAACGGGATTTATCTACGCGGACGAAGTCGCGCATAAGCTAGTACGAAATACATTTGAAAAAATGGTTGTCTGTAAAGTCGGTTTACGGATGATAGTTTAACGTGACAACGCCATAACAAAACCTTGATGAAAAAAACCACAACTTTTCACTTCACCTATAAACAGTCGACGAAACAGTTCACGTGTAGATGGAAGTTGTGTGCTACCGCTGTCTTCTCCACGGACGCATAGGCCAATCGAGTGGAAGAGAGATAGATGCGGCGCAAGCGTACAATGAGCGTAACGGGACAGTGAGTCATTTTTTTTGTTGTCGCGTCAAAAATTGATAGAAGAAAGAGGCAGAGGAAGGCCGAGACGTGCATTTATAGACCAAGCAAAGGAGAAGGTTATTGTAGTGCCGTATCCGGAGCTCAAAGAAATGGCAGAAAAAATTAGTGAATGGCGATTATTGCACCGACAAGAGCTGGGCTCTTAAATTTAAGAAGAAAATGTGCGATACCTGTATTTTTACCCTTTACACAAAAATACAGGTTATTTCATAATTACGAGGCCAAATTCAAGTTGTAAAACCGTCACTTACGTGTTAAATTACGCTCCTCAATTAAAAACGTCACGCGACGCGAGTCGAAAGCGACTTGCTAAATTGTTTACGCAAACAATCATTCAAAACGTTTGCGATCTTAATGTAAATTAACACTTTTGTTACACGTTTACACCAAAATTATTATACATTACGCGGTGTTAAGTAATTCGAACGTGTAAACGTTGAAATAAGGCACTGGGCTACTTAGAAACAAGGGCTTAAATTCAGTGGCGTAACTTTAGCGTCTGGGGCCCGTGGCAAATTCGTCAAATGGGGCTCCTTCCTCAATATAAAGAAGTGCATCAGCGTCCCTTCTGTGCTCTGAACCAAGCCAGTTCGGGGCCCCGTAGAGCTATAGGCCCGTGGCATTTTGCCACTCCTGCCACCCTGTAGTTACGCTACTGCTTAAATTGGTCCCAAATGTAAACGTTATTTTACAAATTATGTGAATCTAAATCTATGAATGACCTCTCGGATGTTGTACCTTATATTCATAAAAGCTTTTTAAACTGAGATGAGACACTCGGTTCAGGAGGGCGCACGTAGGTTAGAGCCACACAGAAAGACAGACGGACAGACAGACAGGTAGACAGAGCTTTTAAGCAAACGCCTGAGGGAGGCAACGGACAACCCTCGCGCCAGCAGCTATCTCGCACAAAGACTCGCAATTGCGATACAACTCAGGAATGCTGCCTGCTAAAGTTACTGGTCCAAATCCTACTAATATTATAAATATAAAAGTTTGTATGGATGTTTGGATGTTTGTTACTCTTTCACGCCAGAACGGCTGGACAGATCTGGATGAAATTTGGAACATACAGAGATTATAGTCTGGAATAACACATAGGCTACTTTTTATCCCGGAAAATTGCGAAATTCCTGCGGGATAGCGATAAACGAATTCTATGCAGACAAAGTTGCTGGTAACAGCTAGTTTATTATAATTTTTAGAGTTAGTTTAGTAGCTTTAGTTTATATTTGTATCAATACTTTTGTAATAATCTTATTTTTGTGTTAACTTAAGATTTTATTTGTATGTAAACACACTTGCATTACGCCGCTAGTCTTTCGAATAGGCCTCTATAAAGGTATCTACGTTTTAAGAATTTATGAAAAATCAACGTTCATGACCTCGACTTACTGCGTTACGAAACGTCATTGTGTATAGGTACAACTAATTATTTACATGAACGTCGGTAATTTTAGCTTCCATTGTGAACCAATTGTCTGGATACACTGCACACATGTCATGCACGGACAACATAATGCGCTCATTACGCACAATACTGTACAATGCAGTTTAATAGCTGCGGCTAATCTGCTACATTCCCTGATAACGACCCTTGGGATTTGAAGCGTACAATAGCGTGTAAGGCTATTTTGAGCATCGAAAATGGAAATAGCCTGGTACTAATATCTACTTGAAAAATTCGCATAGTAACAAGGTCTCGTGAGAGCTAGTAACAGGTAGAAAAATTCCAAGACACGCCTGCTATGGGTGGTGTAGGGGTATAGCACGCGTCACGGAATGACGAGGATCCGGGTTCGATTCTCGGCCATAGCTTTTTACTTTTCGGATTTTTCTGTGTTCGAATTTTCAGTGACATTTATAGAAACCTCCTTGAAACCCAAATGAAATAATTGTAATAAAATAATGCACAAATCCAAGAAGTAAGTAGTATTTAATTAGACGACCGGATGGCCTAGTGGTTAGAGAACCTGACTATGAAGCTTGAGATCCCGGGTTCGATCCCCGGTCGGGGAAGATATTGCTTCGCCTTGCAATCTATGTAGCACTATAGTTATAGTATTTGTAAGTAAGTAAGTAAGTAAGTAAATGCTTTATTGTACAAATATAGAGAAGTAGAGACAAATCACAAAAAAAGACCTTAAATATATGCACAAAGGCGAACTTATCCCTATAAGGGATCTCTACCAGTTAACCTTTGAGTAAATGAGAGGAGCATTAAGCGAGAGACCGACAAAGAGTGAGTTTAAAATATCCATATAGTGAAAGCCACAATAGAGCGAGAGATAGAATAGAGAGATGTCATCTTGTAAAAAAAATAGTTGCAGCGAATAAACGAATAATGGATTTTACCTGAAATGAACCGTGCTGTTTTAATAATTTGATTGAAAAATACGCCATTGGCCGGTCCAAGGTCAAGCATGTCACTAGAGTTGGGCAACCAGATAAAATTAGCTATGACGATAGAAAATCCTTAAATAAAGACTCGAATCGGCATATATTTTTTTTTTTTCGTTTTGCAGCGGGATATCACCCCATGTTTATTTCTAATCATAATGCTAATAACTAAATATAGTTTTATGGAATATGGAATAAAGTGGAGTGTCACAAAAACCATTGCTGGTTCGGTGTTAATGAAATTCACTAATGACTTACCCTTGATAAGTACGCTCTGAATATTTTGCGTTAAGTCAACAAAACGTACTTATAATAAGTAAACCTGAACTAAAATGTTCAAGAATTTTCCAAGTGTGATGAAAAATTAACAGTAAAATCACAAATAAACCAAGAGCAATTTAACGGACCCTACCTAAGTAATAATTTTTCTTTTTAGAGTTCCGGACCACGGATAAAGAAACCATTATGGGATGACTTTGTTTGTCAACCTGTCTATCTGTGTATACCGTCTTTATTGGTACGTAAGCAACCTAGAAGATGCCTTAGAATAGATTAGATCGTTACCGATCATAAATCCACAATTAATACACTGTCAAACAATAATAACGTGACCACTTTCAAGGAACGCGCACCATTATTATTGTTCGTCAGTATAAAATTAAAAGCATCAAACATTGTTTATTCACTACATTAAAATGGCAACAGCGAACAGGGAAAAAATGTGGTTCTTTTATACTAATATCATGGCGCGACAATCCTTTAATTTTAATGTGTATTTTTCGAGATTTGTAGGTACAGTAAAACGAAAACATTTTTGTAATTATCTACTTGTGTACGGCCGAAATAAATCTTGGAAATGGCAAGCAATTAAAAAAAGGGGTCGCTCGGGCTGACACATTTTACAATCTCTGCCGCCAGCTAAACAATATTATTACTGGACATTAAAAATTTAACATAAACAGTACAAAATCTCCGCTGATTCATGTGAGCCAATATTAGCGACCCAACTTTGCTGAAGTCCGGTTTTAAATTTTCATGAAAAGTCGAGTAGCATTAATCCCGACTGTACACTGAAACAACGGACTCAATTTTCATTTCTGCTAGGTACCGAAACACTGGACCTGTAGGCCGATTTTTAAAAGTACCACTCGAAAGATACAATTCCGATTCAGTTTAGGTTCGCTCGCTGTCAGATCCATACTAAAAATGACAGGTAAAACCTGAACTGAGTCAAAATTGAATCGCATGACGTCATTGTAAGATCTGGCCTATTTTCAAAACGTCTCCTCTTCACGTATGCTTAGTGTAGGTTTTCGGCCACAAAATTCGTGTCGAACGCGTTTGCGTTAAAATGTCAAATACTATGAGAACAGTTTGTTGCCGTTTCGATCCGCAAGTGGCGCTGCCAATTATTCCATAGTAATTGAGACGTTTACGTGAACGCGTTCGAGACGTTTTTATATGCGAAAACTTACACTAGAGGCTCTGGAGTGTATAAGTTAGAATGAAATACACCTCAGTTTGTCGCTTCGCACGCATTTCGTTGTAATGTAACAGGTGAAGTTACTTTCTTAATAGCTCTCGCCATGACGACATCCACAGTGGACACGGCTTGTTCATTTGAATACCGTCCCCTCGAGCGCAGTCCTGGTAAGTAATGAACAATGCCATTGTGTTGTGCCCTTGACTCTGCGGGCTTGTTCCTTACAGAACTTGGTGTTTCAACGCCTTAGGGAGTTGATTATTATTTTACATTATGTTAGGATTACAAAGTACGACGTCGGGAATTGATACATACACATATACAAATCACGTCTATATCCCTTACGGTGTAGACAGAGCCTGAGGCAACAAGAACTAAAGGCCACGTTTAGCTTGGTTGTAGGCGTATAGGTGGAAAGGGGAATCAAAATAGTGATGGATTGCTAGCCGCATCGCAGACTCAGAACATAGAAATTTACATGAAATTATTAACATTTATTAATCTACTCTACATTCATTTCAATTACAAAACGGTACATACACAAATCACGTCTTTATTCCTTACGGGGTAGACAGAGCCTAAGGTGGTAAGAGCTAAGCCACGATTAGCAAGATTATTGGCGTATAGATGGCAAACAATGGAATCAAAAAACGGTATCCCATTAAATATCAATTCCATACTGGTCTGGGAGTAAAGAAAAAACGTAGAATTTACCAGTTGCTTCTATTCCCACACAGATGGTAAAAGCCCATCGAAGGAATGGTCGAAAGTCTTTGGAATCATGTTATAGGCGATGCGGCTAGCAACCCATCACTATTTTGATTTCCCTTTCCATCTATACGCCCTTAATCATGCTAAACGTGGCCTTAAGGTTTTGTTACCTTAGGCTCTGTCTACCCCGTAAGGGATAAAGACGTGATATATGTATGTATGTATCCATTTCGGTGTAGATAGTACCTAGGGTAACAAGGCCACATTTTTCTTTATTAAATAGATATGAAACTATACTTGGCAGATATAGAAGAACCATCACAGTAATTAAGCGACACTGGCAATGAGCCGAAGCGATATAATTGCTTTATAGCGTCAGAGTGCTTTACTAGGGGAGGGGGGGAGGAAAGACGTCACAGGGAACTTTGTAGCTCAGGTCAACATACTACTTGAGGGCTGAGAATGTACTTAGATCCCTAACTAGGTAAGCACTTTACGAAGTCAGGGGTCTTGTGTTGTTGGTCGTTCGTTCACCAGCCTGACCAGACACAATGACATGACTGTGTGCGATATGTGAGAGAAACGGGTCAAGTTATGATGGCATCAAACGCATCGACTGTTTTTTTTTTGAGAATGGAATACCTAGTCTCAGACGAAATCAAGGAGGGCTGGAAGCGGCGAAGTGAGGTCAGTTTAGATTGCGCTTTAATGTGTGCGTAAAGTTGTATGCACACAAGCACAACCAAACTTTGCAAACTTGTAAGCGCGCACACTGTAAGGCGTGGCTTCAACCAGCCTCTCTTTGCCGTTCATAGTCATATCTTTTTATACCTCATATACAGAAGCTATGCACTAGAACAAGTCTTAAAATAAAATCCAGTTTATAAATAACAATTAGTGAAAATATGTTGGAATTAAAAACGTAAAAATAAAATAAAAGTAATCGATTTATATTCGAATTACATTACTAACGTTACACTATCTGTCTGAAATTGATGGCAAAAAATAAATGATAGAATAATAATTTAAGGAAAGCACTTATTGAATACGTCTTAATCCCTTACGGGGTAGACAGAGCATTTTTGCATGATTGTGGGCGTATAGGTGGAAAGGGAAATCAAAATAGTCATGGGTTAGCCGCATCGCCTATAACATGATTCCTATTTGCACATTCCCTCGATGGGAATTTACCATTTGCACGGGATAGTTAAATTTAAAATTAATTGGTTGGTAACTTCAAATTTTCTAATGCCAGTGATACAATTTTCAGCCAATAATCGACGACCACAACCATTGTTTGACGAAAACAATGAACAGATAACAATATCTACAATCAAATTAAAATACCCACGAAAATATCTCCACTTGACTTTCTGCCTTTGAATGATATTGAATTCCGTGAATGAAGCGAAGGAAATAGAAAATCACATTGGAAATGATTAGGCCTGTCATCGTTCATTGTGGGACATAATTTATTTTTTTCTTTCCTCCTAATAATGGGCTATTGTTGGACGGGCCTTTATTTTCCGTTTGTACAAAATTTATCATTCGATTGTCCGTTGACTGTGTGACAGTGCTCTTACAATGGGTGTTCCTGATTGCGTATCGATATTCGTTTTACATTTTAGGGTTCAACACGATTTTCCATAGTAAACTAATATTTAATAGGGAGATGTCACCAAGGGGGCAATCGATAGACTAAAGGAACAAGAAGCAAACGAAGAATGGAGCCAAGCTCCGGGATGCAGACAATCGAAGATGATGCTGAAAGGCATAAACGGCAAAAGAACTAGGTATCTCCTGAATCTAGGTAAGAGTAGCTTAAGAATATTAACTGACATCATCACAGGCCACAATACTCTAAATAGGCATCTAAGCATTATAAGTATAGCGAGTGACCACTCCTGCCCACACTGTGGGAAAGAGGAGACAAGTAAACACATCCTCACTGAGTGCGTCATGTACGCGGCAGCGCGGCGCGAAGCATTCGGGAGCAATGAACTGGAGGAGGACGTGCTTAGAGACATCAAACTAAAAGATGTCCTTATGTTCGGCAGGAAGACACGAAGATTTGAGGAGAGTTGCTGTGTGGGGGCGATGCTGGGACAGTAACCGGCGGCTCCTGCCAAGGGGAACTGGGCTGAATGATCGCCACAGCGGATCGACAGCCTGCCTGATCCAGCCAGGCGTCCCCACACATCATCATCATCATCATCATCAATATTTAATATAAAGAGGTAATCTTCGAAAGTGCTCATTCGATTTGAAAAATGATTTAACCAGTAAAATGCTACTCACAAAGTCTTCGTTTGCAAGAAGCCAACAAGATGGAAAGTAGCCGCCGGTGGCAGTCTTGCGGACAAGACTGCTAGAAATTTAATTAAGTACGGAACCCGCGTTACGTAGTTCCGGGTCGCATTGGTCCGGTTTTTTTAACTGTTTATTATCGCCAGCATTAGGAAAGCTGTCCATATGTCAATCCATTAGTCGTTCAAAACAAGCCCGCTATAAACAAATTCAACAATGCACAGGATTTTGCTAAAATGTTCCCTGTCAAAATAAGCAGTTTTTTAACGTCAGAACCGGAATTTTAAGCGCTTTGCTCGCTGATAAACTGTGGAAGTTTACTTATCTAGAAAGTACGTAACCGCTAAATATACAACAAAAAAATCTTCTGCAATATACCTAGTAAGTAAGTAAATGCTTATTTGTACGAATATAAAGAAACAGAGACAAACCACAAAAAAGACATTAAATATATGCACAAAGGCGAACTTCTCCCTATAAGGGATCTCTACCAATTAACCTTTGAGTAAATGAGAGGAGCATTAAGCGAGGGACTGACAAAGAGTGAGTTTAAAATATCCATATAGTGAAAGTCACAATGAGCGTACGAAGTTGGTAAGTACAAACTGTTAAAGACATAAATGAACCCTATGACTAAAAGTGATTAAGTTACTGCAATCCATATCACAAAGTTTAGTTTACGTGATAAAATTTAATCGCTGAATAATATAAACAACAGAAAATAAATAAATGTTTTCAAAGCGACAAAATTAAATTAGATTACGACCATTATTTTAATGCTCTCTTCCCTCCATTTTCCCTTCGTTAATTTGCAAGCTACTTAGGTCGTGGCTTATTATGATCATCGCAATGATACTATATTATACTATACTATAAGATAATGATAGGGGTGCGAGTAGAGCTGCCACCTCTCCGGGTTTGACCCGGAGTCTACGGGTTTGCATGGTGCATGTCCGGGCTACAGGTTTAACATCGATATCTCCAGGTCAGGTGGAACGGGTAGCGACAACCGGTCATCTATCACGCAACGTAACGCACCGCGCGTAGTTCAAGTCAGCCTAGCACTAGCTAGGTAGGTAATTTATATTTTAAAAAAACATTACCAATATTAATTTGCCACTACTTTGTACTTATCTTAATTCATTAAAGCTTAAAAAAATGTTTTATTTTAATAAAAAAAACTATATTTCTAAAATCTCCGGGTCTACTGTTTTTGAAAGGTGCAGGTGTGATCAAGAGCTGCGGTTCGTCTTTGGATCCGTCCGTGGAAGAGCAGTGCTTGGTCCGGTGCACTCTGGGCATCGGCTAATGATTTCCTGGCAGTTTTTGAGAGATATCATTGACCGTTGGCTAAGAGCACGACAGAGGGGGAGGGTCCCCAAAATAATCTCGAAATAGACCCCACACATCTACCCGGAGAAAGACTTCTCTGTCGCCACAAACCTGCAATTCGGAAACTCGTCAGAGCGGCAGCCATTGTACCCTCTGGTTTACATGCTACATTTTGTCCCGGCTTGTGGCAAACGCAAAGGCCAATTGGTTAATTTAGTGAGTACACGTATGTTGCCAGCACAAAATGGACATAGCCTAAGGCAAAGGCTTAGCACATATATCCGATTTACCTTTGAGGATCGAGTGGTACAATCCATCAATCAGAGTTCACTTCGCTGCGCCGACTCGGCGGCAAATTGCCTTAACGCCTCGCCTGAGTTGTTGGGTAAACAACAGGGAATTATTACCAAAGTGGCCTGGAGGCCCGTATCGAAGTAGACTGGTATATATTGAATAATTAAAGCAAATGCGTGTCACGTGTCCTTTTTTGCTTCCATGCTGGTCCTGGAGTCCCCTCCCGCGCAGATGGTAAGCACATCACTATTTTGATTCCCCTTTCCACCTATACGCCCACAATTATACTAAACGTGGCCTTTTTAGGCTTTGTCTACCCCGTAAGAATAGTACCTATAGAATATGAAAATGAAAATGAAAATTTTATTTTTGCAAATTGGCCGCCAAGGGCTCTTTTACATGTCTTTTTGAAACTACCAGCGTATAAAAAATACCTAATAGAATAGTAATTTGTTTATGATATACACTATACATTGGATCGTACAAAAAACTAAAATAGTGTTCTGCGATCTTCCTAAGCGAAGGGATGAAGATGTGATTTATATATGTATGTATTAAAACAAACATGGAAAAAAGGTTTTACTTGAGTCCCATACTTCACTAACACGTTACAAAACTCGTCTATATTTAGCAAAATAATGTTGGCCGCATAAAAAACTGACGTATGCGAATTCTGTGGCGAAGTTCACGACGTCATTTCACGCTTGCCAATAACCGTGATGTATTATAGGCCGTAATGCCGACATTAGACGAGGTTATGTGGGTACAGTCGGCCTGGAAAATTGGTTGGGGTTCATAAACATTCCTGAGGGGTGCGGAATGGATTATGCTTTGTTTACAATTTTTACTGGCGCTTTATACTGTCGTGCGCTTATTGAGTTATCAACTGACGTAACTTGTATGTATATAATAATAATAATAATAATATAGCCTTTTTATTCCGAATTCGCTACAATTTCATTTTTTGTTGTTGTTGTTGTTGTTTTATTATTAAATTGTCGCGTAATTCGGCGTGCCTCATGGCAAAGGCCTCCTCCGTGTATTGGAGGGTTTGGGCTATAGTTCCCACGCGCGCCCAGTGCGGATTGGGAACTTAACACGCACCATTGAATTTCTTCGCAGATGTGTGCAAGGTTTCCTCACGATGTTTTCCTTCACCGAAAAGCTCATGGCAAATTTCAAATGTCATTTTCGCACATAAATTTCGAAAAACTCAGAGGTGCGCGCCCGGGATTTGAACCAACGACGCTCTGCTTGAGAGGCCACAGGTCAAACCACTAGGCTACCACGGGTTTTTTTTTTAACTTATATGTAATGTGTGACAATAGTATTGAGCGTAGGTCGGATATGAATTGCTCGTCGAAAAAACATAATATGTAATCGTCATCTCAACTCCAGCCTATATACGTCCCACTGCTGGGCACAGGCCTCCTCTCAGAATGAGAGGGCTTGGGCTATAGTTCCCACGCGGGCCCAGTGAGGATTGGGAAAATTCCCACACACCATTGACTTGCATATTATTTTATATGTAATCATAAAATTCAAAATTTATTTTTGCTAATTGGCCGCAAAGGGCTCTTTTTCTTTTACATGTCATTTTTGAAACTACCAGCGCATTCAGAAAGACATTGCCAAGAAGAATGCGCCGCAAGAAACTTGACAGAAAGTATTTTTTTCAAAATAAAACACATTAACAAAAAATATGTATAAGGTCCCCGAGCCTTAAATTATATTAGTCTATCTAAACTGAATCGGAATTAAATCGAATAAAAACGTTGTGGTAACCCCCCGAACCTTAAGAAAATACTAACCAACGCAGTGACTATGTCAGCAGCAGTCTGTCAAGTAAGTAAACACAGATTCAAAGTAAACAGCGTAGCGTCGCTTTTGGTTCTCAAACAACTCTTTGAAGTCTGCAGTAATAAAGCTGAATCACGCGTCTAAGTTAAAATGAAAAGATACTTCCGTATGTTTAGTGCTAACCGTCGACTTGTGATAAGACAAACTATTATGCTCGATTTGCTGGGCATAAGTGTAATTTTTTGTCCCGTAATTGTCTTCTATGCTGGTCTGGGAGTAAAGAAAAAACACAGAATGTGCCAGTTGCTTCTCTTCCCGCGTAGATGGTAAAAGCCCATCAAGGGAATGGGCATAGGAATCATGACTTTTATAGGCGACCCATTTAGGGATAAGTTCGCCTTTGTGCACGTGTGTTGTCCTGTATTCATCTTTGTCTTGTGTTACATACATACATACTATTTTGATTCCCCTTTCCACCTATACGCCCACAATCTCGGTAAACGTGGCCTTTAGGTCTTGTTATCTTAGGCTCTGTCTACGCCGTAAAGGATAAAGACGTGATTTGTGTGTGTGTGTGTGTGTAGGTATGTGTGTAATTTCAACAGGTCTTAATTACATCAAGGTAAAACAAAGCCGCGGGTAACAGCTACCCAGTTATATCATAATCAACAAATTTGCGTTCAGTAACACCCTTGCCTGATTCCACCAAATTAACAAAACACTATCGCCGACGGAAGTGAAAATAATGCGCCCGCGCTCCCAAACGAGTCTATCGCTCTTTGAATGGCTGCATAGTTCGTTGCACATTAATGCAACGCAACGCTACCAATGTCAAATTAAGCCTTTAAACACGGACTGGTTGAGTTAATCTACACATACATATGTCACGTCTTTATCCCTTACGGGGTAGACAGAGCCTAAGTAATAAAACCTTGAGGCCACGGTTAGCATGATTGTGGGCGTATAGGTGGGAAGGGGAATCAAACTAGTGATTGGGTTGCTAGCCGCATCGCCTATAACATTATTCCTAACACACAGGTAAACAAATAAGTGGACGGGGATCGCAAGCGCTGCCGAGCTGTTCCGCCTCGCTAAAGATAAGGAGAAGTTAGCTCCATGGCTAACGGCCACCTTTCATAAGTTGGAGAGGGACTAAAAGAAGACGAAGAAGAAGAAACAAATAATGAATTATAAATCAAAAACATTTACTTAGGTATTTTCGTCATTATATTAATCATTACACATCATTCACACTTTTATTTCTACTTTATGTTTCACATAACAAGTGAAAAGATTTTATTAATGAAAAAAAGGGGAATTAAAAACAAATCAAACTGTGATTAAATTAAAAACTAATTAAAAACTAATCTTAAAATAAAATAATTTAAAAAGCAGGGGCCCCCGAGGCATAGTAACTACCACAGACGCTGGCAACACTCCCCTTTAGACGGCGATACTAATACGCTGTCCAAGGAAGCTGCCAGCTCTGCAGTCACCCGTAGCGTCTATTAGCCTCTTCGAAACATCTTTGAAGAAGCTACTAGCGCTATAGGACCCCACGGAAAAGATTAGATTTTAACTATACTTTTCTCTATCAAAATGATTCATCACTAACATAATTTATTAATTTCTTATTTTGTAATACTAATACAACGTTATACACTACCGAAAAAACAACAACAATGCGTATAAAAATGTATCATTCGTTCGTTAAATACGGCATAAGGCTAGGGGTTCACATCCTGGACAATTAGGTGGCATGTACACTATGCAATTTTCCTCACCGCGGCAAGCGTGGTCTTTGCATACATCGAATGAGGACTGGCATGATCTGTGCGCTGTAAAAAAGAAAAAAAAAAAAAAGTTGATTATTGCAAGTCATGTTGCAACACCATAATTATTTGCCACTGGCAAGGTTATTCCAAGTAAGTAGGCATAAGAGTGTAGAGTCTTTCTTTCTTTCTTCTTAAGAGTACTCGACTAATTGCTTAATTCACAAAAAAATCTCTTATAAACTCCATTCAACTAACGTTCGTACTGGGATTTTTCTTGACGCAGCAATTACTATTTTAATAATTTTGTGTCACTCGGTCATTTACCGACGCTTACTGCTAAATTAATTTAAATTACCGTCTTACAGTGTAACAATAACATCACTCAAGTATAATTCGCCTCTGCTTAGCCGCGTCTGGGAACATAATTTTCATTTGTCATGGTGCCGTATCAACCGTTTTCATATTTTAGCCTATCTTGAAAATTGGCTTAATGTAGCCTCAAAACAAAGAGAACAAATAGATGCGAAGTGAATTATGAGATGCCTTTGGTCGCCTGTGTTTGGATAACCTAAATACTCGGCTTCTCTAGTTTTGGCAAAAATATCGTCTCGTACGCGTTTGCGTTACGTCCTCGAAGTCACAGGCTCGTTTGTGAAGTTGCAAGCTTGTATGTTACTATGTAATAATAATTAGTAGTAAAAAAAATACCGAGTTATGTGAGAAAATATCGAAATTGGTTTCTTATAATTGACTTTTCCGCACAAAAAAATAAATAAAAAGGATAGGTATTTTTTTAGACAATCCCGATTGGTAGCATGTCGAGCGAAGCGTATCGGTTGATCACTTAAATTATTTCATCAGTTTAACGACTTTTAAAAATAACACTATTTAAAGTAGGGCAAATGATAGTTATGTAAAGCGATGCGGGTGTCTATGGACGGTGGTGATCATTTAACATCAGGTGACCCACTAGTTCGTTTGTCTGGCCTCTCTAACATAAAAAAAAGATACTTTGGTTATGATTAACGGAAGAGCAGTTTGGCACATTCACTATATAAATAAATGAGAGAAGAATTCTCGAGTCGTATTGTTAATCGAATCGACTTATTGACAAAAGGCTGTATAAAGTTCTCATTTCGCCCCTAAATCCTATATTTATTTCCAAGAGTCCGATAATCCGTTTACAAACTCCCTTATTCCACCGTTTGTAATAAGTCATTGCTTTGCCGCGAGCGGTTCCAAGTGCCGCTGCTAGGAAATGGAAGTATTTTCCTCTAATTGTTTTGAATTTTCTGAACATCTGAGAAGATTTGGAAGATTAATGCACGTAATGCCACCCTGAGTGGAAGTCGCGTGTTCGCGAAATAAGGAATGTAAAGTGTGCGTCGAGACAATTACGGTTTTATACTCCGAGTTAGAAATTTGAATTTCGTTTCGTATTGTTCCACTCACACTAGTAGTGTTTAACCAGAGAGTGAGAAAGACGGTGTGTCGAACTTTGAATTTCGAATTTAGGTGACGACCCTGAAAGCCTTTTAGCATTTCACGTAGTTTTTAGGGAAATACGTATTTGGAACATTAGTCCTTAACATGGGAATTATCAGATTCTTTTTATGGCCCGATTTTTGTAAAAATAATCGCTCCAGAATGCTAAAGTCTGTGTATTGCTACAAAATTACTGTATGGAATGGAACGTAATCAATGACATCCCGTCAAGGCGCTTGCCATCGCTCCGTGCGATCTTGGGCTCCAGAGCAGCGGGAACGTTGGCACTGACGAGCGCCCATCTGAGGATATCATTCAGAGCAGCATGACGGGACAGGCGGCCGGCACTCGAGGACCAGGCGAGTCCGTGGAGGCCGAGGAGATCTACGGGGGCCGCACCAGAGGCACAATTGTGATCCACGCAAACCTCAGCACCAAGTCGGAGACCGACGGCTATACGGAGGGTGACTGGGTCTATGTAGGTGCCGGTTCGGTGAGGGATAGGCATGAAGCCAATGGCCTGATTCTGGTGTAGAAACCGCAATAATACTAACTGTCAATGCATTCTCCTTCTACACAGCATCCGCCGCAACACTGTTCGTCATCCGCACACTAGAAAAAAATACAGCATTTAGTACATTTTACCGCTTTTCACCTTGAATATATAAAACATACCAAATATAATTACATTCATCTGGGTATGTAAATTGACTGATCCTTGTACCTGTTTATGACTTGGTAATTCCTTTGGTCAAAAAAGCATGTCAAAGACATGTCTTTCACATACACTTGGATATATTTCATTGCGTTAATATTATGTTCCACTATGCTTGACTTCGCTACCACAGAAATTATTGATTCCAATTCCTTATTTATTCCTGATATATCAGGCATAACTGCGGTCCATATCAATGAACAAAAACTATGTACCGTGCTACTCCGCTATTCACATGTAAGAGAGCCCAGCCTGTGCGAAATATATTATGTTTTATCATGCAAGCCCACCCTCTTCTGCCACGTAAAACGTTTTTGTTCATTTTAATCCTCATTTAAATTCCAAAAAAAACTATGCAATACACAAAAATAAACTCACCTGTTTCCCGCCAACCTTACAATCCTGCGCGAGCGCGACACACAAGCACCAACACACCAAAACAGCCCTACAATCCATTTCACGCACCAAAATCACGTGCAAATAAGAACAACATCAGAAAACAACTGAACATGAGCCAGTACGACGGCATTGACGGATGACCATAACACACAGCTTCATCGAAAACAATCGAAGATCGACGCAGAAACTGCAGTCGTATTATATTGGAAACATGTGACTCCTGCGCCGACCTCGGGCATTGTGGAGTTAGAATTTATGTAGACACAGCTGCAGTACGCGTATATACACATATTGATACTTGTAGTAGTAGTGTTTTAAATGGGGCAGTGAAGCAGGTGAAATTGGTGACCCTGTAATTGATTATGGATATACAATAGGAATAAAATAATATAATAGGTACACAATAAAACAACGGCGAAACGACAGGCGCAGAACTAAATGATCCGATAAATCTAGCTCGTGATAAAGGGATTTAAATCGACAACATTTCGCTACTAAATACAAAAGCGACACATTTCAAAATCGGACACTGTTGCATTTGAAACCTTATAATGACCAACTTTTTTATTTAGATGCAATGGCAAATGATTTTGGAATGCGTCCGTTTTGTATTTAATCAACGATTTGCCTATAAGTGAGAAGCTAACATAATTTTAAAAAACTGGCCAATAAATTCGTCAAGTCAATATAAAATCCAGTTTTAGCGGAGCCCTACTCCCAAGGAAAATGTAGCTCCGATGTTTCTTTTTTCTTTAATGTCTCCCATGTACAGACATCGACCTGTTACAATTTTATTATAATATGTATGAAAACGTGTTGTGTGTAAAAATTCGCATAGTAACAAGGTCACGTGACAGCTAGTAACAGATAGAAAAAATAAAGGGCTTATCCACCTGCTATAGGTGGTGTAGGGTAGCACGCATCACGGAATAACGAGGATCCGGGTTCGATTCCCGGCCATAGCTTTACTTTTCGGATTTTTCTATGTGTACTAATTTTCTGTGTCGTTTAGAAATTTATAGTATGTATGTGTATAGATATGTTGTGGTGTGGTGGTAAAGATATTGAATGCATTTGTGAGCCCGCGTTTGAGACATACACAGCCTCTATTCACGCGATACTACGTGTTCGCAAACAAATGGCGTCTGACAATATCGTGACTAGTTTATTGACAATACATTGTCATACTAATGTCGACTATTGCAACATCGGTGACTATTTGCGCAAATAGCGAATAAAATCCCTGAATACATTAGACAAGAATCCCGAAACAATATATTTAAAAATAATTTAAAGACATTCCTAATCAAAAAATGCTATTATTCTGTTAACGAGTTCCTAAATGATGAAACTGTGAAGTAATTTAAATGAAAATTATAGAAACATTGACATTTTAAGCTACCTATTAATATTCCTTAAATTTATATGACATTATAAACCATTGTAGTGATTCTTAGATTTAATTCACATACTACTATTATTCTGAAATCATCTCATTTTATTAACAAATAATTAACTAGAATAGAATAACATTAATGAATTTAATAATATCAATGTATAGCTCTAATGTACTTACTTAATTAATTTCATGGCATGTTTTGATGTTATATTACAATCCTAGATTTAGATATTAATTACTATTGTGTGCCCTTGCAGGGCGTCATGGACTGACTTAGAACAATGTTAACATCTTCATATGTATGTACATGACTTGACAATGAATAAATAAATAAATTTGGCACAGTTCGCGATTGATTGGCCTAACACGGTGTAGTTGGAAATCGTACGTAATTATAAATACAGACCGAACTTTGCTACAAGCTTGTTCCGCATCTAAGTTTCTCAAATCAGGAGGCACCAATCCAAGCCATATATTTAGCCCATAAATAACAAGAATGACTTTACTTCTGAAGAAATTATTCGGCCGCCAGTTTCTGCGGTTGATTTATAAGGGCCAACGTTAATTTCGGCAACGAACATTACATTAGGTTTTCGCTGAAAAATATCAGCGATTCAATTTCATACGCGTACCTAATATGAATAGAATAGATGTGGTGGTTTTTGATAACTACACCTTTAAATAAGTGGGAAGTAAACAAAAGAGAAATGTTGAGCTACTTGAGTGACAGCTGAATGCGCCATTAGCATTCAATGTCACTAAATTCTAAAAGATTAAATATTTATTTTAAAGAAAATGTTTATGTAGATAACCTAAAAAATCTCTATGTGTTTATGTAGTCGTCATAAATTTCGCAGAGTTCATATTTAATTATAATAAACCACTATCTGAACTAAAATAACCACTAAAAACTGGAACTTTTGATTTCCCTTTCCACCTATACGCCCTTAATCATGCTAAACGTGGCCTTAAGGTTTTGTTACCTTAGGCTCTGTCTACCCCGTAAGGGATAAAGACGTGATATATGTATATTTGTATATATATGTATGTAAAAACTTGAGTTTTAGTGAGTTATAGTGCGAGGGGACGCGTACGAAACGAGCGTAAAATTTCAAATTTGTTAGTAGACCTCTGATTATATTCGTGGCCACTGTTTCGTTACAATCCAGCAGAAATAACGAGGTAAATATTCCGTGATTTGGGCTATAAAGTCCCGACTCAGTATTTTAATACCTAACTCGCTTAGCAGCATATTTGTTTAAGCCTAAATTGCCCGTTTAAATACCGAAAATGCTCAATTGCCAAAACCGAAACATCCCTACTAAATAATCTCATATTTTCCAGGTAAAAACAAACAAAATATCACGTAGCCAGCAATAACCTCTTATCCGGGTTCGGATGAGACCCTTGTCCATTTTTATGATTATTCAATATCTGAATTTTCAATTTTTTTCTGTTGCGTGAATGCTTTTCCAAAAAGGTTTCCCTTAGGATAAAAGGGTAAAGGACGTCGTGGAAAAAACCGTTAAGTACTTTATGAATTGCAGGCGGCTCCATTGTGCCCAATCCAATTGAATAAATTATATTTCTTGCCAAATAAAACGAAACAAATTCCGGATATCATACGAATTCGTTTGGAAAGGGGAAACGACCGCTTCGAGGCTTAGGCAAATTTACACGTAAAACTGTTACCTTTAAGGTGGAAGATTCCAACGGTTTGTGATGATTTGATGAATTTTAACAATGTACCTTACTGACCCTTAGGGTTTGGTCACGATGTGATCAGTTCTCGATATAACATCAACTTTTTAGTAAAAATTATGCAAACACGTTTAGATAACTAATAGGAGATCCCATACAACCCAAAAAATACATGTTATCTTAAGAGATTCTTTTTTCAACCGTTTCATTTGTATCTTTATTTTCTTAATACAATGTTTGTTTTACTATTAAATTTAATTAGAATGTTATATGATTATTGATTATGTTATAAAAAAAACTTTCTGTCGATTTCTTACGATGTATTCTTATGGTGGTCTTTCTAAAAGCGCTGATAGTATAAAAAAACATTTAAGTGACTTGTTTAACTATGTAATAAATTTAAAAACAAATAAAGATAATTATTCAAAAACAGACTAATACTAAAACTACTACTACTTGCTTCCTAGACTAAGATAAGATAAGATAAATTACACAAAAGATCCACGAATGGGTCGAAGTGTATCCGTAGGGACCCCTAGACTACTACTTGCTTTCGAGACAATGGAAGCTTGCTCGGCGGACACAAAAAACATTCTAAAAGAGCTTTCAACACGTTTAGTGCTGCCACAGGTGACCCTAGGGCTGGCGCTTACCTCTCTCAAAGGCTAGGAATAGCAGTTCAGAGAGGCCATGCGGCCAACGTCTTGGAGTCGATGCCTGTGGCGGAATATTTTGACGACACGTTTACTTTCTAGTTTTATAATTAGGAGAGACCTTTGCTCATTTGCAAAATATTTGATTCTGATCATAATCCGGATCTACCCTTCTCCCTCCAGAGAATACATACATACACAAATCACGTCTTTATCCCTTACGGGGTAGACAGAGCCTAAGGTATCAGGTACCTACAGGCCACATTTAGCAAGATTGTGGGCGTACAGGTGGAAAATGGAATCAAAATAGTGATGGGTTGCTAGCCTCATCGCCTATAACATGATTCCTAATATTTTCGCCCATTCCCTCGATGGGCTTTTACCATGCTCGGGTAGAAATGCAACTGGTACAATCTATGTTTTTTCTTTGCATGAAAGGTCCAAACAATTCCAGAGAATGTCTAAACAATTTAAACAACAACAAATTCTAAATTTCTACCGGAAAAGGCGATTCACTCGGCCGTGGAGCCTTAGTCCAAAGGGTACGGCTACAAATCAAACTTCAACCGGCGGAAGTGCAAACAGAATATATCTCTACACTTCCGCTCGCACGAACGGCATGGGTCCCAATCTTAAATCACAGAAACAAGGCTATGTGTTACACCATTTGTCACCAATCGTGAGACATCTGGGATGGAAATCGCTGTCCTTCTCTCTTACGTGCTAGACTTTGTGTGAGAGAAGGCGACAAATTATTGCACCCTTTCGAGGAGTAGTTAGAACTAAAACAGTATATATATAAGCTAAAGCAGTAAGGAAACTACGAACAAATCGGTTGAAACGGAACACGCACACAGGCGCGCGCTTTACACGGCCCCTAAGCGGACCTCGTCCACTCCGCTCAGGCTCAGGTCCGCTTAAGAGCCGTGTAAAGCGCGCGCCTGTGTGCGTGTTTCGTTTCAACCGATTTGTTCGTAGTTTCCTTACTGCTTTAGCTTATATATATATATATTATACTGTGGAACTACTGTCGCATCATTTAAGCGGTCGGTCTATAGTTGCAAGTTTTGGTGCATCCAAATATCACACACAATATAAAGGGGAGATATGTATCAATTTACGACGTAGGTAACAATGACATTACGTTACAGATGATCACTGACCCTAACCCCTTATCAACCCCATACAGTAGGCTAGAAAATCAGATGCGGGTATTTTGAGTATCGATAATTTGCATCGTTGTTAATTAGTTTAAAGCGTATACAATACAATACAAATACCTACTCTTTATTGACCACCACAAATCGGTAAAAAACAATACAGAAACAAAGAACATGGTAGACAATAGGCGGTCTTATCGCTTAATAGCGATTTCTACTAGGCAACAAATAAAAGAAAGCAATAAGTCGGAACAGTTTAAGTAGGTGGCGGAAACAAATAGACAGGAGAAACGCAGGGATGATATTAAAAACAACAATACTAACATAAATACAATATACAGCTAAATATTATTACACATAAACGGATAACTCACGTATAAAAAGTCGAGTGATGCTCGTGATGGGTGTGTTCGTTCGTGTCGCTGCCGCCGGGGCGAGCGCTCTTGGAAAAAAGGACTACGAAATAGTCCGAAACATGTCGAGCATCACTCGACTTTTTATACGTGAGTTATCCGTTTATGTGTTATAATGATTAAGTCTCACGGTAGTTTCATGTTGAAAATACAGCTAATACAGAAAAATACAGCTTGGTTTGGATTATCTTTGGACGGTAGCGGTATTTTTTTTAAATAGAAACAAAATGTAATTTTGTAGACGGATGGTGAAAAGTAACTAAAAAATTGTTAATTTGCTAAAAGCAGGATAACGCGCGTCACACTGTTAAATTCTTCACATACGAGCAAAAAGGAAGAATTTAAATCAAAAAGCCAGCTGCAAAAAGCTGGTATTTGGATTATTTTCTCGCTTTTCCTGCATTTACGTGCGAGACCATATAAATTTTGTACTTTTCATCTTCATTGCAGTCACATTTCAAATTTAGATCTTTTCAGTTCAGTCTTATGGTATAATTTGGAATCGTTGGTGAAAGGGTGATAAGCCTTTTTGACAGTATCTTACATACTTCTACACGTTTTTTGTGAAACTACATAATGACACGTGTAGCGCGGGCTTAACTACACACGTTTTTGAACGCGACCCGCCGACCTTCTCGCTCGCTCGGTATCTCTCGCTCTCTCGCTACCGGCATCCGATCGAGCCGCACGCGCGCCGAACCGCGGTGCTCAATTTATCTTTCTTTTAAGTGATAACTATTTCTTGTACCGAACCCTTAATGTTACTAATTTTTTTTTCTAATCTTCCGATATTGTTTTTGCAACGGGAAGATCTCCAGGCAGATGTTACGCCCGAGGACCGAAGTCCAAAACAAATCCAAAACAAATAGTAGAGTTGTAATATAAAGGGTTCGGTACAAGAAAATAGTTTTAACGGCTAAAAGTCTGATAAATTGAGCACCGCGGTTCGGCGCGCGTGCGGCTCGATCGGATGCCGGTAGCGAGAGAGCGAGAGATGCCGAGCGAGCGAGAAGGTCGGCGGGTTGCGTTCAGAAACGTGTGTAGAGCCCGCGCTACACACGCTATTTTTACAAAATTCTGTTAACTTTTTCTCACTGAGCGCGTCAGCGTAAACAATTTCCAAGAAGTGCTTACCGAGGTTGCGGATTTTATATAAAAATGTAGAAAATTGTCCGTAAAATAGCTAGCACAGGCACGCTTTCTTGTCATATGTAACGTTCAAAGTATAATTTACTAGATTGCTTGCGACTGAAACGGAACTCCCAAGTTGACTATTTTACAAGCATTTTACTTGCAATTTACGTTTATTTGGATCAAATCTTGCAAGCCAAATTTGTCTTACATCTGTTGGTCCGATTGTTACACGTATGAAGGTTAGATGACAATGCAAGTACAGTCAGCTAAACTACAAGTAAAAGAAATTAAATTGTAATTTTCAGGCCAGACAAAGACAAAACATACTTTTTCTTAGAAGAAGCCCGTAACTTTTGTAAATGTGTTTGGAGGCTAATCTCGTCTGTGGTCTAACGTGGCGAGTAAGACAGCCGTGACAATTGAAAAACTCGTATTGGCAGAGTGCAAAGCGGGTGGAGGGGGTAGCCTAAACGATCACAGCGCTCGCTACGGCTAAAATTTTCATTTTTGTCGCTGACTTGAGCTGTCAAATCCATATTGCAGTAAACATTTTCTAATCGTTTTTGAGATAAAAATATGGTCCTGGTAAGATGTGTTGTTGTGAATTGTAATAACACCAAGAACAATAGCGACTGTAAATTTTACCAATTTCCAAGACCATGGTGGAAACGAAACCAAAGAAATAAGTGGATATTTGCCGTAAGAAAAAAAAAGTAAGTTACCTAACCTCTAAAATTTCACTGAAAACAACAATTTTAATATTATTGGCAATAATGTTACTGACTACCATTGTCCAAAATTGTGTAATATAGTAAAATAACACAAGATTTCATTAATATTTTTCACAATATTTACTTACTTCTTGTTTGACAGCGGTGACAATATTGTCCATAATGGCCGCCTGTCACGTGGCGCTGTCGTCGCGCTCGGTCCCAATAGAATTTTTAAAATGATTCCATAATGCATCGCAACTGCACTGGTTCGACAGCGCTTACAAGATTATGTGATGTTTTTGTGACAATCCATTTACATCGATACGTAAACAGAATGGCAACAAAGTAACAACCACAAACGTCGAGGTTACTTTGTGTTTAAGATTTGCTCTTTTATTTATGGTCGTAGCGACGTTGAATTGAATATAGAATATAGAGATCGGGAACGGTTTATCTCGGGATGCACTCTGCAACAAACGCGTGAATAAAGTGAGGTTTTATATCGGATGCTGCGGCGAGATGAATCGGCGTCCCGAGTATTGGGATAGGTTTAAAGATTATCCATTGAAACGTTCATGAATTTACTCTGGTTTTAACTTTATACGAAAGAGAAATTTTCGTTTAACGTACCGAACTAAAACTTGAATTTAGCACGATTCATCCATCATTATTCTTGATAATATGGCCGTCGCTTAAGTTTTTTAAGAGTACTTGAATAAATAACTAACTTTAATAGGGAGAACTTTCAAATTAATGCTGAGGTATTTTTGTCAAAAATATATTTTCTACGCGAGTTTTGTTGCTAACTGTACTATTGTAGCATTGGATTGTCATAAAACCTTGCATATACTACATTTTAAGTAAAACAACTGAAATTGTGCTAAAATTCAATTCCAAGATTTTAGACAAAAAATAAATATTCTATGTTATAGAAATGGGAACTATTTGGAAAGGGGTACGCCACTGCCGGCAGGCAGAAATGAGAACTCAGGGGTTTTCGGGAATTTAATGTGAGAAGTGATGGCATGGATTAGTGGTTAAAGCAGCAATGTACAGAAAGTCACTAGAATCTCAAACACTGAAGGGACGATGTCGCTTGCGGTGCGAGCGTCGTGTGATGCGCGGGAGTCAATAAGTAACGCGCGGTCTCGCTATTGCGGTTCGGACTTCGGACTCGACTGGCGGGCGTGGCAATGGCGGCCGGCGCGTGAGGCGTGCTGACCGTTACAGAGCGGGGCGCGGGAGACGGAGAGGGGTACCGCGCGTATACTACTCTACACTCACACTGGCAAGTAATCTAGCTAGTGTGCGTCCGCTAAAGGCAAGATGCAACCAGCTAAGGATTGGAATACGGTTTGCTCTAAAGTGAAGTTTGTAGAGCTTGTACAAAGAGGTTGATTACTTCCTACTGTCGTGGGAGGTTCTAGTTTTTAAAATTTTTCCTTTACATATTTTGTATTACATCGTAGATGATATTGCTGAGGTTTAATTTAATTTAATATATACAACATTGAATACTTTAATGAAACTTAGAAGAAAAAACATAGAATCTACCAGTTGCTTCTCTTCCCGGGCAGATGGTAAAAGCCCATCGAGGGAATGGGCGAAAATCATAGGAATCATGTTATAGGCGATGCGGCTAGCAACCCATTACTATTTTGATTCCATTTTTCATCTATACCTAGCCCCACAATCTTGCTAAACGTGGCCTGTAGGTCTTGTCACCTTAGGCTCTGTCTACTCCGTAAGGGATAAAGGCGTGATTTTTGTATTGTTTAATAAAAGGCGTGGCGGTGAATTAAATCATTGTGTTTATAGTTTAATATCCCACTGAACCGAGTTAATCGCATCGATAAACAAGCTTTTTTATTGGATAGCGCACTCTCTCTTCCGTTAGGCATTTTGCACCACCATTTCAATTTAATATCCATTATTTTCCGTTTCCCACTGTTTTATTGTTTTGTCCCCTTTTATTTACGTACTCGTAGATACATATTTTCTATTTCTCCTAGTTCACTTTAAGCAACTCGTCTATCTTTCTATACATATAATAAGTCAGTAGAAAGTTCGTGTCTGCACATTAAATAATTTCATTAAATAGAGTCATCAAAAATATAGTGCTAACGATCAGGGAAGAGCAATAAAACACATAAAAGTAGATTTTATAATTTTTGTCTGTCTATGTATGTATGCATGGATGTGTGTTCATTAATGTCTGTGTTCGCTAATATTCAAAACTACGCAACGGATTTTACTGCGGTTCTTACAAATAGTCAAAACTTATATCAGGCCATTTTATAAGCTTTATTTTATTGAAATCTAATGTCAGCAAAAAAAGTTATCATCATTCAAAGTTTAAAGTGTTAAGCGCCTGTTTAAATATGCATAGCAATATGTGATTTCCAGTGACATTTGATCTTTTAAACAGTCGTAGCATTAGAAATACATAAATACATACATAAAGTAGGTACGTATTTGTCCCTTACGGGATAGAAGTTTGAAGTTACCCACAATACTAATTTCACGCAGGCGATGTCGCGGACAAAAGCTAGTTTAGAATAAATTTCAGCCTACCTACTGTAAAATTATTTAGAAGATCGTTTCTAATCATTTAAATATAGTTTGGTCGCGTTACTGTAACTAAAGATCTAATGGACAGTTGTCTAAATTTTAATGGAAAAAAGAACTTTACTTTGCCACCTTGATGAAGACAAGCAAATCCATGCTCTTCCATGCTGGTCTGGGAGTAAAGGAAAAAAACATAGGATGTACCAGTTGCTTCTCTTCCCGCGCAGATGGTAAAAGCCCATCGAGGGAAAATCGAGTAAGCGAAAATCTAAGGAATCATGTTATAGTATAGGCGATGGGCTTTCGTCTCCTAACACCCTTGTAGAAAACGTAACATCCTTGTAGAAATTAATTCTGCATAAACATCACCAGCTGCAACTCATACGGCAACTGATTGGGCCGATGTATTAAAAAAATCGATATAAAGTTAATTAAACTTTTATAGGGAATACGCAAAGTTTCGGGTCCAATTTGCTGGTACAATGCGTATTTTATTTATCAACCGGGCACGCGCGCTTTTACAAAAAAGGAAATCAACAATTGAGTCTCTGTTTTGAGGCTTATTTTAAGACCCATCTGACCATTATTTATTATGTTTTGGTACCTACTATAAGTTTATTTAATTTGAGTCAGTGAAGTTTGTCAAATAAAAATAAAAAAAATATCGTTTTAAAAATGAAGGGTTGTAACAAAAAATTCATGTGACGATTGTAATGCTCGTTTGTTTGATTGTAATTTCCGAACAAATCATCTCTCCTATCCGTAGTTTTGAGCCACTGCTTCGACAACAATAAAAAAAAAATTTTTCTTTGGTCCGCACGAATACATTGCCATATTTCAAGTTTTTTTTATATATTTAAAAATTAGGGGAACTGTTTACATGAAAAAAAAATCTTAACTAACAAAACAAGTTAGCCAAAAGGGATATGAATCAGCAAGGATGGTGTGATAGACATATAAATATATTTTAATAAATGGTAATACGAGCGTGTAAAAAACATAAAGTGTGTCAAATTGTAAGAAGAAAAATTATAGTCTTATATTGTTGGTAGATACAAAGGAGGCTGGAGATAAATATAAATCTAGATTAGCGGAATAAAGAAGGAAATTTATATTGGAAGGAAGTGGCACATGGAGAGAGATCAGGTCATGAAAAAGGAAGCATTGTTATACCTACTAAGAAAATGTGATTTAAATCCCCATAGTCATTCCCAAAAAAGAACATTGCAGGCGTAGACACTTTGTTATTTTTTTAAGTTCGGACCCGTTTCCTGCTATTAAAACGCTGGCTGGAAATAATATTCTACGGAGATTGCTAACGGTGTATTCACACTGTTAGCAAGTCGCGCAGAAGGCACGCCGCTCTACATATAGCTGTTTGTGTAGAAGCATCGTTATAAGTATCATAACAGTACTTCAAACAAGATAATTACCTTGTGCAGAAATGCAGTTTCGGTGTGTTGATAAAAAATGCCTGCGGGTAGCATTTCGGCGGCTTTTCCCATCCTTGTTTTACTTTGCCTAAAACTACTTTACATATTATAATACGAATTAAGTACTGCTGGTAATTTTTATAAGATTTGTACCTATTTATTAACAGCTGACTGATAATCATGTAAAAAAGTAAAAACTGATAATGGCGTAAAATTATAATTTGCAGTTTTTTTGCAAACTTTAAACAATCCACTAATGGTTTTTTAATTCGACTCCTCACCGTTCCGTTTCTGTAAAAGCAAACCTTTAAAAAGCAACCAAAAAATAACTTGGAAGTTATCTCAATCCCGTTAATCCTCTTATAACGTTTGCAGTAACTTAATTTGGCAACAAAAGACCAATCACGAGTCCACTCGACCGGGACTGATTGAGCGCCGTCCAATTGTTTCCTCTGATTAACTTATCTGTGGGGAGGTGATCAGCCATCTTTCTTTCCATAGTCCATTTGTCTTGTTACGGGACGTTGCCGTCATTCGATAAGTTCGGTGAATTTTCGGATTTTTTGGATGTTTCTTCGATAGTTTAGAAACAGAATCTTACTCATCATTAATTAATTGGCTAATTTAGGTTTTAGAAGGTACGTAATTTTAATCTCAGGTTCCAAATTTCCGTAGAATCTTCAGTTGATTTTACAGAAAGTGAAGCTCCAAAATTTTGAGAAATTATTCTTCACTTTTGTGTAACTTTGAAAACGTCAATTTGCAGTTTTTTTTTTTCAGTTTTCCTCATTTTCTCACATCTTAAACCTACCCTGGAAGTCCGCAAATATTTCTAAACCAAAATTAAGCAAATTGATCCAGCCGTTTTCGAGTTTTAGCGAGACTAACGAATAGCAATTCATTTTTATATATGTTGAGTAGATTAGTCATAATCTCTGAAGTGGACTCGATAACTATTTAGCGGAAAAGGAGCAGGAAAGTGGAAGAGAAGTAGAAATCAAAGCAGCACCTGACATTGCAATTATAATAATATAATATATACAAGACAGTGACTTAAGAAACACGTATAAGAAAAACAATTTCAAATAATAGGATAATAAACAATATCAGAAATATAAAATAACTATATTTATTTCTATGCCTTCCATGCTGGTCCGGGAGCAAAGGAAAAACATAGAATGTGCCAGTTGCTTCTCTACCCGCGCAGATGGTAAACGCCCATCGAGGGAATGGGCGAAAATAATAGGAATCATGTTATAGGCGATGAGGCAGCCCATCATTATTTTGATTCCATTTTCCACCTATACGCCCACAATCTTGCTAAATGTGGCCTGTAGGTACCTGTTACCTGCGGCTCTGTCTACCCCGTAAGGGACAGAGACGTGAATTGTGTATGTGTGTACAACGCCAATAATCTCTGTAACCTAACCGAAGACCCTTTTGCGCATCACGAAAGCTCAATACCTAAAGCAAAGTTTGCTGGGCCGAGCCATAATCTAATAGCAGTATCATAGTGCATGTCACAGCCTTCAGGGGCTACAATATTGGATCTGCGGTTAGCAACTTACTTAAACGGTTTAAGACTCTCACGGATCAAAGGATATCGGGAACCTTTGCAAACTTGGCTTAATTAATTAATTTGCAGGCTGTTTGTTAGTTCTGTCATTGTAGGCCACGGCTGGTTACTTTGGGGAGTTATCCTTGAAGTTGATAATTGCTTTTGTTTCGGGTCCGCGGCTTGTTTTTCGGAGGTGCGTAATATAGCTAAGTTTCAAAGTTGAATATACATATTACACGGGACTGTAAATAGCGATATTTTAGCTGTACCGTCACGCCTCATTCCGTACAATTAGACCTTTGCCACTTTTTTCCTTGTTACGATCTTGACATACCTATTTCGCTTACATTCATCAATAATGCTGATATTAAAAGCCGTGGTAGCCTAGTGGTTTGACCTGTGGCATCTCAAGCAGAGGGTCGTGGGGTTTGAATCCAGAACATGTTCGCGGCTTAGGTGTGGGCCCGTGGCCCTCCTGCCGCACCTAATCCTAAATTAATCATCCTACATTGGTTTTACCAGTGCCGGTTATGTAACTTGGTTGTGTACGGGGAACAAGCTATAAAAACAGACACGTCTGTAAATAAATACATTAAACACGAGGTGTATGGTGTGACAGAGGTGTATGGTGTGACAGAGGTGTATGGTGTGACAGAGGTGTATGGTGTATTAATAGCCGCCATCTCCCAGCTGGTGTGAATACACTTACAGTGGAGCTCCGCCTAACCAAATGCGAGACTAATGCATTTGCAAAGGAATTTGATATTTCTCGAAACGCTGGCGCTACACGGTTTGCCTTTCACCTACTTTTGTTCAGGTCTCAAGAGATGTGTTTACAGGAAAGTGGAAAGTTCAACCGTTGGGAATAGTGAATGCTAAATAACAAGATAGCTCATCATTGTGGGCAAATACTATTTGGCAGGCATCACTGACACATTTTCAATTACAATTCGTGCACCTTGACTACGGATACAGAGCATTATGAGGTGAAATAAATGGTAGGTAACTAACTCTACCTATTTTTGAACACCAACTCAAATCTCACTATTTGTCACTAGTTGAATACACTTGCAGTCTTTAGTCCCTTTCTTTTTTTTTGCTTCTGATCAAATCCTTTTCTCATTTTCTGTTACAATACATGGTCTTCTTACGCTGATGATCTATTTTTCATGTCCGTGTTGTTTTCTTGTTTTTTTTCTAAAAAAATTGTATATACTGTCTTATATTTGTGTGTCTTGCAAAAAGGAATAAATGTCTTCTTTCTTTTCTTTTTCTTTCTTAAATATAAATAATAATTATTATTTTTATTTATTTTTCGTTATTACATTCTAATATATATTTTGTATAAGTATCTTAAGTATTATGCAATAATGTTATGTGTGTATGTATACTATTTTATTTATTTAGCTATGTATTATATTTATGTTAGTATTGTTGTTTTTATTATCCCTACGTTTCTCCTGTTTATTTGTTTCCACCTACTTAAACAGTTCCGACTTATTTCTTTCTTTTATTGGTTGTATGATAGAGAGCTGCACTTCCCAAGGGTACTAAAAACTTCTTGTTTTTTTTCTAAAAAAATTGTATATACTGTCTTATATTTGTGTGTCTTGCAAAAAGGAATAAATGTCTTCTTTCTTTTCTTTTTCTTTCTTAAATATAAATAATAATTATTATTTTTATTTATTTTTCGTTATTACATTCTAATATATATTTTGTATAAGTATCTTAAGTATTATGCAATAATGTTATGTGTGTATGTATACTATTTTATTTATTTAGCTATGTATTATATTTATGTTAGTATTGTTGTTTTTATTATCCCTACGTTTCTCCTGTTTATTTGTTTCCACCTACTTAAACAGTTCCGACTTATTTCTTTCTTTTATTGGTTGTATGATAGAGAGCTGCACTTCCCAAGGGTACTAAAAACTTCTACGTCACTCTGTTACTCTATTGTCACAGTTTAACTGTTTTTGATTCAAAGACAAATGTACCCGCTGGGGTAGAGATCCTATTTTATGTCGAGATACGTGACCCGAGGAAAGCGAACACAGAGATTGAATGACAAGTACTGAATTGGATACCTACAGCGAAACCCCAATAGATCTCTTTAGGGTTCTCTCGGTCTACACGCCAAGGGAACCCCTACCAGATTATTTATGTCGTAAATATCAATTCGACCCAATTTAAATAGTTATCCATACTTTTCCATACTTATATTATAAGTACAGAAAGTTCAAAAGTAAAAAAAAAATACAATTGACGAAGAATAAAATACGGTTATGTACAATGGCGATCTCTGGAAGGGATCGCAATCAGTTTTTTAACCTTTAAGTATATTATCAATGCGAAAATAAATGAATATCTGTCTAACATAATAAACTTCTTTGATAGGAACAAAACATTCGGTATAAACATCCTAACACACACCCACACAAATCACGTCTTCATCCCTTACGGGGTAGACAGAGCCTAAGGTAACAAAACCTAAAGGCCACGTTTAGCATGATTGTGGGCGTATAGGTGGAAAGGGGAATTAAAACAGTGATGGGTTGCTAACCACATCGCCTATATAAGATCCATCTATACGCCCACAATCTTGCTAAAGTGGCCTAGCTCTTGCCACCTTAGGCTCTGTCTACCCCGTAAGGGATAAAGACGTAATTTGTGATGTACCTATGTTAAAATAAAAAATAATCTACGTTCAGTGGGGCGCCTCCATCGTTAATATGTCTGGTCAGGTGGCATTTTGTGCACGGGCACTTGCATTTTTGGACGGAACCCTTTACTAATATTTACCTCACTCTTGTCCAGTTTTATACGTAAATCTCCAACTGTCCGTCCAGAACTGTTATGAATAATCCCCGAGGACTCGTGTTCGAGGTTGATGGTAAATGTCGTATATAAATCTAGGTAATGGACTTATCTATCGTCAAAGAATTCGTTGCTTTCGATTATTACCTTCCGTGCTGGACTGGGAGCAAAGAAAAAACATACAAATGTACCAGTTGCTTCTCTTCCCGCGCAGATGGTAAAAGCCCATCGAGGAATGGGTGAAAATAGGAATCATGTTATAGGCGATGCGGCTAGCAACCCATCACTATTTTGATTCCATTTTCCACCTATACGCTCACAATCATGCTAAACGTGGCCAAAGCCTAAGGTAACAAAACCTTAAGGCCACGTTTAGCATTATTAAGGGCGTATAGGTGGAAAGGGAAATCAAAATAGTGATGGGTTGCTAGCCGCATCGTCTATAACATGATTCCTAAGACTTTCGCCCATTCCCTCGATAGGCTTTTACCATCTGCGCGGGAAGAGAAGCAACTGGTAAATTCTGTTTTTCTTTACTCCCAGACCAGCATGGCAGAACTTAACTGGTCATTTAATATTTGAGGACTCTACCAAAGTATAAAAGCATAGTGTCATTACGCTGTAAAATGTCATTATGCTTAGTGTAGCTTTTCGGTCACAAAATTTAAAATGTCAAATACTATGAGAACAGTTTGTTGCCGTTTCGATCCGCAAGTCGCTGCCAATTTTTCCATAGTCATTGAGACGTTCACGCGAACGCGTTCGAGAGTTATTTTGTGACCGAAAACTTGCACTAAGCATACAGTTTGTTGCCATTTCGATCCGCTAGTGGCGCTGCCAATTATTCCATAGTAATTGAGACGTTCACGCGAACGCGTTCGAGAGTTATTTTGTGACCGAAAACTTGCACTAAGCATACAGTTTGTTGCCGTATCGATCCGCTAGTGGCGCTGCCAATTATTCCTTAATTGCAACGTTTACGTGAACGCGTTCGAGACGTCTTTATATGCGAAAACTTACACTAGAGCAGGGGTGGCCAACAGGTCGATCGCGATCGACCGGTCGATCGCGACTGTTAGTCCAGTCGATCGTGGCAAGGCCAAAATATAAATACGTAGACCAGACTGCCCAACGTTATCACCAACTGCATATTTAAGGTTTCATGAAGCATGTAATTGGTAGATCGCACAGGGTTTCGTTAGTAAACAGGAGATCTTGGGTCTGATCAAGTTGGCCACCCCTGCACTAGAGGCTCTGGTTCATAGACAAATGCACTGAAATACTAGCATCATACCAGGGCCACATAAAATGACGAAGTACGTATTTACGAGCGCTCGAGATGAGATCATAATGGCACGTTAATCTTTTTCAGAACGCGAAAGCGCGCGTTTACGTCCTAGAAGATACAGGCCGTAGGGCCACTTATAATGAAAGTTTAACGATAAAGTGATAAAGGATGTCTAGTCTTGGGGAAGTGTTCGTAGAGACTGTTAGACGTTTTATTGGGGGTCCTTAGCGCTGTAAAATTCGAGACAGTCTTGATTTTATTGCGATTTCTTAATAAAACACAATTTAATTTAATTTTCTATGTTGTATCGAGGCTTTGGGTTAAAAACTGTTGTAAATTCTATCGTCAAAAAAAAAAATAGTTAAAAATGAAATTGGTAATTAAAAGGCATGAACTTATTATAGTAGTCTACGCAACTGATGCATATCTTTAAAACTACGCAACAGATTTTTATGCAGTTTTTTAATAGATAGAGTGATTCAAGAGGCTAAATATACAAGAATTGCCGGTTTAAATTTACATACACATACACAAATCACGTCTTTATCCCTAACGGGGTAGACAGAGCCTAAGGTAACAGGTACCTGGCCACATTTAGCAAGATTGTGGGCGTATTGGTGGAAAATGGAATCAAAATAATGATGGGTTGCTAGCCTCATCACCTATAACATGATTCCTATGATTTTCGCCCATTCCCTCGATGGGCTTTTACCATCTGCGCGGGTAGAGAAGCAATTGGTACATTCTATGTTTTTTCTTTGCTCCCAGACCAGCATGGAAGAAATGCATGGTTTTAATGTATTAGGTAGATATATTAGATTTATGATACGTGTGTAGATAAACTAACTCAAAACGTTACAGAACGCGCTGGTAGTTTCAAAAAATGACACGTCAAAAAACTCTTGGCGGCCTATTTGCAAATTTAGGCTTTGAATTTTGAATTTTTGAATTGTTTCTTAACGCTTAGCTTCCATGCTGGTCTGGGAGTAACGAAAAACATAGAATTTACCAGTTGCTTCTCTTCCCACGCAGATGGTAAAAGCCCAACAAGGGATTGGGCATCATATGACTTCTATAGGCGATGCGGTTACCAACCCATCACTATTTTGATTCCATTTTTCCACCTATAAGCACATAATCTTGCTAAACGTGGCCTGTAGATCTTGTTACCTTAAGCTCTGTCTACCCCGGAAGGGATTTGCGTATGTCACAATTGACTTGAAGACGTCGGAAATCAAGCCCATTTAAATTACAGACAGGGCAGGTATACGACCTTTGGCAAACTTCTATGATAGCCTATAATATTCAGCTCGTGTGATTGAACTCAGCTTGAACTACAGGTCATTCAACTCTGTAGAATGCATCAGATTCCTCACGATTATGGGCAATAACCCATGAGACAGTAACTAATAATACAGACAAGTTCACATAAAAATAATCGACATGATCCCGTAGGGAACACCAAGAGTCAGAGGTTGCTCTTTTGGCGCTTATATATGAAATAAGACTTTTAATATGTGGGACTAAATTACTTGAAGTAACTAATTTAGCCTCCGAAATATATTTATTTAATGTTCTTTAGATATTTATATTGAAATCGTACCGCAAACTGAATCTAAAACTAAATCCTAAACATCTTACATACATCATCTCATTCTTCAAATCGAATATTCGTCGTCTCGCTCATAATATCATCCGTCACTTTCACACCCTCTTGCGTTCCATTCCACAACTATTTAAGAAACATCTACTGAATTTCATAAATATCTACCTACCTATCGTACCTAAGTAAAGTGTGCAAACATCATTACTTATATAAAAATGTTTATTTGAAAGGAGTTTTTTGTTTTCTTTTACTCGTACTTTGAATAATGGGCCTTCAACTCATTCGTTAAGTGGTGTACATCAGCACCACTGAATATTTTACGTCTTCCATTATACTGAACCGAAAACACGTGTAACAGGACTTGATAACCCTTGCAATCTACTAAATTTACATTAAAACGTGAATATCTCAACATTAAAAAAAAAGTTATCTTTATTTTATGTTTCTTCTTTTCTGTTCGAATTAACCGTTCCAATTTGTTAATTGATGGGAATTGTTTTGTGTAGTGTTAGGTTAAGTATTATAGGTCTACGGACTGGCTGGTTCGTATTTGTGCTCAAATTTTATAAATCGAACACGCGTTCCATTTATTTCGGGTTTTGTTTTTGAACTTGACGGCAGACGGGAGATGCTGGAAGCAGGAATTAGGCCGTTTCCCTGGTATATTGTAACGTATCATTTAATCAGATTTGAATAAAAAAAGTATAAACGTTATCCAACTGCATTTCTATTTAAAGTATTTAGGCCTTGAGCAACTAAAGTTTGTTTAGGACGTACTTAAAACACCGTCCGATTTAGGTAGTGCTCCAAGAGCTGCTCCACAGTAGGTATTGGAAGTTCCGTAAGGTTTTTCTAGGGTATTACTAAGAATCCACTGTCCATATGTCTGTTTGTCACCAGGCTGTATCCCATAAACCGTGATAGATATGAAACCAATGTAAAATGACCTGACACTGCCTACATTTTTGCTTAGGAGGCGGGCTCTGCTAACACTGGATTTTATAGTCACTTGCCAAATTTGTACGGAACCGCCGGCACGCGAGTCCGACTCGCACTTGGCCGGCTTTTGCTTTATATTGACGACCGAATAGTCTAGTAGTTAGAGATCAATAGTGTCAGAGATCTCATGATATTTATTTATCAAAATAAAATAATTTAATTGACACTCAAGTCTAAAACATAAAATTGTTCATATGGACTATCAGATCGAGCTTACTCCGTAGTCAAAATTTACGTGCCCTTCCTCTCATACTAATAGTCGTTAATATGAGAGTGACAAGGACATACATACGTACATAAATCACGTCTTTTTCCCTTATGGGGTAGACAGAGCCTAAAGTAACAAGAGAGAAGGGGAATCAAAATAATGATGGGTTGTTTGCCGTATCGCCTATAACATGATTCCTATGATTGTCGCCCATTCCCTCGATGGGCTTTTAGCATCTGCGCGGGTAGAGAAGCAACTGGTACTTTTTATGTTTTTTCTTTTCTCCCAGGCCAGCATGGAAGATGGTGAGAAGGGTGGTATAGCAAAAACTTTGAAATTTGAAGTAGCCCCCAGTTTTATGCGGTCCGAACGTACCGTCGTCACGTCACTTTAGTGTTTTTTTTTATATATGAATAGGAAGGCAAACGAGCAAGTGGGTCACCTGATGGTAAGTGATCACCACTGTCCATAGACACCCGCAACCCCGGAGGGATTGCAGATGCGTTGCCAACCTAGGGGACTAAGATGAAATGCCTCTTGTGCCCGTAATTTCCCCGGCTGTCTTACTCTCCACACCGGAACACAGCAGTGCAAGCACTGCTACTTAGCGGCCGGATTAGCGAGTAAGATGGTGGTAGCGATCCGGACGGACCTTGCACAAGGCCCTACCACCCGCAAATAAAATATGCACAGGGGGCGATTTTCGAAAGCACATCACTCGATAGTGGTGAAAAAATGTGCTAAATTTGAAATACGAGTAGCTTAGAACATACTTACAGCTCTCATTAATCTTGTGACCTAGTCAAAAAATGTATTAGAGCTGTAGTTTTGAAGATATAAACAGATTCATACCATTTTCGGCTCACGCCATCTCCTGTGTACTCTTATTGTATTTTCTATGTATGCATGTGTGTAATGGTACTTAGTTAGTAATTTATTTTGTGATTTGTTTATTGTACTTAGATATGTACGCTCTATTGTGGCTTTCACTATCTGGAATTTTAAACTCACACTTTGTCGGTCCCTCGTTTAATGCTCCTCTCATCTACTCAAACGTTAACTTGTACAGATCCCTTATAGGGATAAGTTCGCCGTTGTGCAAATATTAATGTTATTTTTTTTTGCGAATTGTATCTGTTTCTTTATATTTGTACACTAAAGCATTTGCTTACTTACTTATTTACTTACTTTCAAAAATCGGGCCCCTGTATTGCCGTAGTCCTCCAATACTATTTCTATTTTAGTGTCGAGTCTGTTTTATTTCATTCGTTCCTTAGTATTAACAATTAAGCACATTTATAGCCAGTGGCGATAGCGTTTTTATGACGCTCGCCCCTAATCAAACTAATTGGAAAGGCACATGGAATTGACAGCTACCTATAATTATTTGACTTAATTAAGTAGAGATGTGAAACCGGTTGTCTAGGTTTACAACCACTGCCTGAAATGGATATTTAAAAAAAAATTAATCCCCTACGCGGCAATCGAATAAGAAAGAAAAGAAAGAAAGATGTCATTTATTCCTTTTTGCAAGACACACAAAATATAAGAGAATATACACACATTTATAGAAAACTAGCTTCTGCCCGCGACTTCGTCTGCGTAGGATTATACATAAAAACCTTCCTCTTGAATCACTCTATCTATTAAAAAAAACCGCATCAAAATCCGTTGTGTACTTTTGAAGATATAAGCATACAAAGGGATATAGGGACATAGGGACAGAGAAAGCGACTTTGTTTTATACTATGTAGTGATGATAACCAAGAAAAATAAATACAGACATGAAAAATAGATAAATACTCTTTCACACCAGAACGGCTGGACGCTCTGGATGACATTTGGAACATAGATAGATTATAGTCTGAAATAACACATAAGCTACTTTTTATCCCGGAAAATGCGAATTCCTGCGGAATAGCGATAAACGAATTATGTGCAGACGAAGTTGCGGGCAACAGCTAGTTCATTCATAAGTCAGCAATAGTCAAAGAAGGTGAAATTTCAGATTCATGCCACACATAATGATAATGATATACCTACCAAGGAAATCTTTGGGGAATAGTTCCACAAAGGTACCTACGCGTTTCCATTTCTTCCACGGTACCAAAGAAACTTCACTACAGTATAAAATAAAGTCCCTTTTTCTGTCCCCGTGTCCCTATGTATGTTTATATCTTCAAAACCACACAACGGATTTGGATGCGGTTTTTTTTAATAGATAGAGTGATTCAAGAGGAAGGTTTATATGTATAATACATGCATAATATACCGTGCGAAGCCGGGGCGGGTCGCTAGTTTATTATAAGATTAGAAATATATCTGTTTGTGGGTGGGTCATTTAGCTTCATTAACGATGAATAGATATCAGGTTATGTCAATGAATACCGTTACATGAGATATTTCACTTCATTACCCGTATTCATTCGCGTCTAAAAATAAATGCGATGAAGGTGAAATTGCAAAGTGGTGATGGGTCATTCATACGACCTTGAATTCATTAAGAAACATTGATATTTATTGGCAGAAATGTAACATAGAATAACTCAGAATGCTTTATTACATTTATCGTCGAACTCCCACGACAAGATCCCGATTTTTACGTAATATAATTAAGACTCGTATTATGCTCAAACAAATTTAATTATTGTTATTCGAAATGTAGTCGACATAGTACAATTATAATTACAGAATAAAGTTTTTGTCAAGTTTCTAACGGCGCATTCTTGGCAATGGCGGCCGAATGCGCTGGTAGTTTAAAAAAAAGACAAGTAAAAGAGCCCTTGTCGGCCTATTTGGAAAACAATGTTTTGAATTTGGAATTTGAATTGAATTTTGTACAAATTCAAGAGAAAATAATGGTAACACAACTCCATTTGTTTGAAACTCATTGTATTCTTTCAAGAGTTTTTTAATTCTTAAGAAAAATAAACCTACACAAAGGCATGCAAATGACGATCATTTCTTTGAAGGGACGAATTTCTTTATGTTATTGTTTCAGTTTGTCATGGCTTCCATTGGTTTGTTCAACAAAGTGTCGAGAGTTGAATGGGGGTTTATAATTAGTTGAAACCACCCACGCTTAGTGAGGAACTTCTAGGGTTCCGTATGTGCAGGTATCCCTAAAACCCATATCAATCTATTATTGCGAGACTAATAAATAAATAAATATCTTGGGACAAATTACACCAATTGACCCAGCCCCAAACTAAGCAAAGCTTGTATATGGGGACCAGGCAACGGATAAACATACTTACATAATGTAGATAAATCCATACTTAAATACATACAAAATCCGACTCGGGCACAAACATTAGTATTCATCACACAACGTCTGATGTGTCTGGCAGCTTCATAGTCAGGATCACTAACCACTAGGCTATCCGGTCGTCTAATGGGCTGCAAATTACTAGCTAGATTAAACTATCATATTCGAAAAGGAAAAAAAGGAACTGTGTATGTGATTACAGATTTATTGAGCTACTACTGCATTATAGGATACTGGCCACATTGCTAATTGTGTCGGCAAATTATTATAGAAAACAATCATAAGCCACTTCACGTGGAACTGGGGGCTTACCATAACGTCTTAATGCTATTCAATTTCGATTCTTTAGCTATCATTTTTAACACTTCTGCTATGGATCTGGCAGCGCTCGATGTAGGCTCGATCCAACTCTGGTTCGGAATGGAGACTATCGTTTCTTAGTGGCGCCATTGTCGACTAGGGTGCAGAGGTATAGCTGTCAAAGGCGACTTTAAAAATCGGCGCCGAAACAAAGTTTTAAATGTTGAATCTCATTAAGTTTATTAATTATAAATAACTGTCATCATATCAAGTAGCTATGCCGCTATGTTGTGCAGTTCCGTTTTGTTCGGGAAGAAAAAACGCTATTAAAACGTTCACATTCATCGCCCAATATCCATATTTGAGATAATTTCTCGAAGGATAAATTAAATAATAATTTTCAACAGGTAAATTAAATCACTACATAGTATGAAACAAAGTCGCTTTCCGCTGTCTGTCCGTCCCTATGTATGCTTAGATCTTTAAGACTACGCAACGGATTTTGCTGCGGTTTTTTTTAATAGATAGAGTGATTGGAGAGGAAGGTTTATGTGTATAATACGCAGAAGAAGTCGCGGTCAGAAGCTAGTAAATTATAATTTATGTCACGAAGCCCGCCAAAACCAGTGAAAAGTGAATGTTAGTGTACCTCACGCGACACCGGAAAATTCATACGCGATAATAATAAAATAATAATAATATATCACCTTAAAAGGCTCTCGATAGGTGGTTGGGTCAAGGGCCAGATACAGAAGGCGGTACTCCTGGACACGGCTCGGATAGTCAGGAGGTTCCTTTCTCTGTCGCCCTGACCACCGGTAGCTTAGGCCTCGCCTCGCTGCCGGCGGCACCCTAGGTTAGGTTTTTATAATATTTTTATATTTCGTATTAATATTGTTTTATTACTTTTTATATGAATATTGTAAAAACCTAACTTGAGATAAAAATAAATATACAGAATAATATAGCCTTTTTATTCCGAATTCGCTGCAATATCTTTTTTTTTTTGTTGTTGTTGTATCGCAGTAAGATATCATGGTATAAGGCCCCAGGGTTCATATTTAAGACCCGTTTTTTGTGTTAATTTTCAGTCAATCTGATGGATACGTAATTCAAATTATACCAAACGATCATTGGACCAAACATTACATTATGCATTAGGTCAAAATATTCGACCATCCGATATAGAGGCTAGACCAATATAGAATATACGGTTCCTACTATTTAGTATCCACACCAACGCAGTCTTCTCTCATCTAGTACACGGAGAGAATCCACAAGCGAATTATTCAACCGTGGCCACAAATCGTGCCGATTTTATTCCAACGGAGATCAAAGGCGCTCCCGTCTGTTGCGCCATCTTGAAACTAGGTACTGTCAGCATTAATAGCGGCCAAACGACAGAGCAAACGCGGGAAAAAACATCTGAAGTCACGTTTTATTAGTACCACAATCCTGACATTTTGAAAAAACAGACTTTCTGCTTCTGCCAAGTACCTAGCGGCGCATTCTTCTTGGCAATGCTGGTTTCGGAGAGCGCTGTTTTTTTCACACAAACAGTTCTTTGCTTTTTCAAATAGGCGAACTTTTGTTTTTGATTTTGACATAACGCTATTTTACCTAACGGGTGCGAATATCTTATTTTATTTTATTTATCATGCTCTCAAAAAAATGTACTTACATATCTTAATTTTACATAATATTTTGCCAAACTATAGCACTAATTAGCAAATACGGCTCTCCCTTTAATAACAGTTATAAAGCAACAGTTTAAGGGCCCTTACACACTAGCGATTCGTTTGTTTGCTTCGTTGTAGTGTGTAGGTAAGAATCCTAACAGTTTTATCTTATGGCAGGAGCAGAAGAGCTCCCTCTTATTTATATGTCGCTAAGCCTGTCTAGATTAGATTGTAAATTTAAAAAAAGAGTCTCATGGGTTAAGTCTAAAAGTAATTTAAAAACGTACATGCACTGCTGTAAGAGACACCGCGTACTTTATAGGCGTGTACGAGTGAGATTTGCACATAGCAATTTAAAAAAAAGGAGTATGTATGTATGTATGTAAACTCTTTATTGCACATAAAAATGCAGAAGTACACAGAAAATAGTACAAAGGCGAACTTATCCCTAAGAAAGGATCTCTTCCAGCTAACCTGACACAGAAACACACACAAGAGTCGTAGTAACACATAGTGCGTAATCTTTCTTGCTTGAAAAACATATTCGCTGCGCAAAATTTCCATGAAAAAAAGTCAAGCCTTTAAAATATCTTAATACCATGTAAAGATTATTGGAAATATTTATTTCCCTGATTGTACCTACGTTACGTAGAGAATCGGGTCGGATGACTTTGTCGCGTTCCGGAATAATTGTATCGGCTATACCAATAAGCCAATAACCAATGCCGATCAAATAAAGCAAGTCAAAGATATTGGTCGCTGCAAACGTTAGTTTTTTTTTATAATTACCTATTGTTTGGCACGCTCTCCGCCGGTAAATTATCAAAATGTTACCCAATTTTTTTTCATATTTGCGACACGCGTCCTAAATAATCACAATTACTCAGCGACAACAAACTTTATTTTTCCCTTTCAATATTTATTTCGTTTACAACATTCTAGGAAATATATTTTTCATGTCGATGTTTCTTTGTATAGAAAAATCGTTTGAAGTTAATTTATTGCATTCAAATTCAAGGAGTAAAGAAATACTAATACTAGATGCCGTGACTCAGCTTGTTCCACTGCTGTTTTGTACTAATCCAGCCGAACAGAGAACCGAGCTACAAGTGAGAACTGGCAACACAGAGTTTGTGTAAGTTTTTATCGTATAACTAAGTATTTAATCATGTTTGCGTTAGTGTCAAGTACTCCAAGAAGATTGTATGTAAACACTTTAATGTACGAAAAAGAAGGAACAAACACAATTATGAAACGAGCCTGTACAAAGGAGAACTTATCTTCTTAAGGAACACCTGTTAACATTTGAATGGATGAAAAGAGCACTTAATTAAGGACCGATAAAGGAGAGTTGAACTTATTAACAATAAAAGTCAGTATACGTTCAAATTATAATAACTTTTGTAAGATGAAACCTGGATAACTGGGACTTCAAGGGACCTGCGAAATAGTCTCACTTAAAGAGGTATTCCACATACCCAGTGTCTCAGATAGCCAGGTATAAATTAATATCTGTCTCATTTACAGAGGGTCCCATTAATAGAGGTGAAAATAGAGGTTACTATAGTTATAGAGGTGCGACAATGAAATAAAATAATGTGTAGTAAAAACATATGAGTAAATAAAACAGGTAGTTCACAAAAATAATCAAGAAGTTTTTTTTATTATAAATAGTACAAAACCGCACGTAAAGATACTTACGGCCTTAATTTCGTCATTTTTCAAAAAGACGCCGATTACAACAAAACAAAAAAAACCTGAGGTCATTGAGGCACAAAATTAGCTAAATTTAGTAAACAAAACGAAAATTAAAATATGTAGCGCCAGTTACAGAGGTGATAAAATTTTGTCTCAGTTACAGAGGTTATTGCCAGTGAAATTTAAAGGAAACAATTTAGAAAAATTGTTCCTTAAAATAAAATCTCAGTAAAAGAGGTAAAATACACTCGATGTCTCAGTTATAGAGGTAACAATGACGATAAAATCGAAACAAGAATCCCAGATATAGAGGTTTGTTTTGTCCCACTAACAGAGGTAATTCAGTGCTAAGGTGTCGGGACCACAGCATGAGTTCCAGCTATGGAGGTTTCTCACTTATCCAGGTCCCACTTAACCAAGTTTCACTGTATTATTTTTGGCAGCAGAAAAGCCATTATGGTATAAAAAAAATTTGAAAACATTTTTCACTTGCCAAAAATGAAGGTTTCCTATAAACTGTTGCTGTTCTGCTGTAGCTCAAAACTAAAGACAGCTCTTGAATCCTGTGATACTTTTCCAGAACTACATTATAAACTCTGTTGAAGCTGCAAACTTACACAACTTGTTAGAGTTTCAAACCACCGCGTACTCTGTATCCTACATCATGTTTGTCTAATAAGTACTTCGAACAACGGAATATCTTGTATGTAGCGTATATAATTATTAGGAGCTACATGTTGTTAGGAAGCCGAGCTAAGGGCTATAAATGGTCGCACCTACCACAAATCAATTTATATCAGGATATGGTAAGGTGCGAACCTTTCTCGTCTGCTATATGATAAGCAATTCAACATGTCTGGGTATAGCAAAACTATAAGAGTTAATTTTTTGTTATTTTTATTATAGAACCTTCAAAACCGGATCAAGATTGTCAAAATTATCGGTGTTATGAGTCCATAAAAAACTTTTTGAAGCCGGCTAAAAATGTGAAACGGGAAAAATCAAATGTAATAGAGAACAAAATAAGCTGTCACGCATACATACGCGAGAATATACCGATGAGCTCTTGACACGTACATTTATATGTACGACGATGAACGACAATAAATTAATATTCCGTCGCATCACGAATACCAGTCATCATCATAATGTTACAACATCCAATTTAAAAGAGAAAACCGGAAAATCGGAATTGACTAATGACCTCATCCCGCCGGTATCTTTGAAAAGGAAACTAAAGTCACAACGCACACGCCACAAGTAGGTACGACCGATCACAAGAAAACGTACCTCTTCTGCGCATCTGCGCAAGTAACGGAATCATGTTTTTGTTACCTACCTAATCGATGTACGATTGCTTTTCGTGCATTTACCGGAAATAATCCGTTTCAATAAACGTTTGCGCAAATCGGGAAAAATATTAGCCAAAATGTTTCCATTAGCATGCATCGTTACATTTGGATTGGGCGATATATTTTCAATGCGATTTAATTAAGCTGACAGCTTCCTCGCACAGAGACTTAGTATTGCAATACAGCGGGAAAATGCTGCCAGCATCTTGGCTCTATACCGCGGGGGACTGCGTTTTTAGATTTATTTTAATATTAGTTCTTTTAATTTATCTTGTAATACATTTATATTTTTATGTAATAATATAATTTGGTTCGCAATAAGTTAAACTTCGCTGTAGTTACGGCAATTATCTGGTAGATTTTTTTTAAGAGAGGCCAGACAAACGAACTAGTGGGTCACCTTATGTTAAATGATCACCACTGTCCATAGACACCCGCAGCGCTTTACGCGATGCCAGTGCGTTTTCGGCCCTGCAGAAAATTGTACACTCGCCTCTTAAAGGCACCCAGGTCGTAACTCGAAAATATAAATAAACGGCTGGAGCGGATTATTTTTCAAAATGTACCTAAATAATGTGCAATTAAACAAGCATAATGTTTAATTTATAGTGTAGGTTTATTTGTCGAAAACGAGCATATAGGCATCACCTGTAGGTCAGACGGATTGCTGATGCGTTGCCAACCTAAAGAGTTGAGACGAAATGTGTCCTGTGCCCATTATTTCCCCGGCTGTCTTACGCTCCGCACCGGAACAACAGCGCAAACTCTGCTGTTGTTTACCGGCAGTATCACCGTATAAAATGGTGGTAGAAACCGGGAGGTCGGTACTTACAACATGAAGATCTGCCTAAGGCATCGTCATAATTAGTTACGTTCCATCTACTTTACCATGTTTAATATCCATTAATAAAGATCCGAACTCTTCAAACGATTATCTGAATAAACACACTTCGACGAATATTGGCTTACCGAATGAAAAAACATTGCTGAGGCAGTAATTTTGCCTTGGGCATGGTAAAGCAATAGATCAACGGATCTGGCGGCCATTTTTGTTCGAAAAAAATAAAACACACGTCCGATGCAGATATTTGTCACAGAGATAAAGAAGAGTCCGGTAGAAGAAGGACTGTAGTCAGTTCTTACTGTGAGCCAAAATGGAACATAGCTCACTAAACATAAAGTAGGATGGTGCTAGAAATTGAATCAGTTACGTACATCAACATTTTACTTAGTTCTGGCATTCAATCAGAAACAAGTAACAGAAAAATGTGTTGCGATAATAGAAACATTATACATAAATGGACGAATTCATGTCCATTTCTACGGTTTAGTTTTAGATGCAAACTTATTAATATTTTAAGGGATTGATTAAACCTGACTTATTTAACATTTTTCTTTGTTTCTTTTTCTTCGTTTCATTTTTGCTATTTTTTAATGAAACTATTTCACAAAAAGCCTTTATTAAGTTAGTTTTTTTTCCTAGACTTTAAATTAAATATGCTACTTTCCTTTCTAATGATAGGTAGTTAATAAGATACTGCATTTTTTTTAATAACTCCATAGGTACTTCCTTACTGGGCATATTCAACAATGCACAATAATTCAGCTTTTACAGAAGGACAACTTCCAGAACCACGTCAAAAATATTTGCTGTAAAAACTTTTTCTTCGCATAATATCAACTTTAATCGTACGCTGGCAATTATAACTTTTATAAAAACTCATTTGCAAGCAAATCGAAGTTAATGGTATGCAAAATATTGCGTGAAGCGCACTCCCATCTAAACTTTTAATGGATTGTTATTGATGGAAAATAAGGAACTTTGAGTCAACTATGAACTTATGATGGTGGCTAGAAAAAACTCCCGCTTCTACCCTATGAATATAAAAACTATTAATAAACTAATAAAAAAGCCGTGGTAGCCTAGTGGTTTGACCTGTGGCCTCTCAAGCAGAGCGTCGTGGGTTCAAATCCCGGGCGCGCACCCTGAGTTATTCGAAATTTATGTGCGAAAATTACATTTGAAATTTACCATGAGCTTTTCGGTGAAGGAAAACATCGTGAGGGAGCTTTGCACACATCTGCGAAGAAATTCAATGGTGTGTATTAAGTTCCCAATCCGCACTGGGCGCGCGTGGGAACTATAGCCCGAACCCTCCAATACACGGAGGAGGCCTATGCCATGAGGCACGCCGAATTACGCGACAATTAAATAATAAAAAAAACAACACAATAACAACAACAAAAAACAAAAAAATTGTAGCGAATTCGGAATAAAAAAGGCTATTGGGACCGTGCACGACGGCAGCGCCACGTGACAGACTGCCATTATGGACAATATTGTCACCGCTGTCAAACAAGAAGTAAGTAAATATTGTGAAAAATATTAATGAAAGCTTGTGTTATTTTACTATATTACACAATTTTGGACAATGGTAGTCAGTAACATTATTGCCAATAATATTAAAATTGTTGTTTTCAGTGAAAATTTTAGAGGTTAGGTAACTTACTTTTTTTTTCTTACGGCAAATATCCACTTATTTCTTTGGTCTTGTTTCCACCATGGTCTTGGAAATTGGTAAAATTTACAGTCGCTATTCTTCTTGGTGTTGTTACAATTCACAACAACACATCTTACCAGGACCATACTTTTATCTCAAAAACGATTAGAAAATGTTTACTGCAATATGGATTTGACAGCTCAAGTCAGCGACAAAAATGTCAATTTTAGCCATAGCGAGCGCTGTGATCGTTTAGGCTACCCCCTCCACCCGCTTTGCACTCTGCCAATAATATAAAAAAATATAATAAATGGACGGGTGCCATGCAAATAACAACATTTAAAGCGACATGTTTTCTTTTAAAACAGATGAATAGCGCTAATTTACTTATAAAAAAATAGCAATGGCATCTTGATGGCCAATGTCAATTTGAGCGTAAGAGAAAAAAGTTTTTATGTCACAATCACACGGCAAGGTCCCGATTTTCGAAAGCACGTCACTCGAAAGCGGTATAAATATGTATATTGCTACAAAACTACCGCTTATATAAATTTTTCAATTATTAGATCAGATTAATTGGAGCGTAATTGTTCTTCCATGCTGGTCTGAGAGCAAAGAAAAAACATAGAATGTACCAGTTGTTTCTCTACCCGCGCAGATGGTAAATACCATCGAGGGAATGGGCGAAAATCGTAGGAATCATGTTATAGGCGATGAGGCAGCAACTCATTACTATTTTGATTCCATTTTCCACCTATACGCCCACAATCTTGCTAAATGTGGCCTGTAGGTACCTGTTACCTTAGGCTAGGATGAAGACGTGATTTGTGTATGTATGTATGTATGTAATTTTCTTTCGTATTCACATTCAGCACAATTTTTCATCGCTTTCGAGTGGTATTTTCACATCTGTGCTTTAAAAATCGGGCCCCAGAGCGTCAAGTTCACAACGATGTGAACAACTTGCCCATAGTGCGCATATTTTGTTCGAGCCAAAGAATCTTTGTCTTCAGGTTCTCACTACACGCAATATTTCAAAGTGTCAACTACAAGTGCATAACTTGAGTAGGGTAACCATCCGTCTAAAATTGACCAGACATATCCGAACACTTGCCAAGAATCGGAATTTTGGCCGTTTTTGGACTATTTTACTGCCATATACACACATATAAATCAGGTCTTTATCCCTTGCGGGATAGACAGAGCCTAAGGTAAGAAGGCCTAAAGGCCGCGTGTAGCATGATTTTGGGCGCATAGGTGGAAAGGGGAATCAAAATAGTGATGGGTTGCTAGCCGCATCGCCAAAACATTATTCCTAAGATTTACTGCCATAATTATATTATGCTAGCTATTACCCGCGGCTTCGCCCCGTTCCAGTTTTTTTTTTTTCAAAATATTGTTACATAAGAAACTTCTCCTGACAATAACAAAAAACAAAAAATGAATCAGCGAGATTGGTCCAGCCGTTCACGCGTGATGCCGTGACCAAGGGAAATAGGGATTCATTTTTATATATATAAAAGATTAAATAAAATATTATTATGATATATGATTTTTCCATGCTGGTCTGGGAGCAAAGAAAAAACATAGAATGTACCAGTTGCTTCTCTACCCGCGCAGATGGTAAAAGCCCATCGAGGGAATGGGCGATTATAATAGGAATCATGTTATAGGTGACGAGGCTAGCAACCCATCACTGTTTTGATTCCTTTTTCCACCTTTACACCCGCAATCTTGCTAAATGTGGCCTGTAGGTACCTGTTACCTTAGGCTCTGTCTACCCCGTAAGGGATGAAGACGTGATTTGTGTGTGTGTGTGTTATTATGATATCTATTAAAAAAAATACCCTGTATACTTACGAGTACATGGTCACCTTAAGCTCGAGACATTCCGCAGACATTCTGTGCTTATAGTTAGACTAAGGGCCTGTTTAACCACTCTCTGTTAAGCTCCAGTTATCTTAATTGTCAGTTATCTATGACGACGTCTTTGTCGGTTTCGTAGTAATAAATAGAGACGGAATCAAAGTTAACTGACATTTAAGGTAACTGGAACTTAACAGAGAGTGGTGATTCAAGCCCTAAAACTTTCAACGAGTCTTAGCGACTAAGGTGCTTTGTAACCTTGTGAAACACGTCCTCACCGAGCGCGTCATGTACGCGGCAACGCGGCGCGAAGCATTCGAGAGCGACGAACTGGAGGACGAGCTTAGAGACATCAAACTAAAGGTGCCCTTATGTTCGGCAGGAAGATACGAAGATTCGAGGAGAGTTGCTGTGACAGTAACCGGCGGCGGCGGCTCCAAGCAAGGGGAACTGGGATGAATGATCGCCACAGCGGATCGACAGTCCGCCTGATCCAGCTAGGCGTCCCCACAACAACATCAACCTTGTGAAGTATCTAGATATTTAATCAAGGTGGTTGTGATACTACACCCCTGTAAATATTTTTTTATATTTATATTTTCCATACATCGGTCGATGTCCAAAGTGCGGGGCGCCAAAAGGGCGACTTAATTTTGAATTAACAATATTTACAGCAGTATGATGCGGCTAACGATCCATCACTATTTTGATTTCCCTTTCCATCTTTACGCCTATAATGATGCTAAACGTGGCCTTTAGCTCTAGTTATAGCAGGCTCTGACTACCCCGTTACCTACCTGCATTACACGGTCTCATCGTCTAAGGGAAGACGGGGCTAGAGTACAGGCCCTCCCCTTAGCGCAGTCCTGGCGGAAGCCGGGTTCACCGGGGGGCATTTGTGGTGAAACCCTAGTGGCATCCCACTGCAACCCCATTGCACCGGATTGAGGCAACGCCGGAGAGTTTTTAGTTTGGGTATACCCCTTTGGGGGGAGTCTCACATAACCCTAGGCATCCCCGTGCCTAGGGTATCCATAAAGATTTCCTCTCCGTTAAAAAAAAGCTCTGACTACCCCGTAAGGAATATTAGACGTGATTTGTGTAAGTATGTATGTATAGCAGTATTTAATCAAACTAACATAGTCATCTGCTGCAATATTCTAAAACAATTATGTTAAAAGGCACCTTGTACGAGTATAGGTATACTATAATTATTTTGTTATTCATAACTCAGGTAGACCAGGTAGTAATTAATGAAGCTCTCCATAATGAATATGTAACAATGATAATGCTGGATTTTTAGTTATAATGAATGGAACATAGCTGTCGTTTTCCCACGGGTATAGTAATGTGGTACAAGGTATAAGAGATGAGAGAGACATTCCAAAACTCCAGTTTCAAGTGAAACGTTCGTAACTATTTGACGACGTGGTTGGCTTAGTTGGTAGTAAAGACGTGATTAATTTATGTATGTATGTATTCGTTTATTCAGTCCCTACTAAAGAGACCTCCTGTCATAAGTTATTACGTAATTAACTAATCTAACAACATCTTCATGACTCTCCTGGGAAATTAGTGCAGTGGTTTCCCGTTGCCTTCTGCCGTCGAGGGCAAAAGATTTCGCGGGCGCTCCCCGACACGGTGGACAGAACTCATCAAAACTGTGACGCACTCCAGCATAAACGATTGCTCCCACACTGCCAAGCATCACTTGGCGACGCGTCGCGAGAGCTGCGGCGGCGCAGGAATCGACCGAAACATGACCACGACCACTCAGTCAAGAGTGCACGACTAAGAAGAACAACATCTTATAATGACCATAGCAATAGGTATTAAAAATCTTTTATAAATAGATTGACTTGGCATTCGTCAAATTAATAAAATACAATACAATGAAATACAAATACTCTTTATTGAACACCAGAAATCAGTACAAAATAATACAGAAACAAGGAACAAGGTAGACAATAGGCGGTCTTATCAATCGTCTATTTGTATGTGTATGTATGAAGCGTACACACACATACGAAGTCGTGGAGTGACTTAATTATACTATGTAAAGACTCGATCGTCCGACACTTGCACCAGCTACAATGTCACCTCCTCAGTGTTATTTCAGAAGCTCGGGCTGCAGCCCTGTCCCGAGAGAGGCTAGTGCTGCACTATAATTATAACTGGCCTTAGGAATAACAATCTCGTGCTTACTAAATGTAAATCACCCGTTGTCTGTGTGAGTGTGTGCGAATAGACAAATTGACGTTCCAAATTAGAAAAATGACTGAAGTCCCATATCAATTCTGTACACACGCAACAGGTCATTTACTTCAGTTTTTCACCTATACAGACACATAATTCAAACAAGGTCACAGACTGCTGGTATAGATAGAAAAATTCGAAGGTTTACTCACCTATGGGTGGTGTAGCGGTGCACGCATCACGGAATGATGAGGATTCGGATATTTCTACGTGTTCAAATTTTCAGTGTCGTTTATATTAGAAATATAAGAAATCTTTGTTAATGTTCGGGAAAAATTCTGAGGGACCCTCGACGCCAAAACCAGCGACCGGCGATTTGCCGATCGGATAGCCTAGTGGTTAGTGACCCTGACTATGAAGCTAGAGGTCCTGGGTTCGAATCTCGGTAGGGGCAGACAGTTGTATGATGAATATGAATGTTTGTATTTAAGTATGTATTTATCTACATTATATAAGTATGTATATCCGTTGCCTGGTACCCATAGTACAAGCTTTGCTTAGTTTGGGGCTGGCACAATTGGTGTAATTTGTCCCAAGATATTTATTTATTTATTTATTTTATTTAAAAACACAAAACTAAACTAAGAAAACAAAAAAACGTGTCGAGTTTATTATAAACTGATTTCCGTATTCCACTGTCAATTAATCCGTTTACCACTTTGAAGCGAAACTAAATTTTATCGAACAACCTTGCGGTACTGAAGACACTTAAATCTACTTAAAACATAAGCCAAATTCACAAATTTAATACGAAATCCACAATCGGGTTGCTGAAGGCAAAGTAGCTAAGTCGGTTCAAAGAAAAGGCACAATCTTCTTTGGAGCTTAAGACTGTAGTAATAGAATAGTATTCTGTAGGCCGTAGGTTTTTGGCGGAGGGTAAACATTCACTCGAAACGGTTTTTGGGTGTGTTTTGCTTACTGTCTGAGGGAACTCTAATAAGTGTCCCGTGTACTGTTACGGACCGTGTTGTTTTTTGCCAAGCTTGCTTTGTTAAAGGAAATGGAAGAAGGAATGCTGTGGAACGTGCGCTGTCTCAAAATGAATCCAGAATACTTCGGCAGGTGGTTGGGAAACTCTTTCTAAGTACCCCTGAAATGGTTTTAGTGTTTTTTTATTATGATTGTCCAATAGTGATTGCATAATATTGCTCGATGTTCAAAGTACACGGCATCAAAGTGGCGACTTGATTTTGAATAAAAATAAGATTAATAACCTAACCTCAGAATTTCATTTTAGATACAAGCTTTTTTGCTGGCGTACTTGCATTGTCCTCCGTCCTACATTATGTGAACCAAATTTCAAGTCAATATGACCAACTGTTGAAGAGTTCCCTCCTGCGGATTCGGTTCTCGCTGGACCACCAGAATTCTACTACCAGAATATTGTATTTCTGACTTACAGTATGCAAAATTTCAGCTCAATCAGATGAAGATATCTGCTTCAAAATTGAGTCGCAAGATTCCACCCGGACAGCATACTTACATACATATAGCAAGTTAATATAAACGTTGTAATAAACTGTCTCTTGCTCTTCCCGGGCAGATGGTAAAAGCCCATCGAGGCAATGGGCGAAAATCATAGGAATCATGTTATAGGCGATGCGACTAGCAACCCAATACTATTTTGATTCCATTTTCCATCTATACCTAGCCCCACAATCCTGCTAAACGTGGCATGTATGTCTCGTCACCTTATATAGGCTCGGTCTACCCCGTAAGGGATAAAGACGTGATTTAAGTATTGTGTGTGTTGTAATAAAAAGTAAAAAATTACACACACACACAAATCACGTCTATATCCCTTACGGGGTAGACAGAGCCTGAGGTAACAAGACCTAAAGGCCACGTTTAGCATGATTGTAGGCGTATAGGTGGAAAGGGAAATCAAAATAGTGATGCCTCATCGCCTATAACATGATTCCTAAGACTCGCCCATTCCCTCGATGGGCTTTTACCATCTGCGCGGGACGAGAAGCAACTGGTACATTCTATGTTATTCTTTTGCTCCCAGACCAGCATGGAAGTAAAAAGTTACATTTTGGCTTTATGTCTGTGATCTGTATCTTCTACATACCACTACCTCTTTGATATCAAAACAGTGGTCCTAGATCTCACGAATTGCTGTTCGAGCTGTGCAAAATGAAACTACCCACCAGAAACATCAATCTCCGCTCTACTCTAACCAGTTTTCGCTGCGGATTATCTTTCGAAATATCTCGGGGAGTTCTAAATCATTTTTCTCCGTTAAAAGTTGGTTTTTCCCCGAGTGCCGTGATATAAATCACAAGGCTGACAGGTTGGTATGATCATTAGCTACGTGTTAGAGAATTCTACCACACCCACTATATTTCATACTAAAGTCAGTAGCAGCCAAAAAGGAATTAACCAATTCTTCTTCTTCTTTTTTTGAATGGCCCCATCGATCGATGCCATGATTTCGCCAATGTCAAAGTAATAAATATAATATTCAAAAATCTTGTGACTAAAATATCGGCAACGTTGTACGGTAGAACACGGTTAAAAGACTCCCCCCTACTCGAACCCACGACTCTCTACTTAAGAGGCCACAGGTCAAACCATTAGACTACCACGGCTTTTTTACTAAATAAGTGAGCGCCGTTTTCCAAAAACAGCACATATAAACATTTTTCCAAAATTAAAATATTTTTGGTTTTTTTACTCAAAATAATTTAGCCTATCTATTCTCATACAATTTAACTACGGAATTTATTTTCCTGTTCGTCACGTTCCATGCATAGATATATTAAAAAAGCGACGAACTGAAATGGAAATTTCGGGACACATTTTTTCTTAAAAAGGATCGATAGGGAACCGATTCGGAGTAAGAAAAACCCAAAATAGTTAGATTCTGGGTAAAATGTTCACGTGGAATGTTTTTTGGAAAACACCCATGTACATATTATACAATGTTATTAAATTTCAAATCAAAAAATGTTTTATCTCTATTGTGGTGAAATACACCAAGGTGCAGAGCTGTCCTGTATTAGATTTGTTAAAATAATTCCCCGAACCCCATTACTCGGCCGGAGGCAGTTGAGGTATTGGGGGACCCCATTACCTGTGGTGGGGGGGCGACTATCACTGCCGCGGTAGATAATGATTTGAAATAACTGAAGTAAAATATACGCTGTTGTTGCTGACTGTACTTACATTGTCGTCCAAGCTACATTATGTTCAGTACCCGGCTATAAAAATTGCACATCGGTCTTCTCGGCTAATTTCGGCCTCGTAGAGCGTCGTCTCGCTCTAACTTACGTGACGCCTATTGTATCTTTCTAAAGACCGAAGTGCACTCTTTACTGTAGTCGTGTTTACCGAAATCGTAGTCAATCCGACCTAACATCAAAGGACATGAACAATAAAAACTTGAACAAAAAAATATTACGAGTAAAATAAAAATGTTTGTACGTATTCATGGAGAGTATTAATTAAAAGCTTGATAGTCAAACGCAAACGGTTGAAGAACAAATATATTAATAGATCAAAAAGAGTGAAAAAAGTTACAAGTTATCGCTTAAAAACTTTTATACCTAATGATATTTATAATATTATTACTAACCCAGTTCGAGGGAATGGGCGAAATTCATAGGAATCGTTATAGGCGATGCGGCCCATCACTATTTTGATTCTTTTTTCCACCTGCGCCTACAATCATGCTAAACGTGACCTTTAGGTCTTGTTATTATTATTATTATTATAAACAACTTTAGTCACCATATGGAAAAATATGCAGACAAAAATTGATCAGAAAAGAATGGTACCTCTTTATGCAAAAACATAGGATTACTCGAACATTTAACCTAATAAACTTTAGTCAAAAATAATGAATCTCTTATGTTTGAATTATTAGTTGAATTCCACACGAATTCTCAATTTTGTCCTACGGGTAAAGTAAAGTTTATCGACGGCTTTAATAATCGGGCCAGTTTTAACCAATTTGTTAGGAGCCGATATTAATAATCTATTTTGAAACATGATCCAGTTCATTAAGGATAGACTCGTTAATTAGACAAATGGATTATTCGGGGGAATATTTTGTGAGGGCTTTTAATGTTAAAATTTAACCTTTTTATACCACGTAGGTACCTTGTAAATACAAATTGTGAAACCGAAAATTTTCGAATGCGCTGGCGGAGATATACTTACGTACATATTATGTATAATAAATAGGAAATTAGGTGCTGATATTTTCTGGTACACACATATCACGTCTATCCCTTACGGGATAGACAGAGCCTATGGTAACAAGACCTAAAGGCCACAGTTAGCATAATTGTGAGCATATAGGTGGAAAGGGGAATCATAATAGTGATGGGTTGCTAACCGCATCGCCTATAACATGATTCCTAAGATTTTCGCCCAACCCCCACGATGGGCTTTTACCATCTGCGCGGGCAGAAAAGCAACTGGTACATTCTATGTTATTTCTTTGCTCCCAGACCAGTATAGTATTTTCTGAGTATGTAATTATTAACCTATGAATCGATAAAAACAAAAAATATTTAAGTATTGTGTGATATTTATTTTTGTTTCATACAAAAATCATCTCATCATCCTATGCATGCACGTCCCTCTGCTGGGCACAGGCCTCCTTTCTGAATGAGAGGGCTTAAGCTATAGTTCCCACGCGGGCTCAGTGCGAATTGGGAACTTCACACACACCATTGAATTGCTTCGTAGTTGTCTGCAGGTTTCCTCACGATGATTTCCTTCACCGAAAAGCTCATGGTAAATTTCAAATGAGAAAATTATAATTATAATTTCCGTTCAAAGATCATTGCATTAGATACTGTCATTAATGAAGTATGCTTTAACCAGCGGACGATCAAGACGCTTCTAACGATACCCACTTGTCGACTTCCGGTAAGTATTTTAGGAGCTATGAGGGAACAGATGAACATACATGCATAGCCTGTCAAAATCATGACTCTCTTTTGGCTTTGCCGTAGTCGGGTAAAAATTAGATGTATATGTACCCAAAAATACATGTCACGTTGAAATCAAATTATATTCACTATCAAATGAATCAAGAAATTTTATTTCTTAATTTTTATGTTTTACTTTTTTGGTTTTACCGTTAGAAATTAAATTTCTAAATGTCAGTGAAAATTAGAACACATAGTAAAATCCGAAAAGTAACTTTTAGTAGTTTACTTTTCGGATTTTTCTATGTGTTCTAATTTTCACTGACATTTCAAAATTCAAATTATATTATTAAACACAATTTTAATTTTAAAATGAAAACATACCTAAATCTGAATTGATTCGTTAAATCTTAAATGGTGTGTGAAGTTCCACTGGGCCCGAGTGGGAACTATAGTCCAAGCCCTTTTATGGGAGTAGTCCTGTGCCCAGCAGTGGGATGTACATAGGCTGAATATGCTGATGATGTCTCAAAATAAATCTATACCTACATATCCTCAAGCTGAAGAGGGTCGAAATTACATGGAAGATATTAAATAAAAAACCGGTCAAGTGCGAGTCGGACTCGCGCACCGAGGGTTCCGTATCATTATCTATAAATATCTAAAACCAGTGTAAGCAGAGCCCTGTTCCAAAGCAAAATGTACGCAGTGTGGGGTTACTTTATATTGGTCACTGCTATATACAGACATACATACACATTTACGGTTTTCGCAATTATTCTTTAATCTGTGCTATAAGACCTACCTTCATACCAAATTTCAAGATTCTGCGTTCACGGGAACTACCTTGTAGGTTTTGATTCCCTTGAGAGTTGAAAATTTGCGGAAATTTGCGGCATAAACGGCTGTATCTTTTGATTGCGTTGGCTTAGAAGTTTGATTTTTTCACAGCTTCAAGGGACAGTAGACCTGAGTAATTGATATAAATTTCAGCTTCATACCTCCACGCGTTCCTGAGAAAAAGGGTCTTGACAGACGGACGGACGGACGGACAGACGGACAACAAAGTGATCCTATAAGGGTTCCGTTTTTTCCTTTTGAGGTACGGAACCCTAAAAATTGGCTGGGGATACTAAGATTCGATAACAGAACACGTACCAGCAATTTTAATTTTTTTTTTCTGTTTGTCTGTTTATTTGCGAGCGCATCACGTGTAAACGACTGAACGGATTTCGATGCAAACTTTACTAAATCTGTTGAGAAAATCACCGGCCAGGTTATAAGCTACTTTTTATCCCGGGAAACTGCATAGTTCCCGGGGGATAGCGATAAACATGTCAATCGCTAATTCTACGCCGACAAAATCGTGAAAGCTGGTACAGAAAAAAAAACATACCTTTCCTAATTGCTGAGTTATGTACGTCTCGCTGGAAATAACAATGTTGCCAATAAAAAACCCAGCTTCTTTCGACGTCCGGATAAGACGTGCCTTCTAATAATGGTCCGTAATTACCTTTCGGGCCCAAAAAGGACCTTAATTTACCCGCAGGGATCTTTAATTAATTAGGAGGTAGCGATTAAGTGACACGATACAAACAGATGTTTAGGCTAACGAATGTAGAGAAACGGGGAATTTCCCGTTAAGTCTCGTTCCGAATTGTCCTATTTCTAAACGTGCCGTTTCTTCCGTAGAATATGGAATTTATTAATAGACAAACTATTAAAAACTAAATAACAATAAAGAACACTTAACTTGTATTTACAACTTGTGTTTGTATCCGCATTGTATCGCAAATAGCAATTGCGAGTCTTTATGCGGAAAATGTTGATTCATAAAAGTCACAAACGTGGATATTAAGAAAATGAATAGAAATGATGGGCTACTGACTAATAGATGTCATTATTACAAATTAATAAAGAACACTAAAAGTAAGAAAGCTACCTAAAAAAACTAACCTAAAAAATGCCCCCCTGTTTCGTGCCTGGTTCAAAGGTTCCCATTATGCTGGCCGCGTTGCCTCTTTGAAATGCAATGGAAACCCTTTGAACCAGCCACGAACTTTGTCGTCTAAAAAAAGACATGCTCTTAGCCAGCTTTATATTTTTATATAACTTTGGCCCGCGACATTGTCCGCGCAGAATTATTTGTATCCCGGGCCCGGTTAGCTTAACTTTTCCCGACACTTCCAAAAATTATCCAAAAAACCAATTTACGCTAAAACTTGGCAAACCTAAACCTTTCTCGTGAATCACTCTATTTGTAAACATCATCATCATCAGCCAGAAGACGCCCACTGGTGAACAAAGGCCTCCCCCTTAAACCGCCACAATGAACGACAACTCGCCACCTGCATCCACCGGTTTCCCGCAGCTTTCACGATGTCGTCGGTCCACCTAGTGGGAGGCCTGCCAACACTGCGTATTCCGGTTCGTGTTCGCCACTCGAGAACTTTTCTCCCCCAACGGTTGTCTGTTCTACGAGCGATGTGGCCTGCCCATTGCCACTTCAACGTGCATACTCTTCGAGCTCGGTGATTCCACATTTGTAAACACATGAAAATCCTTTAAATATTTTATTGAATCAGGCGTTACTTTGCGGAGGTCCATTTCAATGAACAAAAAATTTTACCTTGCTACTCCGCTACTCACGTGCAAGATAACCAAGCCTGTGTGAAATATATATGTTTTTCATGCAAACCATGCATGGGTTTGCATGTGTTTGCATGTGTAACAGTTGTGTTCATAAAACTTTGATAATGATCCCGTAGAGGGATCGAAACGCGTCAGTGTTTGTGTGGTGTAAGGGATAATTAAGTTTGTGGGATTTATATGTGTTTTATTGGCAGCAGTGGAGGGAGGGTTTGCATGAAAAACATATATATTTCACACAGGCTTGGTTATCTTGCGCGTGAGTAGCGGAGTAGCAAGGTAAAATTTTTTGTACATGAAAATCCATTGAGTAGTTTTTGAGTTTAAGTGACAACAAACGCGGCGGAGGACTTTGTTTTAGAATGTAGTGATGTCGTTTAACAGCCAACAATTTCAGGTATTCTCCGAAATTAGAAATTTGAATTCCGTATCCATCCTGCTCGCGCTAATTAGTTTGATCGAACAGTGAGAGGGACGGTTGTAGTACACCCTCAGGTTGTGGCTGGTCGTAATCACAAGCCTAACGGGCTGACCGCAGGAGGCCGATCTAATCTCTGCCTTTCATTAACGCAATTTGCCTGTCCTACATAGTCACTATTAGATACATATACCCTAAAACCGGGTAAATGCGTCGACACGCGCACCATGGACTCCGTGTTGTGCGTTATATCCCATATCTGGTTTCTTTTTGTAAAATTGTAGGTATCATTATTTTCGTACTGATTTTCATATTTCCAAGAATTGTCTGTCTGTCTACCCCTTGAGGGATAAAGATGTGATTTATATATGTAATAATTGTCTGTAAACCAAAACTGAAGTCACGTTGTCGAACGCGTAATCGCATTTATCATCTTTTTCTACCGTACTAGACATGTACCGTTTTACAAAAATAAATGGAGAATGCTAATCTGTTGTACGTCACAGTAACCAAAAACGCTAGTGTGCTGTGGACGAGTGCACACTAGGGTTTTTGGTTACTATGTCGTAATGCGGTTCGAATCCGACTCAGTTCAGGTTTTAGCTGTCATTTTTAGTACGGATCTGACTGCGAGCGAACCTAAACTGAATCGGAATTGAATCGCATTAAGACGTCATGGTAACCTCCCAGCTTTCAGATGAGTAGCCAGCTCTGTTAATGTGATTCCGAGTGCGTTCGACAATAATATGGCTGCTAGTGGTAATTAAACTTCTAAACGACACTGAAAAATAGAACACAAAAAACCGAAAAGTAAAGCTATGGCCGGGAATCGAACCCGGATCCTCGTCATTCCGTGACGCGTGCTATACCCTACACCACCCATAGCAGGTGGGTAAACCTTTGAATTTTTCTATCTGTTACTAGCTGTCACGTGACCCTGTTACTATGCGATTTTTTATCGCTAAGCGTCATTTGTTTGAATGATGTGTCTGTACGACACAATTACAAACTCCCGTAGAACGCCGCTCACCAGGGACGAGAGAAAGCGCTGTTTTTCAAATGATAGGTAGTAATCAAATGAATCAAGAATTTTTACTTCTTGACTTTTTATGTTTACTTTTACGGTTTTACCGTTAGAAATTAAATTTCTGAACGACACTGAAAATTCGAACACAGAAAAATCCGAATGGAAAATGGTAATTAAATTATTATTTAGTAGTTATCGTAGTACGTGCCTACCCTAAAAGTTAAATCTTAAGTGGGTATCATTAAAAATATATCGATGGAATATAAAAGATAATTGGAACCGATCTAATCCGTTCAGATTCGATCCAATGGTTTCTTACATTTAGCTTAAAAGCTTTTCTGACAAATTATGGATAAGAACGGAAAATCGGATAAAAGTTATTTGCTAATTTCTTGAACTTACTTGAACCCTTTTTGTAGATCGTCTTTAAAGGGGTAAAGGGAAGAATTGCCGCTCCTAACCAAACCTTTAACTGTACCTTAAATCATGGACCTCGCACAATGGTTAAGGTGCGACCACACTGGTGCGTAAAAGACGATGACGGTGCGTTTACGCAACAAAATGTATGAAAAAACGGTGAAGAAAGGTGACGCCTGCCACACGTCACACGCCTACGATACGCGGCGGTGTGGTTGCTCTTTTATTCTTTAGCGATTAGTACGAACACTCTTACGTCTTAGATAATGAATGGCCCTGTCATAATGACAGGACGCCTATACCACATATTATGTACACGCTATGGGGCAGTGGGGTATATGTTATTGGACCTCACGCGACACTAGCGCCTCTAGTGGCAAATTCACACGCGATAGCCCCCATTCCGATTCCGTGTTCGCTCCCTGTCAGAACCGTACTAAAAATGACAGCTAAAACCTGGGACCATCACGTCTTAATGCGAGTTCAGATTTAGGTGCCATTTTTATTTTAGTATGGATCTGACAGCGAGCGAACCTAAACTGAATCGCATTAAGACGTCATGGTAACCCCTGAACTGAGTCGGAATTGAATCGCATTAAGGCGTCAAGATAAGACCCTGTGCTAGAATATGTTTCACCTTAACCGAAGCAATATGAGTAATCGAAAAGTTGAATAAAAATCCCCTCCAGAATGTGTAGTAATGAATAATTTATCGGAGGTTCGCGTTTGTAAAAAGATACAGAATTCTGAAATTTCATCAGCATTATTCATTGATTTCTGTTTACTTCTATGCGTAACTTGCTGTTTTCTTTACAAATCGCTGCCAAACGTTCCACACACAATATTTTAATGTCAAGGTAGTTAACTGAGACTAGTACATACATATTCAGGTATTTGAGTGAAGAAACGCACTCGTTGCCATGGTTCTCCTCGCTCACACTTTAAAACATAAGTTTACAGGTAACTTAACTTAACATAACTTGCCAAACATGTATTTTTCGCGGTACATTTCAGCCTCTTCCATAATTGGTCATCTACTGAGCATGTTAGTATAATGAGTCACAACATTTCTTCTAACAAACTGTACTACTGTTGTCCCCATGCTGATGGGACAGAATAACAGCAAGAAATAATTGATCCACCCATTTGCTTCTAGGTACTGTAGGAATAGGTTCGGCTAGTTTATGCTGGCAGGTTTTGGGTGCTGGCTGCTCTGAAATAGTTCAAGTTCCGAATATCGAACACCCGTTCGATATTTTGAAAGGTTTTTGTTTTTGGAACTTGGGACGGCTCTCAGAACAGCTCGAACTGAAAGCCGCATAGGCGGAAATCTTAATAATTTGTAATGGTAATTTAAAGTTGAAATAAAATCAAGAATTAATAAGTTTGTGTTTTAACTTGAGTAACTTGGCCTTCTGCAGCAACAGTTTGCTTAGGAACTTTATATCCCGATTCCCGTATAGTTTGAAGTGCCTCTTCAGGGCAGCTCCACAGTACATAATCACAGACGAATTATGGTGTACTGTTCGGGAGACAACGGCTTCTGTGCCTATGCAAACCGATGCGAGAGCCACATACTCTACCACAACACAAGCCTGAGTGGAGTCTGCGGTAGTTGTAACCGCGCCGCCTTAGTGTCGCTTCTGCCTCTCATCAGCAAGTATATTGAACCAGGCTTCATCGCTAAGTTTGCGACCTGGGGCCCGATTTTGAAAACACATGTGTGAAAATACCACTCGAAAGTGCTGAAAAATTAAGCTGAATTTGAAATACGAGTAGCTTAGGAGATACTAATGGCTCTTGTTAATCTTGTGAACTAGTCAAAAATTGGATTAGAGCTGGAGTTTTGAAGATATAAACAGTTTTATATCGCTTTCGAGTGGTACTTTCGAGTGATGTGCTTTCAAAAATCGGACCCCGGCAACCTCTACGTCAGCGCACATCTGATCAATTTTCCGCTAGTCTATCCCAGTCACGATGGAAAAAGTTACAAGTAAAAATAAATAATGAAAGTCACCTTTGCCAACCTCTACGTAACTCTTTGACGAAATTAATTTCATACAAACATGATGTATATTTAGTCTATTATGCTTACATAATAGGTAATCCTACCCCATGTTTACCAATCTCGTAATACACGTCTCTTCGTAAGAAAACAGTGTGGTAAGAAAAGACTTCGTTAAGAATCGTTCTCTGGAGGACACTAATTTTCTTTGCCTTTGGCTAAAGTTGGGGTATTACTGGCAGCGAAATTAAGGGAAACAGATTTTTGTAGTGAAAACTTCTTTAGGGGCGTTACGCACTTTTTGGAATGGGTAAAAAATGTTTAACTTGCGACAGATTCTATCAGTCACGTGACCGACAGGTAAGACGGAGAGAGTTTTGCTACAGAGTCGTACTAATACGTAGGTACGTTGATTTTGCCACTCACTCGTAAGCTACGGCCTAGTGGTATAAGGTGTAGATATAGACTAAAGCGTCCGACATTTTGCCAGGTCCAACACCGGACAAGTGAGGACTGAGGACAAAGGGTAACGCTTGCGTGTGTTGTACTGACTTTTACTCGCGGCTTTTTGTCGCCACAAACGCCTCGATAGCATTTGCATTTAAGTGTCAAATAAGATTATTTCGCTACCGTTACGTGCTCCTAGTGGCGCTGCCAAGTTTTCCTTAGACACGTATTGCCTCAATTAATAGGCTAAACATTTCTTGTGTGAAACACACACTCGAGGCTCAAATATGTATCTCTACACGCACTCACTATCGCTAGAAGTGTTTCTCAACCCTAAAATAGGCCAGTGTTCGTCAGAGGCACTTGTTCGCACACAAGAAGATCGGATTGGCGTCCCGCGGCGACCTTCACGACTCATGCCTCAGGACATGTTTGCCGCAAGTATTTTTCCCCTTACTATAATTATAGTATGTACAGCACAGATTCCATTTTTTCAGTAGATGACAAAAATAAACACTTCCACGCTGGTCTGGGAGCAAAGAAAAAATAAAATGTACCAGTTGCTCTTCCCGCGCAGATGGTAAAAGCCCATCGAGGGAATGGGCAAAAATGGGAATGGGTTAGCAACTCATCACTATTTTGATTCCATTTTCCACCTACACGCCTACAGTCTTGCTAAACGTGACCTGTAGTTCTTGTTACCTAGCTGTCTACTCCGTAAGGGATAAAGACGTGATTTGTGTGTGTGTGTGTATGACAAAAATCTAGTTATTTTTACGTGTAAAAACACCCTGCCTTGGATTCTTTAGGCTTTAGAACAAGACGTCCCCATTTCTTCCCGTGGGCGTCGTAAGAGCATCGTAAGAGGCGACAAAAGGACCTGCCCGAGCACAAGAGCGCTCGAGAGACTACCCGTCTCTTTATAGAACAAACAGTAAGAAAAAGACGGGTAATCTATCTTCTATCTCGCGCGCGACGCGACTCTTGCGCGCTCTATAGTACGTGAAAAGTGGGCGGCTGCGCTCACTGTAGCCAAATGCTCCGGACTTCAGCACGGCAGTGTGCAAGGTAAAAGACAACCACTACACTATTATATATTTCCCCAGAAATTAGTCATAAAGCTTCAGGGTCCCGATTTTTGAAAGCACATTATGTGAAATATCAGTCTAAAGTGGTGAAAAATCGTGCTGAATTTGAAATACAAGTAGCTTAGAATAAAATGACAGCTCTCATTAATCTTGTGAATTAGTTAAAAATTTGATTCGAGCTGTACCGCTTTCGAGTGATGTGCTTTCTAAAATCGGGCCCCAGGCCTCATACTTCGAAGTTACAAAGTCGTTTCGTGCCGTTCCCCTCACACTTAAGTCATTGACAGGACAGTAAGAGGGATGGCATGATTCGGATTTCGAATTTCGGAGTAGCCTCCCAGACCCCAACAATGGCCAAGACCACTCTGTGAAGGGGCAACTCAGAAGTTAAGTGAATGAACTTACGGCGTCATACTTTAAAATGTCAAAGGGTCATTGTCATCAGTGTGTAATTTAAAACCATTAATAATTCAATCTCTTTGGAAGTTCAGTATAAATTTGTAAACGAGCCGAGCGCGAAGCCCGATTGTCAATTAGCGCGATTCTAATGTCTGAGAAAGATTTTAGGCTATCACTTTCTATTTAGGTACTTAAAACGATTTGTAATCTGTATTATCTTTTGAACTTTTCAAATCATCATATTATTGTAAGGTAAATTCGAAATTGGGGGAATTTCAAAAATCGTGGATATCCACTAAACGGGGAACAATTACGTAATCTAGCTTCGAAATTCTCCCAATTTCGAATTTACCCCAATGCGCTATAGTTTATAATTAGAATTACATATTTTTATTTACTAATCCTCTTATTATTAAGCTGATATGGGTCATTTTTCTAATTTGGAACGTCAATTTGTCTATTCGCACACACTCACACAACAGGTAATTTACTTAAGTTTTTCAGCTATAGCTATAGTCCATTCCAGTCCATTTTAAAGTTTTTGTAAAAAACAAGTCCTCCCAAGTTCATATAAAATTTAAATATGATTCTTCAACATTCCAGTGGATGTGATGTGATGCTACATACAATGGATGATTGTGTAGGCAGTTAGATAAAATTAGTTTGAGAAAAGCGTTAAAATGGCTATGAATGAAGAATATACACGTTGTCTGGGTTCTTGATGCACCCAGTACAACCCTTAGTGATATAATATGCTTGATAAGATGTTGATAAGATGCTGATTCTGATGACGATTCTGGCTGAAAATTAGTGCTGCAGGTGTCTAACACCTCAGCGTAATGCTGAGCCAGCGACCGTTTCACTTTTGCGAAGACACACACAACGCTGATGATCTATTTTTCATGTCTATGTTTTTTTTTCTTGTTTATTTTCTATGTAATTGTGTATATTATCTTGTATTTGTGTGTCTTGCAAAAAGGAATAAATGTCTTCTTCTTCTACTACTTCTTCTTCTTCTTCTTCTGATATTTATTTATTGATATTGATATGTTCTTGATACTGATCTGAGACTGCTATAGCTGATTTGTATTGATACTGATATACTGATATGATGATATACTGATAGAACGATCGGTTTGATTATACGTTTATTGATAAACACAAGTGTACTACACGCTTGCTATGTTAGAATTGACACAGTACTAGTAAAATATGCAATTATTAATATTATGAGTAAGCGGCGGAAGTGCTGCATCGACATTGTGTCGTAAAGACCGTACACACGTGTACCCTGACCATGCAACTGATTCCGATGACAGCTCCTACAATTGAGCAACATGCCCTTTGTAAGCAGCTTATATCCTAAATGCCATCTCCAGTGCAGTCCACACAAAACGGTTTAACATGTTGCTTTGTCCACCCTTCTCCCCCCTTTCTATACAAATTAATGCATGCAGAGTACACCTCACAACCCTTTCTGACGACGACCTGTAGAATTCTCGTACTATCAAATACTATCTACTATTAGTAACAAAAGGTCACGTGACAGTTAGTAACAGGTAGAAAAATTCGGAGACTACCCACCTGCTATGGATGGTGGTAGGGGTATAGCTCGCGTCACGGAATGACGAGGATCCGGGTTCGATTCCCGGCCATAGCTTTACTTTTCGGATTTTTCTATGTGTTCTAATTTTCACTGACATTTAGAAATTTAATTTCTAACGGTAAAACCGAAAAATTAAAACATAAAAATCAAGAAATAAAATTTCTTGATTCATTTGATAGTACCTATCATTTGAAAAACAGCGCCTTCTATATTCCGTCGTGAGCAGTAGATGTTCCATGGGAGTTTGTAATTGTGTCGTACAGACACATTGTTCAAACAGATGACGCTTAGCGACAAAATTTCGCATAGTAACAAAAGGTCACGTGACAGTTAGTAACAGGTAGAAAAATTCGGAGACTACCCACCTGCTATGGGTGGTGTAGGGGTATAGCACGCGTCACGGAATGACGAGGATCCGGGTTCAATTCCCAGAGCTTTACTTTTCGGATTTTTCTATGTGTTCTAATTTTCACTGACATTTAGAGTTCTCGTGTTAAACATAATGTTAAAATTAATAACGTCTTCATCCAATACGGATTAGACAGAGCCTAAGGAAACAAGACCTAAAGGCCACGTTTAGCATGATTGCGGGCGTATAGCTGGAAAGGGGAATCAAAATAGTGATGGGCTTTTACTATCTGCGCGGGTACAAGCAACTGGTACATTCTATGTTTTTTCTTTACTCCCAGACCAGCATGGAAGAATGTTTTGTTGGATGTATATACATTACCTGTGTAGGTACTTTATAATTTTTTACAAGTTTTTCAACTCGCAGGATTATTATATATTATGTTTTGTTTCAGCGACAAATTTGACCCATTTGTAGTGGTTAGATTGTGACACGAAATTTAGTTCCCATATAGGATGGAATGGGCACAGGAATCATGTTATAGGCGATACGGCTAACAACCCATCACTGTTTTGATTCCACTTTCCACCTATACGCCCACAATCATGCTAAACGTGGCCTTTAGGTCTTGTTACCTTAGGCTCTGTCTACCCCGTAAGGGATATAGACGTGATTTATGTGTATGTGTGCGTGTATATAGGACGGTGGGCAATGGAAGTACAGTCACTAAAAGGTTATATTCTTACGTTGATTGACAACTATTCCTTTATAAATAAGTTTGAGTGTTCCCACTTCTAAGATGAAAATACTAAAATCTCCTGAACAATAAGTTTTATTTCACCAAAAAGATTTGTTCCATTTTATACCACCGTTCGGAAAGAAATCTATTTTATATGTGCACCTAGCTTAAAACATAAATTATGTATTCTACTTACGTCAGCAGAGTTTTGGACATAGAATTACAATATATCACGACCGACGGTTAGAAAACGCGGAAAACATCCGAATTTTACGTGGGAATAAAATGGAATTCTTCTAAATTTCAACACGAACATAACAACTATTGCGTGAATGAAAAAGTTACATTGCTATTTCGCAACCACACGTGCAAGACCAAGATAGCTATATCTGCGCGCCACCTGCATTGTGTAAATACATGCAAAACCCACCTTCCATTGCCATCTCAAAATTAAAAAAAAAAAAAAAAAAAAAATATTTTTGCCAATTGGCCGCCAAGGGCTCTTTTACTTGTCTTTTTTTAATCTACCAGCGCATTTGGAAAGACCATCATTGCCAAGTAGAATGCGCCGCAAGAAACTTGGCAGAAAGTCTTTTTTTTCACAAAATACATCTTTTACAATACTTAAATTCTACTTAGATTAAATACATAAAAAAGGTATGTAAAAGGTGTTTTCCTTTCCTATGCGACCCCAGTGCGGATTGGGAACTTCACACACACCATTAAATTGCTTCGCACATGTGTGTTAGTTTCCTGGAGATATTTACCTTCACCGAAACGCTCATGATTAATTTTAAACGTAATTTCGCACATAAATTCCGATAAACTCAAAGGTCGAAACACCATTCAAAGCCCCGGCTCGAGCCCATGACCCTCGGCTTGAGAAGCTCTAGGTCAAACCACTAGACTACCACAGCTATTTATAACAACTATTATCGAGAGTGAAGTAAGAGCGAGATGGTGATCTTCTGTCCTGTTTCCTGCACTACGTCAGAGCTTACGTCACTCACCCAGCCACCGTGGTGCAGACCATCGGAGGAGCGCAAGGGCAGACTTCACTTCGGCGGCGTGCTTGCTAGGAATAGGTCATGTATCAGGCTCTGTGCTACTCTGTATAGTTAGATCCTTTGCTGTTGTTAGTACCTAGGTCTAGTCAAATTCATCCAATAAAAATTACATAAATGGAATTAATACAAATTAAACTATTAAATTAAAAACTAATCTTAAAATAAAATAATTAAAATAGGAGGGGCTCCCGTGGCATAGTTCCACAGACGCTGGCAGCATTCCCCCTTTGGACAGCGATACTAATACGCTGTCCAAGGAAGCTGCCAGCTCTGCGGTCACCCGTAGCGTCTATTAGCCTCTTCGAAATATCTTTGAAGAGGCTAATAGCGCTAGGACCCCACGGACCAAGGGTCTCAACACCGCAAGGAACAAGGTTGTATTCGATGCTATATTTATTTTTCTTGCCTGATTCGGCCGCTTCTGCAGCCGCGCCTGCTCTACTCGTGGTTCCGCGAAGGTGAGACGAGGCTAGTGTGTCTACGCACGTTGAATCCCACACCAGCACACGTCCCACACTCCACGGAATCATAGACATACCGTCCGGTCTCGTTAGGTCTACTTAGGTCTTGTTAATCGCGAATGATATATCCATTTAAGCCTATGTCAATTTTTTCAAATAAAACCGTTGACCTGTGACCGTTTAGTCGACTTATCCATAATACAACATTTACAAGCATCTATCAATCCCAAATAAAACAAACAAAAATAAATAACAAAGTCAACGGTACGATTTAACACACGACGCAATACCTATAATAACGTCGAATATCAACAATATTGAGATCGTTCGAGAGATAGTTCAATTTGTTCCACCGAAACAAAACACTGTCAAGAGGCGTAGTGTAACAGCTGGGTCCAACCGAGCGGGAAATAGCTCCCTTGCGATTCAGCCGCCATCCATCAATAGTATACTTAGTATTTACCGTATTGTTCCTCCAATAAGAGGGGAGTAAGTGAAATCTTTTTCTGTCGGATTATTTGGGGATCATATCGTTAGCGGCCATGTGTTGGGCTTTTGTTTCTGTTAATCTTTGGGGTGTTACGCTGAATTATTGTGTGGTTAAGGGATATTTGTGACGGCGTATGTTGCGCTAGATTTATTATGAACTTTGTGAATGTTTTTGTGGGTATTGCTTGCGACGACAACTTCACATTTTAGGCGTTAACACTTGAATCCCTCATTACTCATTTTGGATTAAATGTACCGACCTCGCCGTAATTCGTCATTCTGCTCCTTTGTGACACAAATATCTATTATGTTTGCTTCCAAAACAGCATGGAAGTCTGTCGATATCTTGTAAATATCATGGTACCTTTGCAAGTAGAGTTGTGGCAGCTAGTTTCATATATTCCCCGGCCTTCAATTGAATGGCGCTGCAACTGGCCGGCTGTAAGTAACGCGTGGATATAACGCTCCGCCCCACTGCTCCCCTAGGAGATGTGGCCACAGTAGGCTGGTTTGTAATTCCTATTAAAATAGAAGGCCATTTTTTTTTCTTGTTTTCAACTAAATCTCTCCCTAGGAGGAAATACTTCGCACGGACCTAAGCCAAGTGCTTTAGCTAATTTTATGCTAATTTATGACATGGATAAGAATTTTCTTACTATACCTAAATCAGTGCTGCAGGTGTGTAAAACCTCAGCGTAATGCTGTGCCAGCGACCGTTTCACTTTTGCGAAGACACACACAACGCTGAGGATCTATTGTTCATATCTGTTTTTTTTTCTTGTTTTTTTTCCTATAAAATTGTGTATGTTCTCTTATATTTGAGTCTTGCAAAAAGGAATAAATGTCTTCTTTCTTTCTTTCTTTCTATACGGCATGTGTTGAGGATGACAGCTTTTTGTACGAGTGTGCAGATGGAGGTACATCGAGAGCCTCCGGCTTGCGTGGACTGTTTTGGGGATAACGTCAGTTGTAGAGAGAATTATTGGTACAGTCTTTACATTATTCTACATTACATCACAACGCTACATTATTATTATTCTCTGTATATTTATTTTATCTTAAGTTAGGTTCTTACAACATTGAAATACAAAGTAATAAAACAATATTAATACAAAATATAAAAACCTAACCTAGGGTACTGAAATTTTGCATTCTTGTGTAAGTCGGATAACAATACAATAACCTGTAAGCTTATTACCTAACTCGCTCGCAATCGCCATCGTATTCATTTTGACAGTTCATGTATGGGCTGACAATTGGCATCGGAATCAGCAAGCTGTCACATTCATACAAGAACTGTCAAAATGAACACGATGGCGATTGCGAGCGAATTAGGTAATAAGCTAAGAGTTGAACTCTGATGATCCAGACAGGACCGTTTCCGCAAGAGGGAACTCTTCGGCGGTTGGTCGATTTGAAATTTGGTTCACATTATGTAGGACGAGTAAGCAAAAAAGCTTTTTTGAAATCATGTGTATGTTATAGGCGATGCGCCTAGCAACCCATGACTATTTTGGTTCCTCTTTTCACTTCCACAATCACGCTAAACGTGGCCTTTAGCACTTGTCACCCTAGTTTCTGTGTACCCGTAGGGGATAACGATGTGATTAATTATGTATATGAGAAAAAAGAGTAACTAGCAAATATTTTATTGAATCAGGCGTTACTTTGCGGAGGTCCATTTCAATGAACAAAAAATTTTACCTTGCTACTCCGCTACTCACGTGCAAGATAACCAAGCCTGTGTGAAATATATATGTTTTCCATGCAAACCCTCCCTCCACTGCTGCCAATAAAACACATATAAATCCCACAAACTTAATTATCCCTTACACCACACAAACACTGACGCGTTTCGATCCCTCTACGGGATCATTATCAAAGTTTAATGAACACAACACGACGTTGGTTTGCATGTGTAACAGTTGTGTTCATTAAACTTTGATAATGATCCCGTAGAGGGATCGAAACGCGTCAGTGTTTGTGTGGTGTAAGGGATAATTAAGTTTGTGGGATTTATATGTGTTTTATTGGCAGCAGTGGAGGGAGGGTTTGCATGGAAAACATATATATTTCACACAGGCTTGGTTATCTTGCACGTGAGTAGCGGAGTAGCAAGGTAAAATTTTTTGTTCATTGAGTAACTAGCATTCTCCCTTTGTCACTGCAGTTGAATTCAACAAAGGGTTTTTGATTATGCTGTTATTATTATTATTCAGCCACATTTCAGCATCTTCTTCTTCAGCTTGTTGTCAACCATTGTTGTACGTAGGCCTCTTCATGGGCAAGCCAAGTAATGCGGTTCCATGGTATTTGCATCCAGCTGCTTTCCGCTTTCCTCGTGATGTCATCAACCCAGGCTGTCTTCCGGCCTTGCGTTCTCCTGTCTACTCGGCAGCCTTAAGTCAATTTGCCATCTCATATTGTCAACATAATACCATTAAAATGCGTTCTTTTATAACAACGCGCCCACTGGAGTTACGTGTAGCAATGTACACAGCCACATGGCGTCTGCGTTGGACAATTTCTTTATAACGAATTAATTTTATGAGAAGCAATAATTCCAGTCTACTAAGAGCCAAACTCCGTTGCAACTGTACTTGCTTTGGAGTTAATACTGGTATATTTGGAATGAGGGAGCGGCAATGGGCTTGCCAAATGCAAGGAGACGAAATGCCACCTATTTCAGGTTTTAATAGCTTAAACGAATTATTTAATTCCTCGCGAATTCTCGAAGAGATTTGAAGTAGTACGTATACAAATAGTCATCGACTTGTTGCGTACTGGGGCCTTACCATGGCGTCTTAATGCTATTGAATTCCGACTCTGTTCAGGTTTTAAACCTGAGCTAATAGCTGTCATTATCATAAACTGAATCGAAATTGAATCGCATTAAGACATCATGGTAAAGCCCCTGATATATGTAAATATTGTGAAAGTAGTATTGGACAGATTTTATGAGAACGCGTTCTGCATGCATCATGCATGTCTGTGAACTGTTAGAATGGCTCATGATTTCGTTTCCTTGTAATAGGTACATACAAAAATACTACCATTTTTAAATAAGTATTTTATGGAATCAGGCCCTCTACGAGATCATCCTCCGAAGTGAGAGTACGTACAACTTTTATCCATGCACCAACGACGTGTGTATCGTGTATATCACACATGGATGGTTATCAGTTGTGCACGTAGGTACACGTACTCTTATGTGACCTTCACTACATAGTATAAAATAAAGTCGCTTTCTCTGTCCCTGTGTCCCTATGTCCCTATGTCCCTATGTCCCTATGTATGCTTATATCTTCAAAACCACACAACAGATTTTGATGCGGTTTTTTTAAATAGATAGAGTGATTCAAGAGGAAGGTTTATATGTATAATACATGCATAATATACCGTGCGAAGCCGGGGCGGGTCGCTAGTGTTACGATAAGATTATAGATATTTTTTTTAAATAAGAAGTGACAACGGCGTCAACGGCAAACCATGGTTCATGTTACATTGGTCCACATAAGACTCCAAACAGTCCTGCTCTACGTTGCCGTTAGTCCATTATTCACAAAGCCTTTATTACAACAACGACAATAAACCTAATGTACCTACATAAGTACTTCCCTATCTTTGTACTCCATACATTAGAACTGTCCCAGTGCCCCGCATAACGTACTAGATCCAACTGTCCGCTTTATACGAAATTGCATTGCTTGGAACGTTGCCAGAACAGCGTATTTCTTGAACTAAAATTCACGTTTTTCGCTTATGGCGACACTGTTGTGCAGCTGAATTTTGATAGTAAATGGTTTAAGATTTTAAGTGAATTTTCAACAACTAGTGCTTTCGTTTTCATGCCGTTAAAAAAGGAAACGTAGTCGTTACGCTGTGTTATTTTATCAAACGTGACATTACGCAATAAAATATTTAATGTGCAGTGTTATATATTTCTGATTTGTATGTATGTAAACTCTTTATTGTGCAAAATAAACCAGAGAAATACAATTGACAAACACTGAGATACATGCACAAAAGCGGATTTATCCCTTTAAGGGATCTCTTCCATTTATGAACCTTTGAGTGGATGAAAGGAGTATTAGTAGTAGGAGTAGTATTATTATTAGGGATGGTTTATGAGCGTTTTCCAAAAAAAAGTCCACATGATCATTTTTTCCAGAATTAAATTGTTTTGGATATTTCTTACTCAGAATCGTGTACCCTATCGATCCTCATACAAGAAAAAATGTGTCCCAAAATTTCCATTCCAGTTCGTCACCTTTTTTCATATAGGTATGTATGGAACGTGACGAATAGGAAAAAAAAACCATAGTTACATTTGGAACACATTTTTTCTTGTATGAGAATCGATAGGATAAATATTTAGTCTGGAAAAAAAATTACCTTCATGTGGCCTTTTTTTTGGAAAGCGCCCTTATCTGCTTTTAAACAACGATTTGAGTTGGGTATTTTAAAAAATACCGCCAACAAAGTAAACCTCTCTTTGATGTTTCAGTCGTGTAGTGAAAAGCTTGTTTTTTGTGGAAAGGGAGACATTCGATGTCTGCTATTTAACGTTCGTCCCACGTAAACCATACCAATAAAAACAGAATTCTTCGTTACCAAATTCCTAAAATAGATACCTGTAATTTGCCCGTACCTCGAAATATCTGATTCCGTTTTAAATTCCGCCCGTCAGGTGAGATATTTGGAATCCATTTGGTATTCGAGGAACGAAGGGTCAATGCCCCCGGCCATTTTTTATCGCACCACACATAGTCTACAGAACGTTCCTCGTCCACACGTTGAAATCTTACCGGTTATAATATATTTATCTCGTTCCAGAACGACTGCACTGAATAGCAAAAATAACGAGTCAATTTTCATACAACTTTTTTTTTTTTTTTTTTTTTTTTTTTTTATATGAATAGGAAGGCAAACGAGCAAGTGGGTCACCTGATGGTAAGTGATCACCACTGCCCATAGACACCCGCAACCCCGGAGGGATTGCAGATGCGTTGCCAACCTAGAGGATTAAGATGAAATGCCTCTCGTGCCCGTAATTTCCCCGGCTGTCTTACTCTCCACACCGGAACACAGCAGTGCAAGCACTGCTACTTAGCGGCAGGATTAGCGAGTAAGATGGTGGTAGCGATCCGGACGGACCTTGCACAAGGCCCTACCACCCGCAAACACACGTTGTATACGTTGTACACGTTGTATACAACACGACCTGTTATTATTGCTCCTCATTATAGTTTCATAAGTCTTTGGTGCGAACATAATAGACGAAAAGATGGAAAAAATAAACAAAGATTTTGACTTAAAAAACGCGGATATCGATGTATTGACGTTGTTTCTAAAACCCTTAACTTGTACAACCCTGAGGTTAGTGGTTCCCTTTATGGTGTGGACAAAGAATAAGGACGATTTTTGTGATAACTACACGAGATGGAACTCTGCAAAGGGGGCAGTGCAAATGAGTGTTTACGCGTGCAAAAACTAGAATAGGTTTTCAATATTGAATGAGCCACATACACATACACATACACAAATCACGTCTATATCCCTTACGGGGTAGACAGAGCCTGAGGTAACAAGACCTAAAGGCCACGTTTAGCATGATTGTAGGCGTATAGGTGGAAAGGGGAATCAAAATAGTGATGGGTTGCTAGCCGCATCGCCTATAACATGATTCCTAAGACTCGCCCATTCCCTCGATGGGCTTTTACCATCTGCACGGGACGAGAAGCAACTGGTACATTCTATGTTTTTCCTTTGCTCCCAGACCAGCATGGAATGAGCCACGGCAGCAAATAAAAGACCTTTACAGTTTATCGTGTTCAATTACCTTTAAAAGCGCACGTTTTTCAAATAAAACAGTAAAACAATACATTAATTAATTCAGACGCCCACTGACAACGTTCTCAACTTATTTTTAGCCTTGTTTATTCGTTGGCCAAGGTATTCTTATGCAAATAAAAAAGTCGCATTTTCGTCGTTTCAATTTGGTTTCGTCCTCCAGAGTTATTCCTAAGCCGTATTTAGCAAGTCCGATTTGCCTGCGGCCACGGTTCTGTAGACCAAAACAATTCTAATACATAGGTAGCTATATCAAAGCCATGTTAATTGCATCCCGCAGTAGAACCTTTTCGCAATGAACGGCGCAGTGACTTCCTAGATTAGCACAACGAGGTGTTACCGAGACAAGGTTTGTCTTTACAGTGGGTTATTAGAAGTCAGCACTTTTATTTTCGTATTAAAGTTATACAAGAATATATCTATTTTCAACATGAAACTACCGTGAGACTCAATCATAATTACACTTAAACGGATAACTCACGTATAAAAAGTCGAGTGATGCTCGACATGTTTCGGACTATTTCGTAGTCCTTCCTGGAGCACTCGCCCCGGCGGCAGCGAAACGAACACCCTCCTGAGTTATCCGTTTATGTGTAATTAAGAATAATTCTAGCTTAATAAGAAAATAAAAGTTTCACAACATACACACACACACTCATTTTCTGTAAAATAATCGTAAAAAACAAAAAATGCGACGTTGCCAGCTGAGTAGAAATAAACGCACTTAAGTTTTCCTTCTTTCCTTTCCTAATATAACTAGGTAAACTGAGGTTGTAATATCAAAAACTAATTAAGGAACTAAATACGAGCTTTTTCATAACGTAAATGCTACTGCGATTTTACCTTTGCGTTTTTAAATTGGACTACATTTTCAAACACCTTTATTACCACAGACTAAAATCAAGAATTGAGCTAAAGCTTTCACAAAAAAGAGATTATAAAACTCAGTTCCTAGAACTAAGTCCTTACTCGAGATTGCATCTTTGTGCAGTCTTATATTCAAAGCTTAAAGTCACTTTAAAAGTCGCATTTTATTAAACTTTTATGGTACGAGATATACCATTTAATACGTCTCGCGAGAGCTGACTTTCAAAGGCAAAGTAGGTACTACTTTGACAACATTCAATTTCCACTTTAGAATAGTTTAACACAGTTGAACTGCGGAGGTCAAGCGGGAACGTTGTATTTTTAGCCTTTGTCTCTGTTAAGGCGTAGTTTTAAATGAGGCCATTTTAATAAATATAATATCACTACATAGTATAAAACAAAGTCGCTTTCTCTGTCCCTATGTATGCTTATGTTAGGGTTTGAGATATTTTATCGAATTATATTTAAATTAATTGTTTTAAAGCGTCATGTCATTGACTTCGATTCTATAATATGAAACGTTTAGCATAGCACGACTTGAAAGTTGATATTATTTATTTGTTAATGGCAACACTTTTTTCGATTTAAGACCGTTATTTAGTTGGCGGGAAAATCTGCATCTGCGATTGGTTCACGTCATCAGGTGAATGACGTGAACCAATCCCAGAGCAGGGATTTAAACGCAAAGAAAAGCTGTTTTGTCGGAGGTGGAAAAGGAGGGCATTCTTGGGAGAGATGGCGAAGAGTAGAGATCTTATTTGCATACGTTAGAAAATAAGTCTTGTACCCTATTAACTTGTATAAATATAATAAATTTACTTTAAACACGTCGTCCTAGTTTACTTTGAAGAGGAGCGAGCCCCAGTTTAAAGCAGTGGTTATTACCTGGGTAAGCAGGTTGTAACACTTATATCTTCAAAACTACACAACGGATTTTGATGCGGTTTTTTTTAATAGATAGAGTGATTCAAGAGGAAGGTTTTTATGTATAATTCTACGCAGACGAAGTCGCGGGCAGAAGCTAGTGTATGTACATATTCTTCACTTCACGTTTATTTGAGTTTGTAGCGTTGATAATTGGTTGAACTGCTAAATAATGTCTAGACGACCGAGTAGCCTCGTGGTTAGTGACCCTGTCTATGTGTTTAGATGTCCTGGGTTCGAATCCTGATAAGGGCAGGCACTTATATAATTTTTTACACATAAAAATAGGCTTACGTTTGACTTCAATCTCGCTTGATAGAAGGCGAAAATGAGGCCTGAGATGGTACAGGTTTGCCTAGGTGTCTGTTCACTTATAGATGTTATAATGTATGTATATAAGTATGTTTATAACGTGTACTCATAGTACAAGCTTTACTTAGTTTAGGACTAGGCCGTGGTGTAAATACGAAGATATACGACTAAATAACACATAAATTTATTTGGCAGATATATGCTTTGTTAGTATACATTTTCAGTGAAAAGATTCCACATTAACTCCACAGAATGGGATGAAGTTACGAATGTGCTACGTCAAACTGAATGCACCGTGGATCTACGGCGTAGCATTCCACTTATAAGTTTCGTAGCACTGCTACGAAGTCTCACTGCGTGTTGGTAAAGCAAGCTATGAAGCTGGATCGTAAACAATTTAATATTACATTAAAAATTTTAAAAGAATAAAAAAAACGAAATTTACAAAAACGAAAAAAACATACAAAAGTTAGTCAAATTTACACCCTACCCTAGAGTTTATTGTATTGGGTGAGGACACAATAGTGGGAACTCTCTCCATGCAGATGTTATGCTTGGGCACTATTATTTTATTTTGATTTTGACGAAAATACTAATTTTGGAAAACATATAAGGTAACTTCAATTGACCGTTTCCTTTATTCAGTAAAAGTTAAAAAAAATATATCGAGTGTGACCTCCTCTGGGTGAAATAACTGCTGCATTTTTTCGTGGCATGAAAAGATTTTGGGTGCCCGTTTTTTCCAAATGGGTTTATAATTAGCGGGTAGCACAAACTCTATCAAACAAATAAGTTTAGTGTCTGATAAAGTTGGCCACCCCTGCGCTGTATCAACGCAAAACGTAACACGAATAAGCATTGAAGAAATACACAGAGAGCAAGCTAGCTCGTGTAAATGTGCCTTTCACGACCCATTGTTATTTATAAAGTCCAACACATGTTCAAACATGAAACAGAAACACGGAACTAAAAGGTGAAAGGTGGCAACTTCGTTTTGTAACAAAAGCAACCGCCGGGGAAACGGGTGTAACTCAGTTTAATCGCGAAACTGGAAGTTTAGTGCCACAGAGCTATATTAGGTTGCAGGCTATATTAGGTACAAGACAAAAAATACACCTCAGACCACATAAAAAGACGGTGGGATTTAGGATAAATTTTAATACAACAGTACGCAGCATCACGTATTTTGTTTTGCCACCGGAACTACTTAGGGGATCCATATAAAATCTAGAACCACCAAAGAAACGATTTAAGAACTCATAATACAATTCGTTTTAAATAATAAACAATGCTTAAGCAACAAAATTCTCAAAATCTTACTCGCTAATCCTGCCGCCAAGTAGCAGTGCTTGCACTGCTGTGTTCCGGTGTGGAAAGTAAGACAGCCGGGGAAATTACGGGCACAAGAGGCATTTCATCTTAGTCCTCTAGGTTGGCAACGCATCTGCAATCCCTCCGGGGTTGCGGGTGTCTATGGGCAGTGGTGATCACTTACCATCAGGTGACCCACTTGCTCGTTTGCCTTCCTATTCATGGGTCATAGGTATAAAATTAAGATCACGTAGTGTCTTCATCCAAAAAATTTAGATAAATATTTCTCTCTCTCTCTCTCACAAAGTGTGTTCATTTCTCAGTCGGTCTTTGGTTAGGGGTTAGGCGATTTCCTGGAACGTGATTGGACGGAAATACAAACACTTTGTTAGTTCCGACATGAATCACTTGCGCTGGCACCGAGGTCTGTGGTAACAACGCTTCAAACAATTTAGACCAACTTCATTTGACACACAATCTAATATTCTAACTACTCTGTGCGACCTACCAATTTCATACTTAGTATTTTTCATAGACTTCTGTATAAACACATTCCTTTCTAATATCTAAGTCTCGGACAGACGAACGAACAGGGCGAAACGAGGTCCCGTTTTTGCTATTTTGACTACGGCACAATCAGCGTCATATGGTATGAAACATCCAAAGTGCCCAAAAAGTTTGACGCACCGACACCATACTATTTCTAATAGACTACAAGCCCATGGAAAAAAAACTTGTGAAATGAACCAGCGTGAATGAAGCTTAGAAGGCTGTTACTATATCATAAAATAACTCTGATCGCTATGCCGGCAGTTCTGAGCGGTACATGTATGGAATTTCTCAGGTACAAGTGAGGAATTACGACTAATTATTAATTTAGCTTATAGATGATTAAAAATAAATGTCGAAAAACTTTGTGCCGCTTTAAAGTGGTGGTGTCGGAAGTTAGTGCAATTATTATTATTATTTTTTCAATGTATGAGAAAAAATCTGTACCGCTCAGAAATGACGGCATAGCGCTCAGAGTTATATAATGATATAGAACAGCCTTCTAAGCTTCATTCACGCTGGTTCATTTGATTTCACATGTTTTTTTTTTTGTCCATGGGCTTGTAGTCTATAAGGTACCGATGCTTCAAACTGACGCTGACTGTACCCTAAAGAGCCTGAGAACAACTTCATTTTTAAGCCCTCAAAAAGAAATCCTCACATTGTACCCCTAGGGCGTAAAATTAAAATTACTGGCCCGAGTGACCCCAAATATCGTTGCCAATGTTTACTTGCTTCGAACAATGCTGGCCGACGGCGAGGAAATGAATTTCCAATCAGGGGCTTTTTGCGACATAAATAGATGATATTAGAAATTATAGATAAGTCAATCGTTATAGTAGATTAGATTTGCCCGCGACTTCGTCCGCGCAGAATCAAAATTTGCGCTAAAACTTCCTCCTCTCCCTCCACCATCGAAAATTGACAAAAACCAGCCAAACGCGAGTCGTACTTTACGAAGTTTCCTTACCTACTTCAACAAAATACACCCGTTTCTTGCATGGACACCCACTTCAATATTTTGATTTTAGCCTCACGCCGAAAATTAGGAAACGTGAAACCTTTAAAATGGTATGCATTAAAATCCGGTCACACCAGTGCGTAAAAGACGTTGACGGTGCGTGTACGCAACAAAATGTATGAAGAAACGGTAAGAGAACGTGACGCATGCGACACGTCACTGCGTATGCGCAGCGGTGTGGTCGCTCCTATAATATGATTCCTGAGATGTTCCCCCATTCCCTCGATGGGCTTTTACCATCTGCGCGGGAAGAGCAGCAACTGGTACATTCTATGTTTTTTCTTTATTCCCAGACCAGCATAGAAGAAGACTACTACTTTTATTAAATATCGAATCTATTTGAAAGTGTGGTCTTTTCATAAATAATATAAGACTTGTTAATATAGATTCTACATTTTCATCGAATATTTTCTTCATTATATTGTATTTAGATTACAAATTGCTGCTGGATCAATTTCCTTGATATTACTCTCATTTTGAATACAGTCAGTGACAGATACATATATCTTAGCGGCGAAATTGTCCGAATACTTATAGGTATCATTCTGGAGTAGAATTGTTTTGTGAATCAGACTTTCGGATTTGAAAGCTCTATAAATAAAAAAATCTGAGAGACTTTAAAATAATCGAACTCTCATATTAGTAACGTATCTAACTTATTTCATACAATATCATTGGCATAAACCGATGGAAAACTTTTGACCCTCAACTTTCCGATATTGGTCCAAAAGTTCTGCTAATAAAAGTGTTCGTATCCAGTTCTTATACTTAGTAACTTTGATTTGCAGTACCATTGCTCCCTTTCCGTGGAATATTTATTACATTCAGCCATATTTTAGTACTGTGCCATGTGTGCCCGCTTCAAACAAATATAATTTCATGGAGTATATTTTAAAAAGCAATACCTTATTTTATAGCTAACTATTGCTATAAGCTGTGGCCCATTCAGAAGTAAAACTTGTATCTCAGGCAGCTTGACTTTTTCCGACATTTCCAACAATAATCGTCATATTTCAACCAATTTACACAAAACCTTGATTAATTCTATACTTAAACCTTCCTTGTAAATAACTCTATCTATTGGTGAAAACCGCATGAAAATCCGTTAAGTAGTTTTTGAGTTTATCGTAAACAAACAGACAGAAGCGGCTGAGGACTTTCCGATTTTCAAAATTTTCTATTAGCTATTTTGTTGACTCTACTCGTATGTCAAAGTCTACATAGTGTTTCACCAATTCCGAGGTTACTATCACATAATGTGCCTTCAAAATATACCCCTAACTCCTAGAATGCTCTATATTGCAAAGTTTCAAAACAATATAACTACATTCAAACCTAATAATAGGTACTCTCTATTCGCTTTGACTGTTCTGTAAAAGTTAAATGGAACACTGAAAGCAAAACGTATTGACTATTGAAACCATGAAGCACTTTTAACCGGAGGTGGTAATACAATTGTTGGTCAGTTTTATTTGAATTGAGTTTGTAAGTACGCAACATAAAGGTTCTCGCGCCGTCTCAACTCGAGCCGTCAAGTACTCTTTGTAAGAAATTCCATACTGTAACGCACACATATCAGCATAGGAACAGCATCGCCTCGCCTCGGCACAAGCTAGTAATCCGCAAGCGGCACGCGGGCAATTCGCAGTCATCGAGCTTACGTCGGGCCGCCGCCGCGCTTGCGTCTCGCCGCCGGAACGGGGACGGCACGCAGAACGCCATCGTTCCCCCCGCGTGGAATGACCATCATCGACCACCAGCACTAGCCGCCGCCTCGCTTTAAGCGCGCCATCACCCAGCCGCAAGCGCGATGTCACCTAGCCGCAGCCTCACGGACACCTCAGAGGTGCTGAGCCGTTTCCGTTTCGTGCTTGCGTCGTATGGTTGACTCCTGGTTGACTGCGAGCCGATGAGATGAGGCGGCGTCGATCGGGTGCAGAGCAGTTACGTGTGCGACAACCTTAAATGTAGACTTGTGGTCCCCGCGGTTAGTAGCAAGAAATATGTAGCTCTAAGATAAGCTAAAGGCAACTCCCGTCATAAGTCTTTTGAGACTGAAGCCAAAGCAATAGGTAATCACAACTGTAAATGAATAGTAAAATGCTAACAATTTGAACTATATTTTGTACTAGCAGTTGCCCGCGATTGCGACTTTGCGATGAATTCGTTTATCGGGAGCCCGCGGGAACTACCGTAAACCGGGGTGACTTTAAAAAGTAATTGTGACGAAATCATTAATTTTAATCATTAAATTTAGGGGCCAGATGTCAGCCCGGAATCTATAGTCAGCCTTTCAAGAAAAGTTTTAAGTTCAAACTCCTATTATATTTTTATTCGAGGATCAATTAACAAAACAACCCTCGCTCAAGAACATACCTGTTTTTCGCTTGTCTACTAATCATGCCTCAATTGCCATGCCTACAGAGGCATACATAGTACAGACTAATCATGCCTCAATTTATAACGAATAAAAGACTCAGCAGGCTGACTATAAGTTCCGGGCTGACTTCTGGTGCCTTTACCCTATGAACTTTCGCACAGTAACGACAGATTCAATAAAGTACTCAAAAGTATCTAGGTAACAGCGATACCGTACTTACCAAGTCACATCACCCCTCGACGTCGAGAACGTCTCATTACTCACGAGTGAACATTAAAAACGTGGAAATGATTTCACGCACTAATTATTGCATCGTATTCCCGTGAATTGACGTGAGAGTTGCCATTTTATTCGGCCCATTACTTAAGGCAGACATTATGCAAAAGCTTATGAATATGAATGGGGAACGAACGCTTTCTTTACCCTAGTTTAAACTGCATGACCTTTTTGAATTGCGAGCGAGCGTGCAAGTGTTTAATACTTGAATAAACCAATTTAATTTTTAATAAAAGCCTTTTCGTTGACTGTAATTGCAGTGACATCCATCTTACATGGTGTAAACTGAATTTCAAGTCAATTTGACCGCTAGAAGTGGGTCAAATTCAGCTTGCAATATTTTGTCCCACATATACAAGCGCGGACTTTAATTTTTAAGCCACAATAGAACCTATAGCCGCAAAATATTATTTAAATAAATTTGTTTGTTGATATAGAGTTACTTCACTATGCCAGGCTTTAGGTTACCGCACACATAACCGCTCGGCACCAGAGCGGCGCCGCCTCACCTCGTCGGCTCGCCGTCAACCAGGCGTCAACCATACGCAAGCTCGTAACGGAAGCGGCTCGGCGCCTTCGAGGCATCCGCGCGGCTACAGCGCGCTTACCGCGAGCCGGCGCCTGGTTGGCGTTACATACATAGATAGATACATAAATCACGTCTTTATCCCTTACGGGGTAGACAGAGCCTAAGGTAACAAGACCTAAAGGGCACATTTAGCATGTGGTGGTAACTAGAGGTGGAAACGGGAATCAAATGGTGATAGGTTGCAAGCCACATCGCCTGTAACATGATTCCTAAGATTTTCGCCTATACCAACATCGCAAGTTAAACAATAACTTGTAAAAAAAAGAAGTTTTTGTTGCATGTGTGAAAAAATTAATATTACTTAATTATATTCTTATGATCGGATGTGAGTCTATAAAGATATGAAAACGTCCAATGAACCCTAATACTCACTACACCTACGTTCGTTGCCATATCAAAAAGATTTCTTTGTTAGACATCGTGAAATGGTTGTTTCCGAAACAATAACCTCCCTTTCAAAGTAGAATCAATATCATCAGAATTAATCAAAGCATTCAAAACTGACGAAGCTCCAAAAATTCTTATTGAATTTATTACGAAACAATGGCGGCAAAGGGCAAATATTACTTGATATTTTTATGTTGTTGCGGTTACAAAGATGCTCGTTGATAAGAGAAAATTGTGGTGTCTTGCCTAGTCAGGTGGGAGTAGTCCGGCCAGTATCATCTTCTGCCTCTTAGCCTCTTCCTTTGCTCTCTTTTCTGCATCCTTCCTGTCCTGTTCTTCTTGTTCTTCTTTGGCCTTCGCTATCGCCATCGCAGCCAGCGTCTTCTGGTCCAATTTGAAGAAGTTTACAGGCTCCTTCACCATCCTCTCATCCTTAGCGTTCATGTTTTCGATAAACTTCACGTAGTTAAAACTACCGTCTTCTACGTTATAAGTTTTGTCTTTCGTAGCGAGTCTGATCCAATCGATGAACTCCGCTTCTACAAGAACCTCACCCCAATTAAAGAGCTGTTCTTTGAGAAATTCTAAGTCACATATTCCCGTCTCATCGTCGTCATGAGCTAAGTCACCCATGGCCTTCGTGACTGCTACTTCGAAGTCATCTCCCCAGCCCAGTTTGGCCTCTATCATGAACAACCATTCGTGATATTCGACGGTATCCACCAGATCGTCTTCTAAGAACATCACGAACATCTGTTTTACTTCTTCGCCTTTCGGGTTGAATCCCAGTTTCCTCAACATCAGTGGAATGACTGCGAGGGGTAACTGTGAATAATGAAATAGTTAGTTTTACTTCAACATTTAGCAAAGTAAATCAGTTTTAGACATAATAATATGGAGGGTTAATAAAAATTGTTACTTGAAAAAACGCTGCAGAGTTGCTATTATGGTCATTCTGCCGATACCCCGTGACATTAATGTGACTAAGTAAATCATTCGCCAAAATTTAAAGGAAAATCAATAGGTACTACAATAGGTACCTAACAATATCTTTTCATTGCTCATTCTCTAAAAGTATTTGAATTTGAAAAAAAAAATTCAACCCTCCATAGCTAATCCAAATGCAATGGAAATACGTATACAGCCATTTAATCTGTGTTTTATATAATCATCTATACAAATAGTTCCGTTTTAATCGTAAAAGGCTAAATAATCTTTTTTGGAAATAAAATTGGGGGAATTTCGACAGTCGCGGATATCCACTAAACTGGAAACAATTACATAATCTAGTAACGCTTACCTAGAAGCTCCAATGTCTTTGGCTTCTAGATAAGCGTTGCCAGATTATGGAATTGTTCCCAGTTTAGTGGATATCCACGCGAGTTTCGATTTCGAAATTCCCCCATTTTCGAATTTACCACAATGCACTATAGTTAAAGAATAGGATTCATTACAAATTTAACTTATGAAATTTTTGACGTAAAACAATAGTTCGACATAATTCAGTTCAATCGTGTTCAATTAATAGAACTTAAGAACGGATCCTCTTTAATATGCGCAGCGAGTCATATTTTGATGGCATGACTGTCGGCTCAGAGTCGCCGAGACGTGTGAGTGTCATATCATTTATCATCCCCATAGCCTCAAACCAAATAAAAAGTCAAGACAGAAGTCTATGAATACCAAAGTGAGACCGGATAAAAACTACACTTCGCCTTATAAGGCACTTATAAGTGCGTCTGCAATGGCTCGACCAGAGCCTAAAGTGTAGGTAAGTTTTAGACACAAATTAACGTCTGGAACGCATTCACATTAACGCCTCAATTTATTATTAGAAACTTTTTTTATTTAACTTGCAACGTATATATGTATGTTTGTCCAGGTGGGTTCTTGCGACTTAATTTTGAAGCAGAATCTTCAACGGATTGAGCTGAAAATTTGCATACTTTTGTAAGTCGGATGACAATACAATCTGATAGTGGAGTTCTGGTGACCCAGCCACGATCGTCTCCACAGGAGGGAGAGTTCAACACAGTCAGCAAAATCTTGTATTAAAAAATGTCATTTTTGGCCGAAACTTATATGGACAAAGCGACGCCATTAACGAGTAACAACAAGTAGTTCTCATAAAACGTATTTCACATTTTAACGCGATCGCGGCCGAGACGTTTGTTGGTACAAAAAACTTAGCCTACTCTAATTTTCACTCTCTCGTCTCACAATATCTGCCTCCGACTGTGTGGGATGTGACAAGCCACAATGTTGCCGTTGCCATAACTCTGTCTTACTATTTATTCGGTCTGAGCCCGTAACACCCGAAGTACCTTTTCATGATCCACTTGAGTGACTCCGGGCGCTAAAATTAGGTTAATTGTGCTGTACTAGGTATAGCGAGCGTGGAGTAATATATGCATTTTCTTGGCAAAGTAAGCGTAGCGAAGTTAAATTTCAAACAAGATTAGCAACTTCGGAATGATTTGGTTACGTTATGAAAGTGGTCTGGTCTAATTACTAAGTTGCGGGAAGGATACAGTCGTACAATATCCCGGGTAAAGTTGCTGTAATTTGTTTTAGACGATTCTAAGATGAATCAGGCGGATAGATTTAATTCTACTAATCGTTAGTTGACCCAGTCGTTAACTTACGGAAGTTTTGGAGAGTAAGATCCGGGAGGCAGTGGTTTCTGAGTTTTCCCATTCGGTAGAACCATTTCTGACCAAAGGGACGGAATTGTGCTAACGAAATTTTCGACTAGTTGACTAGATTAAATTAGAGCTGTAATTGTTTTCTCGTACCTATTTCAAATTCATCACAATTTGTCACCTTTTTCCACGTAGGTGCTTTCAAAAATTAATTGTGATCTAGTTCTTCATCATCATCTTCAGCCTATATACGTCCCACTGCTGGGCACGAAAGGGCTTGGGCTATAGTTCCCACGCGGGCCCAGTGCGAATTGGGAACTTCACACACACCATTGAATTGCTTCGCATATGTGCAGGTTTCAACGATGTTTTCCTTCACCGAAAAGCTAAAGGTAAATTTCAAAATGTGTTTCCTTAGCCGTGGTAGCCTAGTGGTTTGACCTGAGGCCTCTCAAGCAGAGGTTCGTGGGTTCGAGACTGAGTTTTTCGGAATTGTGCGAAATTACATTTGAAATGTACCATGGATCTAGTTACGTTTACCTTTTCAGTGCCTTCTTCATCATGAGCTTTGAATATCTCCTTGTACCGCGCCAAGTCCTCTGTCGTGAAGCAGGCTGGTGGCGGCGGGATCTTCTTGGGTTTCGGTGGAGGACCCGATGCCTTCATCATTGCTGCAGCGGCACCTTTATCCTTACCTTTCTTTGGTGGCATTCTTTCTAATTTCACTTAGTTTTTACGAATGTAATCCCTATACTTCTAGACAACTTTATCAGCGTAATTGATTACGGAATAGTGTAACATGCCCGCCAAGTTACCAACTAATTGTGGTCTGTCGAATTTCCGATTTTGCTTATTTGAAAAACTAAAATTTTAGGTGTGATTGTATTGTATCATGTTTTCATTGTTGAATAAGTAATTAATTTGCTATTGTGACAGTGGCAGTTTCGTGGAAAATGTGTCAAAAAAGGTAATTTGAGGTTTATTGTTATCTTTGGTTTAACAGTTTTTTTTTGAGTTAGTCTGGTATTATGAGGCCTATACGCTGCAATGACTGGCATCCATCACGTTTACGGCTAAATAGTGTATTTAGTATAATTGAGCCCACCAGTCCACCCTACCAATATAGAATAGCTAAATGTAAATCTACTTATTTGTATTTGCGTCCGAAATACTCGCAAGCATTAGCGGCGTTCGTACATAACGTTTCCAAGCCGGAACTCATCAGGCAAAGGCCAATGAAACCGCGGCAAACAGCCACGGCCCACCAACTCGAGCGGAAAATAGTGTCCGGCCGTTTCCGAACGAAAACGATTCTACTAACAACCTTAATTAGACCCTTCGGTATAGCGCAGTTAGTATTAAAACGGGTGTCAAACTAAACTGGCATTGGCATTCGAACTTTGCGGTGCAATAATTTGATCCCCCGTCGTATAACGCGCTCCATTTCGGGTCTAAAAACAGTGTTATCGCCCAGAAAGGTGGCGAAAACGTCAATAAACGAAACCCTAATTGCTCTTAGGTGACAAAACCGTAATGGTCTCGCGAACTCGATTTAACAACTCTTTTCCGTCGTAATAAAGCTAAATTGTTTCGCGCGGCGTCATCGGGAAATATTACATTTATAAAAATAAAACAGCGAGCGCTGTTCCACTTTAGAGCACAATAAAGTTAAAAGCAATTTTAATGAATCCATTTGATATTAACCGCCTTTTATGTTGGTAGAACCGTGTTGTGCACGTGTAGTGTTGCCACATTGGCTCGCCACAATAAACCAAGAAGCCTTTTACAGCGTCTATTTACAGCTGCTGTGCGCGACAGTGAGTTTATCTGCAAATTGGCTCTTTTGTTTCAGTTAAAATAAAGCTGGCTTTGTACACTATGTACGATAAAAGCGTGACCGGTTAAACTTCTAAAAAGAAAAGATTAATCATGCGAAATTCTCTAATTTAACAGTTATTTTATTACACTTTCATGCTTTATTTTTAATAAGGTGTCCAGTCTCCCGAATTTTCTATAATCGCATGGCATATCTGAGGCATACTTTCAACTAAGTTTTCAGCGAAACTGCAGGGTAAAGACTTCCATATGAACTTCAGTTCTCGAGATAGATTGGCGACGCTAACCGTATTTTTTCCTCGCAATTTTAGCTTCATCCACGCCCATACATTTTCTATTGGTTTGGCATCGGGTGATTGTGAGGGCCAATCCACGACATCGATGCCATTTTCAGCCCTCCACGCAGTACAAACCCGACTTCGGTGTTTAGGGTCATTATCCTCTTGCAGGATCCATGAAGCATTATGCCTTGGGAACATCTTCTTACCGGAAGGTAACAATGCCTTTTCATAAATTTTGGCCATTTTAAGGGCATCTAGCGTACCAGTGAACAAGTGCAAAAGGCCGAAACCCTGCTTTGAGAAGCATCCCCAAACAGGCACCTTTACTGGGTGTTTCACGGTCCGCACGAGCAATCTGTTATCAGCCGTAGGCCAAGCCCTAGTCGAGTAATTAGCAGACCGAAATGAATCTTCATCTGAAAACATTATATTATTCCAATCCCGGTTTTTGTTTTCACTCGCCCATGACAGTCTCTTTCCCGTGTGTTTTCCTATAAGGAGCGGTTTCTTCATCGTACTTCGAAATTTAAATCCATTTTCCATCAAACGTTTCCGTATTGTATCTATAGATATAGATAAACCATTTTTCTGCAACTTTTCTTGCCCAGAACGCAAAGATAACAGTGGATTTTTCATAAATATTTGTAAAATCCGCTTATTCTCTGCAGAGGAGGTTGATTTTGTTTTCCCGCGTTCTGGTACGTCGTCGACGTTTTTTGTTTCCGTGTATCTCTTTACCCGCTAGTTTACAAACGCCTTCGACTTATTCATGTACTTAGCGGCCCGATCACGAGTCATTTTGGGTCCTTTCGGATGTGTACAGAGGAACACTGCTTCGTATCGTGTAGCATACGCGGCACTCATTTTGGAAAATATGCTTTTGGCGGGAGACGGTCAAGTTTTTTTTTCATATTTTTACAGAGCATTGTACGTAATAGATCAGGCTATTCAGCCAATACCTTTTTTATAGTGTGGCATTTTAAAAATTAAAATTATGCCGGTCACGATCTTGTCATACACACTGTATGTGCCATCAACGAAATATAACCGCAAATAGGGATTTAGAAATTGTTTGTTCCTTTTAGTACGCCATACAGATATACATAAGCAATACTAAGAGGATCATGTAGTACAAACTATGGGATCATTTTAACTCTACCGCCTAAAATAGGGGATAGTTTCCTATTATACAGGGTGAACATTAAGCCGTGAATCGAAAACAAGTTTTTCGATAAAACTTCTTGATCATGACAGCGTTTTCCAAAAAAGTCCACATGATTTTTTTTCCAGAATTTAAATACTTTGGGTTTTTCTAACTCAGAATCGTCTAGGACCCTATCAATCCTCAAGGAAAATGTGTCCCAGATTTTACTATGGAATTGTTTTCCTGTTCGTCACGTTCCATACATACATGTATTATAAAAGTGACGAACTGGAATGGAAATTTGGGGACACATTTTTTTCTTGTATAAAGATCGTTAAGGTAAACGATTACAATACAATACAATACAAATACTCTTTATTGAACACCACAAATCAGTACAAAACAATACAGAAACAAAGAACAATGTAGACAATAGGCGGTCTTATCGCTTAATAGCGATCTCTTCCAGACAACCAAAAAGCTAAATAAGTTGGAGACAGTTTAAGTAGGTGGCGGAAACAAATAGACTTTTTCTGAGTAAGAAAAAGCCAAAATAGTTAAATTCTGGGAAAAAAATCGTCTGGACTTTCGTACCGTCCCGCTCACTCTTGAATTAATGAGTATTAGGTGAGCGAACGAACCGGCATGAAAGGAACTTCGAAAATCGCATAAGGCCTGGCTTTTGGACCAGTAACTTAGGTTAACCAAGTTCTAACTAACCCACGTAGAATAAGTAACAAAAGTTGGTTAATTAAGCTAAATATCAAATTCAAATTCAAATTATTTATTAAAATAATCAATTGTACAAATAAATTATAAATGGTTAGTAAGCACTATATTATGTCTATCTATATATTAGTAAGTACACAACAAAGTTAAGAACTAAACTAATGACTCGACATAATATCAATTGAGGTAGGTACGCTATTTTGTGATAGCGACTCGGCGATCATTATGAAACCAATTTTTTTATTTAATATCGACTACGGAACCCATCTCTGCGTAATTCCACACAGTTAGTGGATTTCTTACACGTTGTGAGTCTAAGTGAACCCAGTGACACACTTAGTCGAAAGGAGTAGGTAAATAGGTAATGCTTTTTATTCTTTCAATCGCGACGACAGCTGTCAATTTTTTCGGTCTAATCAAAAGTCCAATTTTCCACTAGCCTGGGACGCCTGATGTTAAGTGAGCACCACCCATGGACACCCGCAACACTAGGGGATTGCAGATGCGTTGCCAGACTTAAGACTAAAATAGAATACCTCATGTGCTCCTAACAGTCGCATTTCAGCGACTATCTAGTCTAACGTAGGTAACGCATAAATCTTACGGGGTAGACAGAGTGTAAAGTAACAAGACCTAAAAGGCTATGTTTAGCGTGACTGTGGGCGTACATTCAAGGTCACCTATATGTATAAAGTGACAAAAATATGTATACATACCTTGTTATATAGTGGCGTTACGGTTGATGCTTACATATTTTTGAAACTGCGCGAATCTTTGACCTTCACTGTACAATACATACATACATAGCGGGTACATAGGATGAGATATGCTTTCTGGAACGAATTGCCTAATTAATCTACTTGACTATGTTTCGTATTAATACAGTTTCATGTGATGTGTAGATATGTGTGGTGTTGACGAGTTTTAGTAACGGGCAGTGTGTTGGTCTTTAAAAAATTTTGTGTGTATGGGAGGGTATGTTCGCGTGTGTGAGAAAAGTAGTGTATCATGGGGGCGGCTGAAAAACAGCGTCTGTTTGTCAACAGATCGTTAGGTCTGTGTGGCACAGGCATAAGCTGAGCTGCCAACCATTTCAATAGTTTGTAGCATATTATTGTTTACTTTTACTTTTATATGTATGTAACTGCAAACTGTTGAATAAATATCTTTTATTATTATTATTATTATTATACATACCGTCACGCCTCTTTCCCACAGGGGTCGGCAGAGACTATTTTATTCCACTTGCTACGATCCTGACATATTTCTTTCGCTTCATCCACAGTCATCAATCTCTTCATACATGCTCGTCGGTTTCGGGTACTCCTGACCTGTTCAAGACACACTGTGACTGTACAAGTTGAAAGAGAAATCAAAAAGACGGTTTTTTACACGAGCAGAAGATTTCAACGATGGGATTCAGTTAGCGTCTTTTGCTTGCTGCGTATCGAATGCACGACGCAGTTCTCCTGGGGAGAGGAGGGGGGGCTAGTTCTTTTTAGAAGTTTGTATCCTACCGTTCCTTTCACTTTCAAATGAGCTAATGGCTATAAGTGTGAGTTGAAGCGCACAAAATGAACTTCGAAAATTAAATTTTGAAGTATAAGGCCGGCTGTCGTTCTCTGCACTACCCGACACCGCACCCTCAATCATAGTAAACGTTTTGCAATCGAGTGGTCTAAATAAAATTGGCTCAGCAACCAGCCGTAGTATTTAGGGCCCGTTTTCCAAATCCTACTGTGATCAGACGTGAACGCGCCTTTAGAGTTAAAATTATGGAGCGAATCTACTCCAGAAAGTTTTAGTACCAAGATTATTTTTATCAATTCATTGAATATTTGCGAACACTGTCTTAATTTATTCAGCTTTTAATAGATTGTCATTTATTGAGTTTTTTTTAGTGTACAAATTAAACGAGAATACTAAAATTTAGAAAATTTAGAAATCCTTTAAATCGATTCCCGTTTTATGATCGAATGGTTTCAACCAAATCGATTCTCAGAATTTACCATTTCTGAACGGACTGAACGGATCGGAATGACGCCAATTTTGACAGTTAGTTGAGTTGCTAATGACTTTGCCACTGCCATTCCGTGTTAAGTTTTCGTAAAAATATTATTGAAATAGTTATTTTTATACAAGTATAACTGAAAATTATAAAATAACCAAGATGGTCGCGAGAGTGGCGGGCGTTTTCGATGAGAAACTCACCGGAGAGATCGCTAATTCCAAAATTTTAGTGGTGGGCGCCGGCGGTATAGGTTGTGAAATTTTGAAGAATCTCGTCTTGACCGGCTTTCCTTACATTGAAATTGTGAGTAAATTGGTGTTTGATCTGTTCATTTATACTTTGCTGTGATTTTAACATGTTTCTTGTTTTAGATTGATCTCGACACAATTGACGTAAGCAATTTGAACCGACAATTTTTATTCCACAAAGAGCATGTTGGGAAGTCAAAGGCTCAGGTTGCGAAGGACAGCGCACTCAGCTTCAATCCCAACGTGAATATCATAGCGCATCACGACAGCGTCATTAGGTAAACATTTTGTTTATTACTAGACTATTCTGTTTATAACCCTAAAAACAAGTATGCTGAGATTGTAAACAATAGGTTCATTCGCTAGTCGTAATAGATTCAAAGTTTAGATGCCAGCTATTCAAACTTAAAGAAACATTTAATGGACATCTAACCTATTTCAATTGTAAGAATTTACAGCTTCTCATTTAAAGTGAAACACAATTTAACCTTTTAAACTTATCTCGTGCCGTAAAGGTTACTCTTACGCTGTGTTCTCCAACGGGTATATCGGTTATTGGCATTAAAAATGTTACGAGCTTGTTCCGCTTCCACTTTGCTACAAACTTGTTTCAAAAGCTTTCGTTCAATGTTATTCATGATTCTTCCAGCAATGACTACAGCGTCAGCTACTTCAAGCAGTTCAACATTGTGATGAATGCGTTAGACAACCGTGTAGCCCGAAACCATGTGAACAGGATGTGCCTTGCTGCCAAGGTGCCCCTCATTGAAACGGGGACTGCTGGGTATGCAGGACAGGTAATTTGCATATATATAAATGTATCGGTTTTCTAGAAATAAATTTGCTGTTAGAGTACTATAATAGAATCACTAGTCTACTTCTTACTGATAGTCTCAAGTCTTGATCGAATTATCTAAAGCTGGATACTCATCTGCGAGCTGTAACAGTACTGTTGCACATATAAATAAATCAGTCAATATTTTTTTATAGTAATTTGACCTTGGGAATGAGAGTTACGGATTAAGTTAAAATTAACTGTCTTTTAGGTGGAACTCATCAAAAAGGGTCTGACCCAGTGCTACGAGTGCCAGCCCAAAGCGCCGCAGAAGAGTTTCCCGGGTTGCACCATCCGCAACACCCCATCGGAGCCAATCCACTGCATTGTGTGGGCCAAGCATCTCTTCAACCAGTTATTTGGTGAAGAGGACCCCGACCAAGATGTCAGCCCTGACACTGCAGACCCTGAGGCAGCTGGTACGACATAATGACAATGACCAATACTATAGTAAAGTTGTACAAATAAATGTTGTTTCCTATCAGTTTTTCTTATAGCGAAATGTTAAACATTCTCAGGAGACGCGGGTTCATCAGCCCTAACATCAGAAGGCACGTCAGCCGGCAATGTGGAGCGCAAGAGCACTAGAGCCTGGGCAGCGGAGACAAACTACGATCCAGAGAAACTCTTCTCTAAGCTTTTTGGAGACGACATACGCTACCTGCTCTCGATGGAGAACTTGTGGAAGAAGCGAAGGCCCCCGACGCCGCTGGCGTGGGACGCGCTGCCCGGGAAGGACGAGGCGGTGGCCCAGCACTCCGGCCTGCCCGATCAGAGGGTGTGGTCGGTACATGAGTGTGCGCAGGTAAAACTTTCTGTGGGAAATATAGCTCGAGTCCTCTCATTTTGAGACGCCTGCGCCCAGCAGTGGGACGAATGTATGTGGAGATGATGATTTCAATATGGTTGTAAATTTTGTAATTATTGTATTTCTAAATCCTACACTGCATTTGATTAGTTTGCATTGAATAGGCCCCAAAACTACTGAACCAATTTGTAAAATTCTTTCACCATTAGAATCCTATGTTATCCCTGATGAACATCATTTAATTCTGCGCGGACGTAGTCGCGGGCAACTGCTAGTTGTAAACTGTATACAGATAAATCTCAGAAGTAAAGCTATAACTGGCAATCATACCCGGATCCTCGGAAATTAAATTCGGAATTATTGTAAACAAAGGTCTACTTTTTTTTTCTATTTTCGCTCTCTCTCCGCGCCTCAAGTTTCTCGCTTTCAATCAAGTTATACAACGTAGGTTTCAAAAGTTTGTGCCGCCCACGCCCTAATGTTTATGAAATATCAGATAATAAAGATCGGTGAAATGTTAGGTCCTAAGTAAAGTGTCTCCATTTGACCTGATGCTTGATATTGTTGGAGACAATAGAGAGATCTCTCTCCAGGTAGACATTATGCCTGATGTGTGACGACCCAAGTTTGAAAGAAGGTAGTTGGAACTTTTATTTAATGCATCAGTTAAGAAACTTCCATAGCTTGCTGTAGAACATAGTGTGATCTCACCGCCGCTAGCTACTCTTGCGTAACAGTTTATGTAGTCAATGACTAGGTGGCGCTAGTGTCGCTAACGACGTATTGGCTTTTGTCAGGTATTCGCGGCGGCGTGCAAGGCGCTGCAGGCGGATCTGGCGGCGCGGCCGACCGGCGACCACCTGGTGTGGGACAAGGACGACAAGAGCGCCATGGACTTCGTAACCGCCTGCGCTAACGTGCGTGCACATATCTTCAGCATACCGCTCAAGTCGCGCTTTGAGATCAAGTGTAAGTCCTACCCAGCGTCAACTGCAACTCCGAATTGAGAATCTCCTTGTTGGAAGTCGGTTAAAAATCCGAAGCCATGAGATACAGGAAAACCAGCGTCTTTTTGGAAACCTTAAAGAAACAATGTGGATGGAGTATTGACTTACTTTTAGAAGGAACATTTCACCATATAAAAATATTTTTTTAGCGATCTAGGCATTTGCTTCAAAGATTCCTAAGTGTAGTTACATATTTAATGTGGGTATAAAATAATTATGTTTATTAGTTTATTGTAATGTATCAACGGAAGACCAGCGCTGAGAGACCACTTCGCGGCAATTAGTCGCCATCCTCCTTAGATCAATGAATTTAATTAAAACCTTAATTATAATTATGTCGGTACTTGTCAGGGTTCGAAAAGATAATTATCAATGATAATTATCGTGATAATAACAGATGGATAATTATCGATTGATAATAACAAAAAATTGCGATCGTGAAAGTCGAAAGTGTATTTCCTCACTTGCGTCTATCCGTACACACGAAGATTCCCCTTACAAGAAAAATTTAGTGTGGTTTATGCAAAGTTGAGTGAATTCGTGTTTCATTAGTTTGTTAAGTCAAGTATTGTTTATTGTATTGAATTTGAAAAATTGTGTAATATAACATCGGAATTTCTTATGAAACAATGTAACAAATGAATTTCTTATTCTGGCGATAATTATCTAATAATTATCCGATAATTATCTTGATAATTTCGAACCCTGGTACTTATCACGAGTATCCATTATGTTCATTATAACGCAGGTATTCAAGACGCCATTACTTAAAGCTTAAGTTTTATCCCGCCATAATTCTTAAGATATTGAATGTTCCTTTGACAGCGATGGCAGGTAACATAATCCCGGCCATAGCGACCGCCAACGCCATCGTGGCTGGCCTTGCCGTCCTGCGGGCGCAAGCCGTGTTAAATGGCAACATTGAGAGCTGCTCCAGCGTCTATCTGCGCCCAAAGGTCAACCACCGGGGACAGCTGTTCGTTCCGGAGAAGAGTAAGTTGCAATCCTGCTATATATGTATATAAAAATTTAGATTTTAAACTCCCGACGCAAAAACACGAGTGTTATAAGTGTGTGTCTGTGCGTGGCATCATAGCTCTCAAGCCGATGGACCGATTTCGATGCGGTTCATCCATTGGAAAGCCAGTTTTCTTGCGGTGTTTCTTAGCCATGTTTGGTAAAAATCGGTCCAGCAGTTTTAAGAATATCAGCTCTTTCATAGTGATGTAAGGTATTTTCACCATGAAAACGAATGACGAATGAATTTTATACGTGCGTAAAGGTTCGCCCACACCGGTGCGTAAAAGACGTTGACGGTGCGTTTACGCAACGAAATGTATGAAAAAACGTTGAGAAAACGTGACGCCTACGGCTAGTCACTGCGTATACGCGGCGGTGTGGTTAGACATTTTTGGCAATGTTTTGTTTAAATTACCGTTTGATTACTCGATTAACGCGTGGAAGTTTTTTTTATTTTATTTAATGTTATTATTCAGAGAACACACTATAGCACAAAAATATCTTCGTCATACTGCACGTGTTAGCTCATCTCGAACGATTTTACTACGCGTCACGTTGTGATGAAGATCTAGTTTCGATCTCCAGGCAAGTCCCAACTTTGCTGGGCGGGTTGCTAGTTTAAAATAAACCAAATTTATCACAGTCATTTTGTTACAGGAAAACGTTGAAACCTATAAACATTGATGTATCGTTTTGTAGTATGAGTTATTTTGCCGTTTTATTCAGTTATTTAACGTCTATAATCGCTTGAAAGTCTAGTGGTATAGACTCGACAAGGGTAACCACAATTAGTCATGGCTAATTTACTATGAGTTACGGTATATTGGGTAACCACTATTATGAAACGCCTAGTTATGGAATGAGTACGTAAGGCAATGATTAATTGTTGTTACAATTTGTGTTGTAATGTAAATGTATTGTTTAACTTTGCATAGGGGGAAAACTAATGTAATATAGACAGTAAAACTTCGAAGCAGTCTCGTCTAAGAAATAACCATAAACTTTCTTGTTATTGCAGCTTTAACACCCCCCAATCCGAAATGCTACGTCTGCGCCGCCAAACCCGAAGTAGGCTTGGCTTGTAACCTTAAACAATTAACTCTTAAAGAGCTCAACACTGCCTTCAAAGAAGGTCTCAACATGCAAGCTCCTGACGCCACCGTCGAAGGCAAAGGCATCATTGTACTGTCCTCAGAACCGGGAGAAACTGACCACAACAACGACAAAACTCTAGAAGATATCGGCTTGAACAACGGCTGTGCTTTACTAGTCGATGACTTCCTCCAGAACTACGAAGTGAGGGTCAGATTACAGCAGGAGGACGAAGAAAAAGCTTGGCGCTTGGTGACTGATGCTGATGAACCCATGCCAGCTCCCAAAGCCGAGGAAAAGGCGAACGGTTCCAACGGTTCGGAGCCCAAGCCTGGCCCGTCTAGGTCGAGGGAAGACAGTGACAGTGACATGGAGATTATTGAAGAGGATGATGGTAGCGAGCCTGCTGCGAAACCCCCAAAGCGTAGGCGCACCGAAATGAGCGATGAGGTCGTCGAACTGTGCTAGTAGAGTAGTATACCTGACTGTTACATTCTTCGCTTAAACAAATGCCTTTGGAAGCTCAGGCATATTGATTAAGTCCACACACACAGTTCATTTAATTGGAGTGTCTGGCACACAATGTTTAAGTGAGAAGGATATCTTCCGTCTCATCGTGATTTACGGATTTAAGAACTGCTAGTAGCATCATAAATAAAAAATTATCGCACTGAAGAATAAAATAACTGCATACAGTTTAATTCTTCAAAACCTTTTCAAATTTGTAACATGATTATGTTATGATGATGCAATCTGGAGTTGTAAAAAATCGTTGATTGGCCAATGTTTAACATGGTAGACATGTTTAGTATTCATCAGTTTTAAGCCTTGGATTAAAACCAGCTTAGATAAAATTTATGACGGAAAGTAACCACATTTCAAAGCTTAAGCTAAGTGGGATTAGTTTTTTTCATAATAATTTATCTCCAGTGACGTATTCGCGAGAGTAGTTAGTGTTGAATTCCTAGTAAGTATACTTACTCCCGTATCTCGAGGGGTACCTAGTATGTCTAAGAACAAACGTAATTTAAGATCTGTAATAAACCTTTTTAAATATCCTATCTTCTTTAATAAATTGGCGACATAATTTTGTGCTTTTATTTCGCTTTTTACCTTAAATTAATATACTTTATTAGGATATCTCGGCGTAGAATTATACATAATATAAACCTTCCTCTTGAATGACTTCTATCAAAAAAACCGCATCAAAATCCGTTGCGTAGTTTTAAAGATCTAAGCATTTATAGGGACACAGACAGAGGAAAGCGACTTTGTTTTATACTATGTAGTGATTATTTTGTAGAATATAGAATATATAAAACAATGCTATAAAGAATATGAAGAGGATAAGATTTCTCTAAATTCATTATGTTAACTTTCATACTAAAATTTAGAATTGTGACAGTTTTTATGTGTATTATAGATAAATAAATACATATTAGGGAACAATTCACACAAATTGAGTTAGTCAAAAAGTAAGCACTAGTAAGCCTTGTATTATGGGTACTAGACAATGATATACATACTTATATAGAGAAATACATACATAAAATATTTAGACACAATCCATGACTCAGGAACAAATATTCGTGCTCATCACACAAATATATGACCTTACCAGGATTCGAACCTGGGATGCTTGCTTCGCACGCAGGGTCACTACCATGTCACTACCAACTAAGCCAACCACAATGTCAAATGTGTATGTGTACATTGATTAGAAAGAATGGTCTAATCTAATTAGTAGTTGGTGTACCATGTTATAATATCTCTAAATACAAAAGGATCTACACTGTACTACTGGATTCAAAACAAATCATTCCAGACTTTGAATACTAGTGAAATTGAAAGAAAACGTTGAACATTAAATTCTATATTAATTAATATAACCCTTGAAATATAATAAACGCTAAATTACAATACACTAATCAGCATCTTATTAATTTATTGCATTACATTAAATATGAACACAGGGATCTAGACTGAAGTCTTAAATTACAGTCAGTTTAATATTTTTGTAAATACTCGAAATATTTGATTTGATAGCACAGCACCAAAAGGTTATGGATTATAATAACATAACAATGTTCTCAAAACAATGTAAAACAGGAAAAGTAAGCTAGAATTATGTTAACATAAATGCATAATACCATTTTGCTAAGTACAACAATCAAGGTGTGATGTGATGACATAATAAGTTGGTAGCACTTAAAAACAAGTTTTACCTTTAACTACCATAGAAATACAACACAAATTACATTGATAACTAGAAACTAACATGCTCAAGGCATACTGTGACCAATCTCGACTAAAACTACACATTAAGAATATCATATTAGCATAGCCTCTTGTGGACAAATGAGCCACGAAAACTGTGTAGAAAGAGAAACATAAAATTGGGCAAAACATTTTAAATTTAAAATGTGAAGCAAATTTAATCAATGATCTTGCATCCTAAAAACAGACTACCACATTTAGGGTTGCCATCCGTCCGGGTTTCCCCGGATTTGTCCTAGTTTAGAGGGCATCCGGGGAACGTCCGGGGAAGGTTTCATTTGTAGACCAGGTTTTAAAAAAAAAAAAAAAAATTGGGCCGCCCGCGAGACACACTATTTCACCGTTCCCCCACCCCTCCCGTCACGATCTTGTTGACATGTCCGGCTTTCGGACTCTAAAATCCGGGGTTTTCACGCGTCTTGTCCTGTTTTCCAAATTTTAGAGATGGCAACCCTAACCACATTGCATGTTTGCAGGGCATAAAGATCAGATTTTTATCAAGATTACAATCATAAGGCATTGTTGGTTTGACATATTTCTTACAGAAAGGTGTAAAAAAGAATAAATCACATCAAGAACTGGTTTAAATCAGGACTGACATGAGAAGTTTCAATCTTCATAAATACATGTCAAGGAGATTTCACTTGCTTAATTAACTCTCAATCTTGCCTGCAAAAAAACATCACACAGTATTAATTAAAGCTTCATAAATCATAACATAATTAATCTATTTTTCTGGCAGCATTCCATACTCTATGAGAAAGCGCTCCACATCTGTAGCATAGAAATCATCACCCAGTTCTGTGACCAATTGGACAAAATTGCCGATAATTTGGCCATTTTTATACACAAGTATTGCTGGTACACCATCAATGCGGAAGTGACGACTTAATCCAGTAATGTCCACAGCAATACGGCAGAACTTTATCTCGGGATAATCAGCAGCTAAAATATTCAAGCAACCATCCATAGTCCTGCATGCTTTAGCACTGTTATTGTAAATGTGAATCAATACAGTGACTTTTGGGTCTTCCTTGTCTATACAGTTCAGAAATTCATCTTGAGTCTTAAGAGATAGAACCTTGCCAAATTTCGGTGTTTTCTTCATTTGCGCCATGAGTTCTTGCATGCGCTGTTTCTGGTACTTTTGTAGAAAATCTTCGTCCAGTAGTTCGTTCAGCTCGTCTTCCAACACTTCGAGTTCTTTGTCCTTTTGTTCCTCTCGCTCTGGCTTCACTGTTAATGTTAATTTTTTCGCCAACGCAACGCGTTCCTTCTCTAGTTCTCTCCTGTTCTCAGCTTCTAGCTGTTTGAATCGACGCCAGTCTTCGAGGACCCCTTTCGGGCCAGTGTTACTTGCAGACCCCGTCCAGCTATTTACGGGCGGTAACTCTGCACGTGCTGCTTCTGGCTTAGGATTAACTTCTTCGTCGCCACTTCTGCTGTCTTCATCACCAGATTCATCTTCACTGCTACTGCAATAGTTGTGCAGCTTTTCACCTAATATTTTATCATCCAAAGTAGCCATGTCACTTGATTACAATGCGTTAATAGCACTATTACGCCAATTACAGTCTGTTACTACGTAATGAGGAAAATTATATTATAATTTATAACAAAAGGATAACCGTTCGGTTGTTCACTCACGATCCGCTACAAGCACGCGCAAAAAAAAAACTGTTTATTTTTCGGATCGGAAAGTTGAGTAGCGCGTTTGATTGATTCAGTTATCGTTTTATCCACCATTACCGTTTTCCATGCGTTGACAGTTATAACTACCTCCGAATATAATCTATCTGGCGTACTAAACAGCAGCTCAAACTCACTATACCGTACAATGATATTTAAGTCCCTGGTAAACCAGCCGTTACGTTGTTACGTAAACACAAAAATCCAACGTTTAGTAGCTCTTCTTAAACGGTGTTAAAAAGCACGTAAGTGACAGAACTGACAGATAACCTCAAAAAGTAGTTTCGGTAAATGTGTTTATCCACGGTGTTTATCTTATTTTCCGAGAATTATAAAAGCTCACAAAGAAAGTAGGGAGACAAAACAATGAGTAAGTATTAATATTATATGATGTAGTTGATGAATATTATTTTATTCTCGGCAATGAAATGAAACATGATTATTTTTGCAGGTCAAATATTAAATAAAGTTCGAGGCCTTGACCCGCACAATACAGATGCAGCAAAGGATGTTCTATCTGCGTTTTTCCCAAATTTAGTAAAACACAAAGATGACGATTGCATCCAATGGTTAAGAACGCTAGAAAATGTTATAAACCGGTAATGTAATCTTTCATGCCAAACTTACAAATTACTCCAAAGTGTAGGTTTTTCTAATGTACCTAAAACTATAAATTACCGAAACTAATTACCCTTTTCAGGTTTCCCAAACTGTGTGGATCTCAAAGGGTGACAATAGAGAAATATTTATGCCACTTCTTAGACGCAAGCAGTTATAACACTGTTGTAGAAGCCGCTAAGTGCGCACATGCATTGCAACAGGTATTCAACTATCATAGCATTGCTAGTAGTTTTATACACACGTTTCTTTCTTACACCCCTTGTGGTAGAATATAATTAGGCTAGTAGAATTACTTGAAATCCCTTTTCAGTACACTTCTATCATACTAAAGCTATATGTGGGCCGAATTTCAAGTTTCTGGTCCCAGTGTTTTGGGCTGAGCATATGCCTGTAGCCTACTAATTAAGCTGCCTCACAAGGCAGCTGTTTTCGGTCCGATTTTAAACCTGTCAAACAATACCATGTTCATTGAGAAACCAGCTATTGTTTAAGAGTCAGTCACATGGTTTAACTATGGGATGGCAAGAGTGGCAAAATGCCAAGGGCCCCTAGCTAGCTTTATGGGGCCCCAAACGGGCTTGACCTAGAGCACAAAAGGGAAGATGCTGTAACAAGGCGGTATCCAGCCTTGTCTGTGTTCATCCTCCATCCTGTTTCATGTTTTTCTCTATTTTCAAATTCAAAATTTAGATTAAATTGAGGAAGAACTTGCATTTGACTTTTGTAATGCTGGGTCACATTAGTGATATGTATATGTAGATGTTATGATATTGTATGGTGTTTTAAGGTATTGAAACCCCATTGTGTTTTTTTGTTGCCAGGTGCGACCAGGACAAGAAAAGTTTCTCACACCTAAAGTATGCTGGCGGGACCAAATGAGTGCTCTCTGCAGTGCCATACACTCTCTCATCTCTGAACTATTCCCTAATGCTGCTAATATTTACAGGCATACTGAAGAGCAAGAGGTGGGCTCCATTAATTATCTTTATTTGTAACTTTGTTACTCCCAATAAGGCAGTTTTTTTTTTTAGTGTAATCCTTTCGCTATGTATGTTGGCCTGTTACTAGGATTGCATAGCATTAAATTAGTGACAAAATTGATTAAACTTGGACAAAAAGAAATTGAAAGTATTGGTAGAATAATGTGACCATTGTAAATAAAATGGGAATTAATTTCTACTCTTTTTTTGTTGAAGTCTATTTATGTATTATTTTTATATTACAGGCGCAATCATCAAACTCGCTGCTGCTGTCAGCCTACCACTCCATCACTGTTCTAACTGGACAGAATAACATCCTGAACAGAGAAACCCTGCTCTCCACCAGACTGAGAAATATCTTCATATTCGTTCAAGCAATGCTTGTGTAAGTTACCATTGCATTACTACTCTTGATTCAGTATTTAAAAATGTCAATATTTTGATTTTTGCAATTTTATAACCCACCAGGAACTATCAAGTTATAATCTGCATTTTGAAAAAGTAGAGAGATATTGCACAGAATTGTGGTAACACAAGGAAAGGCTGTTAAAACACTTTGCCTTAGCCATTAATAGTATAAGTTTGGATAAATGTGGTTTGACAATTGTAATCTTTATGTTCCAGCGAGATATACCCAGTAGCAAAGCCAGTGCGGCCCCAGCTCGTGCTGGATGTGGTGATCCGAGCCCTGGGTGCCAGCGCGGGCGCCGCGCACGCCCCACACGTCGCCGGCGTCAAGCGGCACGCGCTGAGGACGCTCGATGCTCTCATAGCTTGGTAAGGAAATAAATATCTTGGATAATTGACACCAATTGAACTAGTCCCAACTAAGCAAAGCTGAAATATGGGTACTAGACAGTGAATAAACATATTTATACTTATATAATATATAAATACATACTTACTCGACTCGAGAACAAACATTCAAATTTTTCATACAATTATCTGTCCCCACTGGAGATCGCATCCAGCTTCATAGTCACACTCTTTAAGCACTAGGGTATCCGGTTGTCGAAAGTCCAGGTCGCCAAGTATTTTCGAAACCTACCATCTGCCTGCTCGGCTAGCACAAAAACGAGATAGACTAATCTTCTCTAGAAAGAAAAGAAAAAGACGCGACAGATGCAAACTCAGATGCAAACAGGGAAAATTGAAGTTCCCTACTACCCACATATTTATGAGTGCTAGTGTGAGCGGAAAAGCAGGATACTAACTTCGAATTTCAAATTTCGGAGGATAGGGACCAAAGAAATTTAATAGATTTGGAACATTTATTCATTTGTTTTTCAGCTTAGGATCAAACTTGATCCCGTACTCACCTCTGGTTTTAAAATGCGTGATGCAGACCCTGAGATGGGGAAGGGATAATACCGATGAAGAATCAAAGTAAGCATTTTTTTCATTTTTATTTATGTCTTGATTTTTGTTTCAACGCTAGTAAAGAACAAAAAAGACAGGTTTATTTTACTCTTCTAAATTAATAGTTTTTGAAGACCTATCTAATAATCACTGTACAAAAATAAAAAACTTGTTCGGTTGCATGGATGAAATGCCACCACCAACATTTTTTTTCTGTTTTAAGTACAAAAATGTAGCTGTCAATAGAATACAAGTTCCATCAAAATTTCATCACCTAAGTTTCCGAGTAAAATGTTTGTGACATACGGACAGATGGATTCTTCTGCAGTAACTTCAAACATAACCAACGATTTTGAAATAGATTCTTAGATTTTCTGTCAAAACTCGTTGGTTATGGTTAAAGCAACTAGGCTCACGTTATGGTAAATGTATGTAATATCTGTTGCAGCAAAGTTCGCGTGTCAGCGTACAACAGCATGGGGCTGTGGCTGCGGGCGCTGCGCTCGCACCGCGCGGCGCCCGGCCGCGCGCGGGACTGGCAGGACGAGCTCACGCAGCACGTCGCGGGGGACGTCACTCCCGCCACACACACTGTGCAGCTCACTGTGAGTGACACAAAGCTTAACCTTTTCGCCACCATTGTATTGATATGAAGTCAGTACATGCAATGTAAAATGCATCATCGGTTGACGGTGATGGCTTTCCATCAGCTGATCCGTATGCTCGTTTGCCCCTTCTTATATATATAAAAAAAAAACAATTGCGAGTGACAAGAGATGCTTGGTGGTGAAAAGGTTAAATAAAAACACCGTGTCTTAAAATTAATCTAGAATACTTGAGCAGGTAGGGTTATTTTGATGAATACCCCTGTAAATGTTTTTCAGGTTTTATTAATTTAAAGGTTTTTTTTTATTTAAAAATTATAATTATAATATTTTTCAGGACTCATCAATTTAACTGACGCAACGAACTGCTGAAAATTCCCGAATAATTAGTTTAAGCTTTTATTTACTTTACACTGTTACGTACTTTTATTTTATTTATGTACTTATATGGTCTTCCAGTGATCGAAAACTCACTAAACTCAGTAAACTGGGTAACAATGCAAGTACAGTCGATAGGCATAAATATCGATACAGCTACAGCCATCATGTCAAATACTATATGTGTTACCGACCTTATTGTTTGTGGCATAAAGGTGTATAGATGTTTTTAAGCGCTTGGTACATAATATATTTATGCCCTTGACTGTACAGTAAGCAAATCGGTTTGTAACAAAGGACAAATTTAAACTGTTTAATATTTATTACAGCTGAATACTCAGACGAAGAATTTGTCGAAAAAGCAGAAGAAGAAGCAGACGCGCGTCAGTCTGCAACAGAGTGCTATCGCCTCCTACTCGCCGCACGACGCCAACAAACAACCGATGTATGTTATACACACAAATTATTTATTTAACCTTTTTACCGCCAACCAGCTCTAGTGTCCCTCGTAATTGTAAACTTTATCTTGTCAAATGAAGGTGCATGCATATCAGCAGACTTCATATCAAGTCAATTGTGGCGAAAAGGTTAATTAACACTTAGCATCCTGGCATTCCTGGCCAGCTGCGGCGTTTATGACAAACCTGAAAACAGAAAATAATCGAGTCTTCTTACCGTGACCCCCACATATAATATTTTAGGAAATTTTAATACAAAGTTTTACTGTACTTATTGATGTGTAAATGTGTATATGAGGTGTCTTAAAATTATTTGATAATATTTCTGCAGGTGGTTAGAAAATTTGATTGAACTCTCCTTTGTGGTCTATCATCGTAATTTTTAATTAAAATTTATATCACCCCTTTGACTTGACGCCGCGCCATACTCTTTTAACATCGATCACTTCATTTCATACATATCAATTATTTTTAATTGTCTATATGTCGTTAATTTCGCTAATAATCGTTATTAGGTAACAATAACTTATTCCATAATAATATCCATTATGTAATGGGCAAAAGGCAATTAGCCACTAATTATCTAATTAGAGTTAGATTAATTATTTTTTACGTTTAATTACGAATCGCTTGATGTCATTTAAAAATTACGTCTTCGTTTCAACCCTATTAGTATACTTAATTATCCGTGATTCCTTTGTGTTAAGACCGTTTCACCTTTATTACATCGCAATAAGGGTGAAAAATCGTAACACAAAGGAATCAATTAAATATTGTTTCAATTAAGGCCCTTAACTATATACATGTGTTTTGTAAACGACTCTAATATGGATTTATTTGTGTACGTATGTAAAATTTTGTTGAATCGTGATTCTGTATCTTTTTAGCTCTACGGAAGCTAATGATGAAATAGCAATAGCGGCATTGGAGTGCACCGAAATATTCTTAACCGTCTGCGGAATATTCCTGAAACCAGCCACACACAAGGTATTTTGTAGTAAGACATTTTGATAGATAATTATAATCAGTAGTGTTAAAAAAGTGAATAATTATTACATACTTAGTGGAAATTTGAGCTTATATTACGTGGCTTCGTGGGCCATGTAAGTATCGTTGCGCCAAAAAAGCCTTGTTTAATCGTCTAAAAGCTTTATCTTTCTTTGTGTCTAGCAAAAAAATATTTAATGTGTATCTTCGACATATGTTCACATTTTATCTAGAAACGAGGTATACTTTGTCAATTTTTTTTTATTGTTTTTTTCTAGGTCTTCCATGAGCTCTTAGTCCGAGAGGGCTTCCAGCTGGCCAGCTACTCGAGCAGCCGCGGCTACGCCTTACTCCAAGCTCTGGAAGCATCTAGAAGGACCGCCCCGCCGGGCGTTCCGCCCCCCACGCAGTACTGCATGCAGCTTTACAGTACCCTGATCAACAGCCCGGATCCAGAAGTGAGTAGAACGTACCAGAAGGTGCTAGCAGATTCTAGTACGACTAATGCTGGGTGCTTTAGACGTGGTCGTAAAGCAAAGCAGGCCTACGTAATAGAAGAACAAGTACTGAAGGAAGAACTGGCCTTCAATGAGATAAAAAGTCCACTTTATATTACTCGCTCCATTGAGATATTTCTTTTATAAGAGCATCTTCATTTAATTGAATGTTAGTTATGTATTTTTTTTTTCAAGTTATCTTTTTAGCGATTGACAATGAATCCTACATCCATACAACCATATTTGGTAAATTGCTTGTATTTCTTTCACAGATATCAAAGTTCTGCTCGCAAGCACTCCTTGATATAAGGCTGCATCTACACTGTTCGCCAGCCACACTCAACTTCGCTGCGGAAATACAGAGCGAGAGGGAAGTAGAAGATAAAAAGAAAGTGTCCAGAAGGAATAGAGAGGCTTTGGAATATTTACTAGGCGCTGACAAGTAAGTGTAAAATAACATATTATGTAATTAATGAAAACATCGTATTAATCACGTGCTCTTACAATCGTTTTGGATCTATCAGCGATCCTCGGGCATGGAGTGTCGCAAGTCACAGCGCGGCGGGCGGGTTATTTTATGTTTAGAACATACTGTAATCTGTATCCCTTTTGAGCACTAAAATTCTTGACGTCAATTTTTTTATTTTTTTTTTTCCTTTTCAATTACGTTATGTTTTATTCTAATCGATCCATGGTACTAAAGCATCCGGTGAAGCCCTTATGTTCACGGACTACTGTTTTTTTTATGTTGTTACAAATTTATATTTTTATATTTACAGGATCCCGCAAAAGATCAATGAAGTAGAGATAATACCCATAATAGAAGAACCAATAACTAAAAAACCTCGTCTAGAAGAAGAAATTTCAGACAAAATAAGCCTAAACAGCAGTTCAGGAAATTCTGTAGAAATATGCGACTCTGACTCTGAAAACGAAGTCGAAGAAGTTTCAATAACCCACGAAATAAACGCTGAAATACACAACGCGTCGAATGAAATTGAAGAAATCAGTGATAAATCTAATATCCATGATGCTGCCACTCCAATGCCTCGTCTAGTTTCAAATGATACCATAGATGGCGCTGCGAGTCCCGAGTCTATGGAGGTTGTTTATGGCAACCCCAACACAGGACTCGAAAGGGTTACCGTACTAGAAAAGTTAGATGATGAGAATTTACCTAGTACTAATGATACTGATGATGTGCAAATCACTTGCGGGCAAATGACGAAGTCATTGGAAGAAGACGCGAAGTTGGATAATGATGTGAATGAAGAGGTTAAGGTTATTGAGAGTCAGCCCAGTGAACCTAAAGTCAATGGGATAAAATCACCAGAAAAAGTTGAAACTGATGTTGTAGCAGGCAGTGTCACTGTGAAAATAGCAGCTAATAATGAAGGTGTATCTGTGGAAGATATGCTAGCAGACTTTGTTGATGAAGTTAATGATGATAATCTTACACAAGCTTAATTTTCTTTATTTGAAAATATAATTGGTGCCAATAAGTGTGATTTATTAAAATGTTATGCGCCATGTATAAGCATATGCTTTAAGCGAAATAAATTGATGCTATATAAAACTTTCTATTTTATTACTGTCACATTTAAATTATATTTTTGCGAAATATTTACTCTTTTTTTATTTAAATTTACTAATTATTCTTGTAACTTTAACCTTTTCCCCACCTCCGTCAAATACATGAGACGTCACGTCACCCATACGCCAGACTTCTTTATTGCAAATGCGATACCTTGTCCCAATTACGCGAAGGTCGCTTTTGCATTGAAGTTATGGGTATATTATAGGTCGTTGGGGTTGAACCTGCGGTGCTGATATATGTGACGTTGGCGTTGAAAAGGTTAAACTAAAGAATCATAGACACTGGTGTAAATCGGTTTTATTCTTGGATCTATTTCGAAGCGAATAATTTTGAAAATAAATTTAAATATTTTATTATTTCATTTTCAATGTTGACGATAATTAAAAAAACTGAAATCATCCCCCAAAAAGTACATTTTTTTTTATATTGGCAACATTAACTTTATGGTCGGTGTGTCAAATTTGACGTTTACATACTAAATGTAAACACGCGATTATTCGCGATCTATTTGTTTTTAATGCATAAATTGAGCTGTTCCAATGGTGATTGCAATAGGATTTGAAGGCAGTGCCAACAAACTCGGCATTGGCATAGTTAAAGATGGAGAAATCCTCGCTAATTGCCGCAGAACCTACATTACTCCACCCGGTGAAGGTATATCCCGCAAACTTGTTTTTTTCGTAAAATAACCATGAAATTGGTAGCAAATGAAAAATATGGAATAATACAAAATATACGTGTAATAATAATAGACGAGTAGTTACTTTTTCCACACCTAACCTCACAACTTACTATCGTAAACATTGGCGTTATTCCCACATATTTTAGGGTTTCTACCACGTGAAACAGCTGAGCATCACCAACAAAACATCCATGAAGTATTACAGGAAGCGTTTGAACAGTCCGGCCTGAAACCAGAGGACATTGATGTGGTGTGCTATACTAAAGGCCCGGGAATGGGAGCTCCTTTGATGGTCTGCGCTATTGTGGCTCGCACTTGCGCTAAATTGTGGAACAAACCCATTTTGGGAGTCAACCATTGTATAGGACGTATCCTTTTACAACTTTGTTTTTTTTTTGTTTTTTTTACGGCAGAATCAAGGCTGTGGGGTAAGGCCAATACAGCCCCATGATTTTTTAATTTTTTAACAGTGATCAGTCTTTGAATTCTCTAGCATTACAATTTATGTTTCTAGAATTCTAGGTAACTAAGGATTTTTAAAGGCTTTTATAACTTTACCTGTTTGTTTTTTGTTTGGGTCAAATCTTACAAGTCAAATTTGACCCACTTCTGATGGTTTGATTGCTTTGAAATTTGGTACAGACATACATAACTATAGGAATGGAAGATGGAGGACAATGCATGTACAGTCAGCAAAAATAGCTTGTATTAAAAGCTTTTAGTGTAAGTAGACAATTAATTGTTCATTGATGTTTAAACTACTCAGCTGAATTTTGTTTTTTACACCCTTACATCACATACTTCAGACATAGAGATGGGTAGACTCATAACCAAAGCCAACAACCCCACGGTTCTCTACGTCAGTGGGGGCAACACACAGGTCATTGCTTACTCCCGGCAACGGTACAGGATATTTGGTGAAACCATAGACATCGCTGTAGGCAACTGTTTGGACAGGTAAAGTTTAACGGATTACAGAGATTCATGGTTACCAAAGTATAACATTATTAACCATATTATATACCACAGTTACCTTTATCAAGCTCCCAATATTTCAACAACTGCATGCATTATGATCACAGATAGACTAGACATATCAAGAACTTGTTAATACTGTAGCATGAAGTGGAATGATGTTTTAAACACCCAAATTTGTGTAAACACTATATTGTCACCAAAAAGTCAACATAGTAAGTATGGCACACAATAATTGGGGGTTAATGAACTAATTAGGAAAAAAAGCAATGGTCGCGCGGCGAGAGCGGCAAGCGGACTGCCGCGGGGTATGTGCGCGCGGTGGGTCGACGCTGATTGGTCCGCGCGTTGCCCAATCACGAGTAAACGAGGAGCGTGGTCAACGCGAGGTTTAAATGAATGCGAGAGTGCAGCAAAACAATTGGTGGGGCAAGTAACAGCTAAACTGTCATCAACATGTCCAGCCTATGAATGTCCCATTTTACTTTGAATGACAGGGCTTGGTCTATAGCTAGAGTGTACTAGATATAAAGTATGTCTGAGGTATGTATCTTTATTTCTAGATTTGCAAGGGTACTGAAGTTATCAAATGCACCGAGCCCTGGCTACAATATTGAACAAGCTGCTAAAATGGGGAAGAAGTATGCGCATCTGCCATACAGTGTCAAAGGTAATATGAAATAACACTATAAATGGGATGCGAGTCGGGTTACCTCCGCGTGTGGTCAAGAGCTGCGGTTTGTTTTTGGATCCGTCCGACGGGAAGAGCAGTGCTTGGTCCGGTGCAACCTGGGCATCGGTTAATGATTTCCTGGCAGATTCTGTGGGATATCATTATCGGTTGGCTAAGAGCCCGACAGGGGGGGGGGGGGGGGGGGGGAGGGGGAGAGAGGTCTTTTGACCGTGTTCTACCGTACAACGTTGCCGACATTTTTGTCACAAGATTTTTGAATACTCTATTTATTACTTTGACATTAGTGAAACCATCGCATCGATCGATGGGGCCATATTAAAAAAGAAGAACACTATAAATTATTTGAACTGCTGTCATCTTTACTCAAATTACCCTTTACCCTTGATTTTCATAAAACACATTTTGCTGAATATATTTCTACTGAACTGTCGAATATTTCCCTTTGACTGTTGTGAAATGAATTGATCAATATGTATACAAACTATTTTATTTTCAAATAAAACATTTTCCACAGGGATGGACGTAAGCTTCTCCGGTATCCTGTCGCACATGGAGGACAAAATCGAGGATCTGCTGAAAGAGTTCACCCCTGAAGACCTATGCTTCTCTCTACAGGAGACTGTCTTTGCCATGCTGGTCGAAATAACAGAACGCGCAATGGCTCACTGCGGCTCTGATGAGGTGAGTGTATTCGCAGTGTCTGCCACATTTTAGCTTACATGCAAAGGTTATAAGCCGACCAGATAGCCTAGTGGTTAGTGACCCTGACTATGAAGATAGAGCTGGGTTCGAATCCCGGTAGGGGCAGACAGTTGTATGATGAATTCGAATGTTTGTGCCCGAGTCATGGATGTTGTATGTATTTATCTACATTATATATATGTTTATCCCTTACCTGGTACCCATAGTACAAGCTTTGCTTAGTTTGGAGCTGGGTCTTTGCGATGGTTGTAACTGTAACTGCGCAACGCCAATCGCCTGTCCGAAATGAGAATCGAAAAAAATTAGCTTTTATATTTTGCTGCAGCCATAGTGTTTAAGGGCTTACCCCCTCGAGGCAGCCTCCGGTCGAGTAGCTGCCTCTAGCGAATAAGCATATTTTGACTTAAAAAGAACAAAAAATATTTACCTCGCTATTAAAAATATCTATACTAATATTATAAAGAGGAAAGATTTGTACCTATTTTTGTATGTTTGTAATGAATAGGCTCAAAAAGTACTGGGCCGATCTGGATGAAATTTGGAACATAGATAGATTATAGTCTGGAATAACACATAGGCTACTTTTTATCCCGGAAAATTGCGTGATTCCCGCGGGATAGCGATAAACGAATTCTACGCAGACGAAGTTGCGGGCAACTGCTAGTATAATATAAAAATAATTAAATTTGTGGGATTTATTTGTTTGTACTGTAGCAGTAGTGGGAGGGATTGCATGAAAAACATATTTGGCACAGGTTTGGTTATCTTGGACGAGAATTGCGTGGTAAATATTTTTTGTTCATTGAAATGGACCTCCGCAAAGTAACGCCTCATTCAATGAAACCTTTTGACTTACTGATAGACTCTACACTTCTATATAGTTACACCGTTGCCTTGTCTTTACAGGTTCTCATAGTGGGCGGGGTCGGCTGCAACGAGCGTCTCCAAGAAATGATGGGCATCATGTGCGCAGAGCGGGGTGCCAAGGTGTTCGCGACTGATGAACGGTTCTGCATCGACAACGGGGTTATGATAGCCTACGCGGGAGCCCTGGCGCACCAGGCCGGAGCCACCATGGAGTTCAAAGACGCGACCATCACGCAGAGGTTCAGGACTGACGACGTTTTGGTTACGTGGAGGGATTAAACTGGTTATTTGAAGTGGAGTTTTATTTGAAATTAATTGGCGCCCGCATGGGTTACTTCTAGCATTCTTCTTGGGATGGCTAGCTACTAGTGAGCTCTTAGAATGTCACTCGAGTACCATATGCCCATTCAATGATTAAAGCCATAAGAGTGAGTGAGATAGTAGACAAACCAGAATGACAATCTAATAGCTCATGCAGGGCCGGATTTAAGGGAGGGCAACCGGGGCTACAGCCCCGGGGCCTCCGCAAAAGAGGGGCCCCACAATAGACTTCGGAAAAAATCAAATTTAGACTAGTGTAAACATTAGTAAACAACTTTAGAAGTAAAATAATTTAGTGCCAGAGGGCCTCCACTCCTTTGTTGCCCAGAGGCCTCCAGACCTCTAAATCCGGCAATGAGCTCATGGATTGTACCTTTAGGTATTAGTTAATCAACGAAAATGTCTGCTCCCAAAGGATTCTAGAAACACTGCGTCCGTGTGGAGTTCCCTTAACGCGATTTATACATAATATTTATAGATTTATAAATAATTGGTATAGATCGCCCCTTTTCGAATTTTGCGCTTGGCCATTCATTTTTATATTCATAGATAGAAATTCGTCTGCAACCCTTGGTAAAATTCTAATATACTGGCAGGTTTGAAAGTCACAAAAAATATCAATTATAAAAACTTTATTAAATCAACCATCTTTGTTCTTGATAAGGTATTGAAAACGTATAGACATGCGCAACAAAATTATATTACAAACAAGGTAAAACATTAATTATTGCATCAGGTCACAGTTCACATTTGTATAAACAATCCATTGAATCTGCAAATTAGTAAAACCACAAGCATTCCACATATCGTAGACAGGAATAAAACATGGTCCTTCTCTAACATATCGCGTGTAAAAAGGATAGCTTTTACTGCCACGATAAGTGCCATAAAAAAAAACTACTCAAACCCAAAGTTCTGACAAATTGAGATAACTTTTGTGTTTATCCTTCTAGGGTATTCCTTTACAAAGCCTTTACAAACATAATGAAATAACATTTTGGACTTGAGTAGTTTACCCACTAAATAAAACTTAACAATTATTATTTCACTTAAATAATATTTCTATTTCATCTTACACAAGCGCCGGGATTTTACAGCGAATATGTACAACCACGAATTTTTTGTCTCTCTATTGTTTCATATCTCAAGTAGACCCCTGGCCCTTTTCAAAGCTACAACTTACAATTTTTAAATTTTAGACTAGCAACATTGATCAAATCCCTGCCACTGATTGGGCCAGTGCTGCCAGTTTAGACTTATAAAATTGTTACTTCCAGCATTGAGATAAAGGCCACAAAATAATAAAATATCGCTTTCAAATGTTATCAAGTAAATATGTACTTCATAAGTGAGAATTTCAGTTTCTACAGTACAAAGATTCCAGTTCCATAGAACATGATACCAAGCCTATGACTTAACCTTAATCTAAGCAGGATTCAATATTATACAGCATATAACACACAGCTCAACGAAAACCTGTTTCAATCCCATAAATACTACCATTAAATACATTTTGAAAGCTTAATTAATCACTAATCTGACAATTGACAATTAAATTTGTCTCTGGCAATCTGTTGTTTATTATCTTGCAGTATTTATCATGAAAAAAATTGCCAGGTCAGTGATTTAATTAAAAAGTACAAGTCATTATACATTCACATATTGTCTTCCCAAGCCGCTGAAACACATTTGTACATGGACTACAAGTCTGTTTAGTCTATGGCACTCCTAGTATATGACTCTCATAAACTGCTTCCATGTAAACCAGTGAACACAATTATCCATGTTACCTGAAAGTTTACAACAAATGTTAATGCACATTCATTGCAGGTTACAAAATATTGACTCATTATGTAAGAAGAAAAAAACGGGATTCTAGTCTATTTCATTCAAGTAATACCAATTATACAAATGGAAAAAAAAATAGAAAATTATAGCCTTAAATTTGGCATGGATCAAGTTGGAGTCAAGTTTTGAGTGCATAGTTGTAGTTACACATTATAGTCAAGAAAATTGTAACAAACTTTATTAGCCATAAAACGTTGAGGTTACTAAAGTTTGTCTTTAAACAGTGAATAAATAGAGATAGAAGACAAGATATGTTGTAAAACACAGCAAAAAATCATCTGATAAGAAACTTTATCTGACATGTCGAGCAAATGAGGGCAAGGAATATCAGCAAAGTTTTCAGTAAAACAAAAAGGCATTTAGATAATTTTACTGTCATGAATATTTGTAGTTTAGATGAGCCCATTTTAATTTAATGGTATGCCTGGTGTGAAAAGAAAGCAGGGTAGGTATTATCTACACTTCTTTGAGACACTTTAAATAAAACTCACCAAAAACCCAGCAAATGATGTCATAAAGCCTTCCTTTGTGATCTCCCACATGCCACCATATTCCTCTTCGTCTATAGTTTGGAAATTGTTTACATAAAAATATATCACTGCTGCATTCACTGCCACAAACCTGAAAATAAGATGCAGACTATATTTGTAAGGCCAATACATGGCCACAACATTAGAAAAAAAAAACTGAACCACACATTGTAAATCAATTACAATTCTTCTAATATGCATCATGGATTTTCAATTTAACTTGCATTTATGTTAACACAGTACCAACAATTATTATCATTATCAGATGCCTCTCAATCTCTTGTTAACTTTTCCTTTAAACTGGAAATGTTAACATTTTATGCCAATGATGCTGGCTCTTGAAACACTTGCAAGGTGTGACGCAAATTAAATAAACAATTAAAAAAAATTAAACCGAACCCATGTGATACTTACAGTAGCAATCCCAAGAACCCTTTCAGAGGAAGAAGACCCCAGCAAAGCCCTAGAACAATGCCTATCGCCTGGCGCATCCAATAAATAACGTCCAGAAACTCCTCCTAAAACATTTAACACACGAATTAATTCAGCAATTCCAAAGTTTTTGTCACAATTACGGTAAGTCCCGTGACAAGAAAACTAACCTTATCAGGCCATTCAGCGTTCGCCACAAACGCCTTCTTCCACATAGATTCACCCCCTTTCCCTTTGTTGGCACCGTCAGATTTACTTTTAGCAGACATTGTAGTATCAGACTATTAAATTCTCGTTTTAATTTAATTTACGGTTCATTGGTCTAACTCTAATCAATAATCACTCGTAAAATATTACACGTCACTGTGACAATTCTGACATTGACCACTGACGTATACGACAGGGTTGCCATAACGCTCGCCATAATACTCGTCAAAAAATGCCATTCAAAGCCACGGCCTTTGTAAGGTGCTGGCTACTTACGACATTCGTAGATTTCACTTCAATAGAAACTGCTGTCAAATAAGGCTACATCGAACCTTACTAAAACAGTGTAGAACAGTACAAAAATAACGAAGAGCAGAAAATAAACTAGTGAAACGGAACGTTAGAGAATGAACACCTGTAACCGTTTAAACAGACTTCAAAAAAGGAGGTTCTCAATTCGACTGTTTTTTATCATCTTTCCTCTATTCTGTAGGCTGTCGGGGGTGTGCCAAGCATCCGCATTACCTTACAATATTATTTGCAAGAGGCAAGTTATGCCAGTCAAAGGAACAAGGGAGCCACCAATAATGGTATTTTATGGTGGCGTTTCTGAGGGTTAGAGCCGTGAACGTTCACATTAAATAAAAAACAAACTTTAATAAAAACACTTAATCATGTTTAAAAAAAATGCAGAGAACATAAAACGCTCTAAGCTTGTAACTGTTCAGTATATCACATTGGGAGTTGTTCTGTTTTTCAATCGGTTCTGTACCTCCGCCTCCATTTTCTTGGTGAGTTCCCAGCACTCCTTGTTCAGGGTGTCGTACCCTCGGGACAGACCGACTAGCCGAGCCAAAACCAACAATCTATGCAAATCTTCAGCAGTAACTGGTTCTTCATTGGTAGAATTTCTTCTCATCTCTATAAAATCATCTTCAACAAACTGTAATAAAGAAAAAAAAACAAATCAGTTATGCGAGTCATATTTTTTTAACAACTCTTATTTTCAACAAGCTTTGCTTGATGTTTAATTGTTGAAGGTTTCGTTTAATTTTAATTAGTGTTACCTGTATCTATTTGATTAACCTTGAAAAATAAATTTAAAACAACCAAAATAAAAACACCTAAGATCATGTTTATGCACCCTTCGTTTCTTACGCCTTTCTGACAAATTTGGAACTTAAGAGGAGTTGTTGACTTGCATACAAGTTACGACAGATGGCACCACACGCCACTAATGGCGTACAAGTACAACAAATGATTTAGTTTTTTTGGTGAGTTGGTCGAGATTCCCAGTGGTCCAATTGTTAGGAGGCTTATCGCGTTAGCTATGGAGCGCGGGTTCCAGAGACAAGCCAAGGAGTTCCGAAAAACTTTATGCTACTAATATTATAAACGCGAAAGTTTGTAAGTATGGATGGATGGATGAATGTTTACTCTTTCACGCCAGAACGGCTGGACAGATCTGGATGAAATTTGGAACATAGATAGATTATAGTCTGGGATAACACATAGGCTACTTTTAAATTTTTTATCCCGGAAAATTGCGTAATGCCTGCGGGATAGCGATAAACGAATTCTATGCAGACAAAGTTGCGAGCAACAGCTAGTCGTTTATAATATTGGTTTGTGTACCTTCAAATCATCAGATATAGTGTACTTGACGAGTTTGAGATTGGTCAAATATGTCCGTATGAGATTCATGATGTCCTCCTTCAAATAGTAAGTGGCTGCTTCGACAATGGCATCAAATATCTCCAGGGAGGATTCCTCCGGCCGCAACGGGACATGGTAGTCACTCTGTAACACATCACAATATTAATCTATACATATTGATGAAAATAAAACTAAGCAGTTCATGCTACATATATTTTTTCCATAAGGCGAAGACACGGGAATAAGCCAATAAATAGAAATTAATAAACCAAATTATTCAAAAAAATTCTTCCATGCTGGTTTGGGAGTAAAGAAAAAACATAGAATGTACCAGTTGCTTCTCTTCCCGCGCACATGATAAAAGCCCATCGAGGGAATGGGCGAAAATTTTAGGAATCATGTTATAGGCGATGCGGCTAGCAACCCATCACTGTTATGATTCCCCTTTCCACCTATACGCCCACAATCTTGCTAAACATGGCCTTAAGGTTTTGTTACCTTAGACTCTGTCTACCCCATAAGGGATAAAGACGTGATATATGTACTTATCTATTCAAAAAAAGAAAGCTAGACTCCAAATACATTTTAACGAATTTGGTTTGAATGAAATAAAACATAATGTAGGAGTATATTAGTAAAATAAAATTACACCAGTTAGGGGCCATTCTTTTCTGTAAAAATGCAAATACTTAATTGATTTCAAACAGTGTATGTGACCCAAACGAAAAAGACTTGTTAACTTCATCCTACGTAAAATAGGTAGGTTATGATAATGAACATACCGGCAGCAAAGACTTCCCCTCGCTCAGTATTAAGACAGCAACGTCAGATTCAAAATCCATCTTGTAATACTTAAAATCGTATTCCACTTTCTGCGTCTTAATAAGGTTGCCGAGAGCACTAATGTTGGCCACGCCCGTCGCATCCAAACGCCCTTGCTCCATCTTAGTCTCGTCCAGCAGCAGGTGAGTGTGCTTACTAAGCTGTAGCACACCACTTGTCAGACGGTTGCAGTCGTAGTCTTTCCTAGAAGTTTATGGTAAAAGAACTGCTAATTAATTGAAAAGAAAAAAAAAATTGGATCTGGCGCTGCCTCGAGAAGGTCCATGTCCATTTCAATGAACAAAAAAGCAACAAACGAGCGCAAGCGACTAGCGGAGTAGCAAGGTCGATGTTTTTTGTTCAGTGTTACTTGTGTAAAAGTGTTAGCTTTTTTGCTGATGATAGGACTGTACATATGGGATGAGTAGAAAGGAGCGAATGAGTGTGAGTGACAGCATGATTTGTGTCTATGTGTATGAAAGAGAAAGCATGAATGACCAGCAATATTGTTTGTTTAGAAATAAGGGTAATCGAGATTTACTTGGAAGCCGTAACGATTAAGACGTGTTAATTTGTAAAACCCATTTTATTTGATTATACTTTCTTTTAATTTTGAAAACAGTGGTTTTTCTTCGATTACGATCCCACATACATATGTACTTGGATATTGTTATCTTTTGTGTCTTGATATCTCTGTCAGTGAGGGTTTCCACCACTACACGGGTAACAATCGTTTTTTTAATTTTTTTCATATCATACAATTTTCAGCAAACATTTTTAACCAACCTGCCAGTACCCTCTGGCTCTCCCTTCTCTACCTTCCCTCTCGCAATTTTTCTTTTTCCGACTGTCTCTCCATCATCTCAATTTCTCCCCCCACAATCACTCTCCTCTCAATATTTGTCTCTTTCTGTCACGACCAGCAAAAGATAAAAGGAATGAAGCGAGAGAGAGAGCCATGTTATTCTAGATCTAGAATCAAATCTACTTACTTGGGCAACAAAGCCATAGTATTCATATTTTCGATAGTGAGCGGCAGATAGTAGCTCTTGGTAACAAACTGTTGTATGATATCGTAGAGTTGTCTGGCGTAGTGCGGGTAGCGGCGCGTCGGCAGGTTCGAGATGTTGAGGCAGCACGATCCAAGCGTGAGGGTTTCTTGACGGAGATACCTGTAGATTTTAACTTATATTCATAATAGGCAGTTTAAATGTATGAAAACAAAAAAAATATATATGTCACTGCAAATTAGAACACAGAAAAATCCGAAAAGTAAAGCTATGGCTGTGAATCGAACCTCGTCATTCTGTGACACGTGCTATACCCCTACACCACCCATAGTCTTCGAATTTTTCTACCTGTTACTAGCTTTCACGTGACCCTGTTACTATGCAAATTTTTGTCGCTAAGCGTCATCTGTTTGAATGTGTCTGTACGACACACAACAGTGTCAGTTTGTCAAGTTTGTAATCTGCGAAGCACAGGCATATGCAGAGTTGTTTACCTTTTTGACAGTTTGTTGCAAACAAACCATAGAATACATTTATTTTTACTTATTTACTTCTGTGTGAACATTAAAGTGGAAAACCTTGCCTTTACCTCATCTTTTACAATACATATTTTTGCCACCTGCCGACACTGCGTCTACACTAAAATCTAAATCTGGTCTAAAATGCCACTAAAGTTTATTTTTCGCGCCATGGACGAGAACTTACACGCAAGCGATGAGATGACATATCAAGTATTCGGCAGCCAGCTGGTCGCCCAACAAAAGCTCAGTGAGAGCTTTTAGCAGGTGTTCTCTCGCTGAATTCGCCTCTTTTAGCACTGCACCTGGAATCGGAAATTGCATACATTAATTTATTTGACATGTATGACAGAGAGCATACTAAAAGGTTTGGATCGAAATGAAACGCATAGCTAAAAACTGGTATGGGGCGACGCACTGTGGACGTCCGCTGCCCCATCTAGGGAAAACAGACAGTGGTGTAACAGTAGGGTGACAGACTGGCAAAATGCCACAGACCTCCAAGTCTAAGCCCTGAACTGGCTTGGCCTAGGGTAGTGTTTCTGAACCTAGGAAATCAAGCACAATTTTCAGGACCACCTAATAAAAAAGAAATCTGAGTGTACCAATCTCGAGACTCATGGTGGCATTTATTTGTATTGTAAAATAGTTCAGAGATGCGGGGCTAGGACGCCAAGGGGTTGCAGACCACAGATAAAGAAACACTGAACTAGCGCATTGAGGAAGGACCCCCTACTGAGTTTGCCATGGACCGTTATAGTTTTGCCACTAGATTTAAGTCAAATAAGTCATCATTGACTCACTTTGATCAAATTCTCCCTCAACCAACGGATTGCAATGTTCCAACTTCCTCACGTATACGGCATGTAGCCGCGGCACTAGGCTCGGTGGTGGGTTGTGCGTTATAGCTTCCACTTCGGTCTCGCTCTGTGGGTTGACTAACGGGTCCTGCTCTGGCTGGAATTCTCCGGAAAGGGTCGGGTCTACAGACAAGAAGCCAACCACTTCGATCATTTCGTTTAGTTTTAGCTGGTCATCTTCTGTGTAGATCTATGGAGAAAATATTTCAACTTCAGATTTTAGGTTACATGAACACAGTTTCTAGATTTTTGTGGCAGGTATTTAAATTAAACAATAAATAAAATGATGATAATATATTTAGATGAAAGGTGCGTCATAGGAATTCAAAGTCATAACACAAACAGACAATTTTAAAATTTACTGTTTTGGGTTAGGTATTTCGAAAATAAAGAGCAAATGAACAGGACAGGAAAAAAACTCTTTTCATTTCCAATCAGTTGGTTATCCAAGGGTCAAAAAAAGAGACATCTAATCAATTGGGAATTTCTGACTTCAAAATCATAATGCAACCTCCGTAACATTAACTCACCTTTACAATGCAGGATTTGCTTGCAACATCTGGCAATGGAAAATTAAGCAGGTGCTCTCGTGACACCACATTAGCAGTAGCATTCTCAATTTCTTTCGTCTTCTGCTCTTTGCTTGTCTCATCCTGTTCCACTTCCATGTCATCTTCTTCTGTCTCATCGTAACTTCTCTTCAGTTTAGTGGCTGATGTGAGCCGTTTTGAAGAATTAGGCACCGTAAGATCCAGGTGGTTCCGAGTGTCTTCTATTTGCTGTGCCCAGCTGTTCAACCCTGGAATGGAGACCACGACCATGGTTTGACGTTGCGCACTTTGGAGGTTCTCTGTGTAGTTGATTTTTTCATTTTCCTGCAGAGCAAGTTTAGATTTAGAAACACTGTTTTTTTTAAAGTTCCTGTACACTCTAAATTAATAATATATCATTTCTAAAACTACTTAAGCCACCGACTGCTAGGAAAAAGAAGATACTATTTTGGATACTGAGAAAAAGTATTGAATTGTCAATGAAATTAGGTACAATCAAAAATATCAAAATAACAAACTTGCTTTCACAAATAAAATAACTAACAAATAATTATAAAATGGAACTTACCAAAATGTTAGCAGTGTCCCGATATTTACCAGATTTGTTTTTAATTTCGTTTGTATCAGAATTATACACTTCAAACTGTTCAAAGTAGAATTCCGGGTTGTGCATATCCTGTATCATCCCACGGAATCGCACCAGGGTCCCATCGGGAAGATTATGAGAGGCATTTGAGTTAATAAGTGGTATCTGGAAAGGTTATACAAAGGTCATATTTAAGTCCACCAGAATAACACTAAAACTATAGTCATGGGTTTACAAATTTATTTATTGTAATACCTTGTACCAATGGCGAAGGTTTAAAAGCCTTTCTTTCCAGATTTGCTCGTTTGCAAGCCATAAATCGGGAGTGACAGTATCGAAGCCTGCGGTATCGTGCATCTTTAGAATTAAATTTAAAACTACTGTTTATAAAACACTTCACTGTTCAATATACAGTAGTTACTAATGCTTTTATCAGTTACTCAATCGCATAATTTGTGTTAAAGAGCGCGTGTAAAAATCACATAGAAAAAAACGTTATATTGGTTGGTATTGGTACATGACAATGACACATTGACTGACAGCGCGCGTAAAAATTAATTGTTAAGGTTTTTTTATCATTCGTCCAGGGATAGGCAGAGGGAACAACCCCTTTACAGCAACAGCTCTGATCTGTCTGATTTAATGTAAAATTAAACTTGTGTCAAAATCACAGACTACTAAGAGATACCGTTGTCAAAATCACGGTTTGCGTGCGGCTTGCGTGCGGTTAGTCTTACTAATTACTATTGGCAGCACCTCAACCATAAACAACTTTTATAACAAAAGCAAAGCTATATAGTCTATGGGGAAAAAAGTGTTGCCAAGCTAGTAAAGCTACCTTAAAGTTAAGGAAATTTTTATCAAGGCTTGTGGAATGCACTGTTATTAAAATACTAATAATTGAGTTTTATAGTTTTATAAAAATAACTTTGATGTTCAAGTCAGAATACAACTTCTATAACTTTACTTGAAAAAGTACAAAACTTTAACCAGTTTGTCAGGTCAGGATAAGGGGAAAAAGATCATTTCACTCTAGTAGCAGCTGGTAACATTCATTTCACGCGTCAACGTCAGCGTCACCACCGGCTAGCTTTAGCTTCTCAATCTCGCTTGGCTTGGTTTGTGGATTGACTCAATTCAAATATTTTAAATTTCGCTGCGGCTTGCAATTATATGCCGTTGTTTTAAGTTTCGGCTCCGCGTGGTTTTATAGTTATCAAATTTTTTATGGTACTACAATACTAGCGTGTGCGATTCCCGAATCTAGTCTGCCTTAGTGTCTTAAATAATCAAAACCCTTCAAGATGAGTGAGTATATAGTCCTAACGTGCTAATTTTATCGCATGCTTACTTTCCGCAACAATATTATACGTTGTTTATCTATATTACATGTTAATTTATAACATAACCTAAAAACTTGTTTCTGTGTTTCAGCGATGGATATTCGACCAAATCACACCATTTACATTAATAATCTAAACGAGAAGATCAAAAAGGAGGAACTAAAGAAGTCTCTTTACGCTATTTTCTCACAGTTTGGCCAAATTTTGGACATAGTGGCACTGAAGACCATAAAGATGAGAGGACAGGCTTTTGTTATTTTTAAGGAAATATCCAGCGCGACTGTTGCTTTGAGAAGTATGCAGGGGTTCCCTTTCTATGACAAACCAATGGTAAGCTTCACATATGAGAAGTATAATTTAAAATCAATCACCACATTATTTCAGACAAGCACTTCAATTTCAAATGGATTAACTGCACAATATAAAATGTAGCTTTTGTTTTTCATAAAAAATAATAATCAGTCTTTTTTGTTCTATATACTGTTTTATAATAAGCTATATTAAATTTAGTAATAGTAAATTTTTTGTGTATCTGAATCTCGTCTTGGGTAAAGGATCTTTTTCTAACTTACCCTGTGCTTCTTTTATTCTTTTTTAGCAATTTTAACAACAATCAGGCCATAAAATATGTAAATTAAATTTTGCTTTGTATTTTTGTTTTCTTGATAATCTTAAAGCAATTGAAAAATATACTTACCCAACTATAATGTTGCTAGCTTTTTATAAATGTTTCTATTATTCCAGAGAATCCAATACTGCAAGACTGACAGTGATCTGATTGCCAAGGTCAAGGGCACCTTCCAGGAGAGGCCTAAGCGTCCCAAGATGCCCAAGGGTCTTGATGATGGCAAGAAGAAGAAGAACAAGGATGTCCGTGCTGGTGTCATTCCTGGCTTCGGCCAGCCCAGTCTTCTCAACAATGTCAATATCGAACAGCCTCCTAACCAGATCCTGTTCTTGACCAACCTTCCTGATGAAACTTCGGAAATGATGTTGTCTATGTTGTTTAACCAGTTAGTATTTGAATGTTACTTTTCTATTAACCTTTCAAGATTCTATGTCAATAAATATTACGATTTTGGATTTTGTGAAGAAAAGCTGAATTGTCAAGTAGGGTTTATTTACTAACCATGGTGAAAATTATTCTGTGCTGGCCACTTACTTACTTTTTTTTTCAGATTCCCTGGCTTCAAAGAAGTTCGCCTTGTACCAAACAGACATGATATTGCGTTTGTTGAATTTGCCAATGAAATGCAATCCGCCGCCGCCAAGGAGGCGCTCCAAGGCTTCAAGATCACTCCATCACACGCAATGAAGATTACTTTCGCCAAAAAATAATGTATTTTAATTATTTTAAGTTTAAATAAATTATAAGATAGAGAGGACTGTTTTGAGCATTGCACTACGCCTTAACAGCTCTCCGGCTGTGACTAGTCATTTAAGCTCTACTTCTGAGTTTATTTTCTACCCTGCTACAGGCCTGCTAGCTGTACTAATGGAGTGAGCTCTAAAGCAAGAGATTTTTAAATCGAGTTCAAAGGTAGCGTGATGTCTTCACTTGCTTTAGTACTGCCTGGCTTGAAATATCAAGTACCATCCGAAAGGTATCCTCGTCTCGCACTTTACGTAAAGTAGTAACAAAATTGTATGAGTTTTGTTAGTGCCTACTCCATTAGTTTTCGACTGCGAGAGAGTTGAATTTGTTGTAATATATACATAAAGTGGGTTAGAATGGTCCTATATACTTTTAAGATTAGCTTAGCGAAAGAAACGACATAACAATATTTGTACAGTTTTTTTACATCTGGTATCCCTATATTATTCTACTAAATTGAATTCAACAATTCTTTTTACGAAAGAGACAGCATTATGGCTTAGTTTGTTGTGTGACAAAGATATGAGAAATGATGTCACTCTTCTGATGTATTTAATTTGGTTGGGTTACATTTTATTTTCGGTGGTTGCGAAACTGTCAAACGCTAATGAATGAATCGTCTCGTAAATTAGTTTACTATTTTTACTTTATTTTATTTACATTTTACACGTAGAAATCTATATCTAGAAATAAGTGCAGCAGTGCCTTATATTCGTCGTCTCATTAAGTTTCTGCTACAGTGTAGTTTCTTCAAGAAATTATGGAAGACATATTTCAGTGGTGCAGGGAAGGAAATGCCTTGCAAGTGAGAGTTTGGCTGGATGATACCGAACATGATATGAATCAGGGGTAAGTTGGATACTTCAGACATGTTTTAAAGCTCCTTTAAAACCATATGGGTACTCGGGTTTTCCGATTATGGCATTGGAAGTACACGCCCACTCTGTTTATGTCATGATACTCATGGCCTAGTAATATGTGTCAGCATTATGCTAAAATAGAACAACAGAACTGTTGTTAATTCGTTTCGGCAAGAAACTGTTTATCTGGAGTGACATACATATTCAGAGAATTTAATATTTAAAATGCATTAAAATTCATGTTTTTCCTGTACTGTAGAATTTATCTCAATTATATTTTTCCTTGACTTGAATTTGTCCTTGATATCTACTTTTGTTTTATAAGAACACTAATTAAATGAGTAAACTAAATGAATGACTCAATTAAGTATATTGGATAAGTATTTTCTCTATCCCTTTCTCACCGGGTTAACATGATTGTGAGGGTTACTCACAACACCATTGAATTTGCATCTTATACTTTTAAATGTCTGGATTATTTCAGTTGGAAAGGGTTAAGCCATTTTTAGTGCCCCATAATTTTTTAACTTACATCTGCAAATTCAATGGTGAAATATGAAAATATGAAAATAATCCTGCTAAAATACATTTTCAAAGGCCAATTTTGCTATGGCAACTTTGTGATCTAGTTGACAATGCCAGTAGTCACTCCTTGCCAAACAATATCAATCTGTGTACAATCAATACAATCTGTCTAATCACCATCAGAGATGACCACGACTTCAGCCCTCTCCACTGGGCCTGCAAGGAAGGCCACCAGAAGATCGTTGAGATGCTCATCCGCCGAGGGGCTCGCATTAACGTCACCAACATGGGAGACGACACTCCGCTACACTTGGCCGCAGCACATGGGCACAGGCCTATTGTACAACTTGTAAGTTACAAACATACTTCCAAAAAATATATCATTCGGGACCAGTTTACTACCATGGGATTGGAGATTCATTGCTAGCCTAGAGGACAAAACTCTTGTGCTTAGAGCCTAGAGGACAATTTCACTGGCAGTTTTACTTTCCACATCTAAACACACTTAAGATAGGTTCCATCGGACACTAGCTATACTTTAAAATATACAGAAATACTACCTTTGCCACCTAGCAATACTGTTTCCAGTATTCATTCCCAAAAGCGGCAATAATTTTAATTGAAAATAAAAAACGATCCAACCATATCTTAATAAAATATATTAGTTACCTGCCTAAAAATCATTTACCTGGTGTGTAGTTGGCTACTTTTTTCTGTAGCTGCTCCAAAACCGAGTTGACGTAAACTTCACGAACGCTCATGGCAATTCGCCGCTCCACTACGCGTGCTTCTGGGGCTACAGCGCCATTGCTGAGGATCTGGTGCTGGCGGGAGCGCTCGTGTCCCTTGCCAATAGAGACGGCGACACGCCACTAGATAAGACCAGGGGACAGTTGATACAAAGGTAAGTCCTGGTGTGGTGACACATTGGTGACCTCACCGCGGTGGGTTGTGGGTAACTGCGGTAAAGTACAAGAAACAAAAGAAAAAGTAAATTTACAGTGTTAAAAAGACGACTTGATATTAAATTGTCGTTCTGTTTTAGAAAAATATGAGGAAAAGCCATAATAGAGAGATCTCAAACAGATGTTATGCCTGGAGAGCAAAGTCAGAATGAAGAGAATTGTAATTGGAACTTCGATAGCGCGATGTGGAATATAGGTGACGTCACCGGCGCTATCTACTCGTTTGTCGTAGCTGTTAACGTAGTTGATGACTAGATGGCGTTAGGGTCGTTACGAGTCGCTAAGTAATTTGTGCTGGTGCCACATACTCTAGAGCCATTAGAGATCCCATCAGGTAAAATCAGGGCAAGGTCGATACTAAGTTGAAGTCAATACTTGCTTCTCACCTCATCTGAATGGGATTTTAGAGACTGAAGTAAAATGTTTGAAACGTCTGGCTGGAAAACTCCGCACACTGTTTTCGGGGCTTTTCATTTGATTTTTGTTACTTTTTCTTTCGTCAGCGTTTTTTTGGTACTCCGTGACCAAACTTGCGAGTCTTGCGACCAGAGGCGTCATTACCTTAGCGCTCGGCGCCCTCTAGGACCGCTGCCCCCGGGCGCAACGCACACCCTGCATCATAAGTAAAGACGCCTCTGGTTGCGACTCTGTTTAATGGCAATGGCGGATTACCAAGGCACCTAATTGGTTTGAATTCAAGAATTACAAGGATATCAAGCTTTACAAAGTCCGGCAGCTTCAATTTAGATGCCTGAATCTAATTCAACAATTGCTGACCTACTTTTCAAGTTACTAAAACTTTTTCATCAAGACTGCACGAGCTGGCAGTCCAACAAGGTCAGGAGATGAAGAAGATCCAGTTTAAGGACCAGTCTTGGCTTGGCACTCGCACGCGCTCGCGAGACGCCACGCTGTCTCGGCACAAGGGCATCAACATCAACGAGCTGGCACTGCACACCAGGATCGCTGTCACTCCATCAGGTAGGCTTTAGGGACATTGGGTCATGCAGGGCCATCACTAAATTATATTAGGTACCTACCATTGTGCGCCACGAGTCGACATGAACCATTGCTTCCGTCCGGTACTGTAGTGAGCCACTGTGTTCTAGCCTTCTGAGGTTCTAATGGACCCGACACATTTTGTACTGGTTTACACACACATTGTGTTGTCACATAGGTACAGTAATTTGGCCATTTTGGTTACTAATAATATATATTAGACGCTGACTACATAATGGAGCTTTGTATGATGTTTCAACGATTTACTCTGACGTTTGGCACACAGTTCAATCAGTTGAGTGGAGAACAGAAGAAACTTTTCACTAGATATGACAATCATAACATGTTTTGGCAAAAAAAAAGAAAAATTGTTCCACTATTGGTCATGTTTGATGATTCCGTACGCATTGCTATTGACGCCGTTTTTACACCAGAAAATTTACTGTCACTCCCTCTTGTGCCTCCGAGACTGCATGATTAGATAAGGTCGTGTTAGGGATATCTTAAAGACTTTTCGTTTCCACTGTGTACCTATAGGCGAGACGTGGCGCGGGCGCTGGCAGAAGAACGACATTGTGGCCAAGATCCTGGCCGTGCGAGAATGCACGCCGCGCGTGCAGCGCGACTTCAATGAGGAGTTCCCCAAACTCAGGATATTCTCGCACCCGAACATACTGCCTGTGGTAACGTACCGTTTTTGATTTAACAGGTATTTTCTGGAGATCCATGAACTTAATTAACGATAAAATGTATTACTTTATTTGGTTCACAATCAAGTGACAAAGTTAACGTCTTCCACGTATTCTATGATGAGGACGATAGCTGCCATTTTATTTTGAAAGATTAAGTCCAATCACACATACAATTTCCGCATTTTTAAAATAAAATGTGTATTTAATTTTATATTAGTAAATTTGTTTAATTAAATTACGCGACAGATTACTTAGATGCCATCAAGAGCTGATTTCTGATAATTAGGATTAAAAGATGGCACAAAAACTCGCGAGCGCACCGCAATTCACGTCGTAGAAAGATGTACGAAGCAGAAAGGTCCATGATGCGTATCACAATCGTCAGATCCTGAGACGAGACAGTAGAGACAATTTGGTAGGCTGTAGTTAGCAGTAGTGAAACGAATAACGTATTTTCGCTCTTCCTCTCAGCGGTAAACTGCTATTCGTTTTTTTTGTTGTCTACTTCCTACACGGAAGGCAAAGGGACCGAGGCCCACACAGCCTAGTTTAATGTAGATAATTCATTAAGATATATTAAAATAACTTTGAACACGTGTCTGGTAGGTGGGGTGCTGCGTGTCCCCGCCGTCGCTGGTGGTGATCTGCCAGTACATGTCGTGGGGCTCGCTGTACGCGCTGCTGCACTCGGGCGGCGGCGGGCGCGTGGTGGTGGACGCGGCGGCGGCGCTGCGGCTGGCGCACGACGTGGCGCGCGGGCTGGCCTACCTGCACCAGCTGCACACGGACAAGGACCACCAGCTGCCGCAGTACCAGCTCAACAGCCGCCACGTCATGGTGACCATACACCACTAAATACTCTTCCTATCTCGGCCCCTACATCTCCCTGGCCACTAGCTCCAGAGCTATATCCGGGCACTCGATCAGTTCCGCGTCAGGTGATTTCGCCATCTCCGCCTCGGGGTACCTTCCCGAGGGCAGCCGTCGGGTGCTACTCGCCTTGTGGCCGAGTGTCCCCGCCTTTATACAAGACAATTCATGTGAAATAAAATTACGCCAAGCCGAAGTTGATGATTACTGCACTCTAATTGGCCAACCGCAGGTCAAAAGGGTAAAGAAAGTTAAGCAAGCAGCCATTATGATCGACATGGAAGGATCTTTAATGTTTAGTCATGCTGCAGTAAATGTATAATCGAAGTCCTAATTGCAGGTTTTGTTCCATGTAGAAATTAAAGGAAAAACAATCTGGTAAAAATTGTGTTAGTATGGTAAGTCGAAAAAGACTGATGCCACAGTGTGGACTATCGTTTCTTTGCTCACCAGTTGGCGCCATCGTTTACTAAGGTCCAGAGGTATAGCTGTCAAAGGCGACTTTATAAGATCGGCGCCGAAACAAATATTTAAATCTTGAATCTCATTAAGTTTATTCATTATAAATAAGTATCATCGTATCGAGTAGCTATGCCGCAATGTTGTGCAGTTCCGTTTTGTTCGGAAAAAAAATCTGCTCTCTTGACGTTCAAATCACGGTCCATACTGGTGTCCTGTCACGGTCGCCACTTGTTCAAATTAAAATGCACTTTTTCCTTGCGAGAGATGTTCTTTATTAGACCGACTGACAATGACACCAAAATGACACGAAGTTGTAAAAATCTGCTAAAAAGTAAATTTCATATGAAACCTCAACACTCAGTGTCACAAAATTTGGCCGTCTCCATACTAAATTTCCTATATTGCATTCATGTGCGCGCCACATTTTTTGCCGCTAAGTATGTTATCGATCTTGTCACTAAAGGACTACTTTTTTTTTTTTTTTTTTTTTTTTTATGTGAATAGGAAGGCAAACGACAGCACTGACTTACCGTCAAACAGTGAAATGGTCCAACCTAAAAAATAAATCTTACTACTCATTGTTACTTACATCATTTAGAGATCAAACTAATATCGCTGCTATGTTTACACTCAGATCGACGAGGACATGACGGCGCGCATCAACATGGCCGACTCGAAGTTCTCGTTCCAAGAGAAGGGGCGCATGTACCAGCCGGCGTGGATGGCGCCCGAGGCGCTGCAGCGGCCGCCCGCGCGCCGCAACTGGGAGGCCTGCGACATGTGGAGCTTCGCCGTGCTGCTGTGGGAGCTCGCCACCAGGGAGGTATGCAGACGACACCAATATAAGCGCTTTTGTTATGGACCGACCGCTTAAATGAGTACGAGTAGGTACGAGGTAATGAGTATGAGTATGAGTAGGTACGATAAATCAGGGTTTCTTTATTTCGCCGAACCAAAAAAAATTTTTTCATGCGCGTTAAATTTCAGAAATGCAAACAGACCTATTGCTTCCCTAGCATTTGTCTACCCCCCCCCCCCCCCCCCTAGGGGGGCGTGTCCCCCTGGTTGGGAGGTCCTGCGATAGATGGCGATCGTGACTTTATTTATCACTACCCCGCGGGAATTATTTAACAACACACATTGGAACTAGTATCCCTCTACTATCGTAATATCGTAAACAGGTCAGGCAGCGAAGCGTTTCAACCGCCTTAGCAATGTTACTAATATTTGTGACTTTGTCTACTAGATAAGCATCTCTCTACTTAGCAGTAGGTGTGTGTAGCCGTATTCGTAGCTAAGTAATTACTTCTAGTCCATGGACATAATGTTTGTGAATCGTAGTTACATAAAGATGGGGGCGGTTGTAACGCTACGCGGCCGGATATGGACATTAAATACCGCAAGCGAAATGCAGCCAATCTTCTGCTTATATGACTGGCGAATGAAAGAATTTGAATAAAAAATTTAAAAAAATGTTTCATAAAGACGCTACGAAATCTCTTTACTTGTCTAAGAGTTGCCAGTGTTTTTGAAATGAATAATCATTGCCGAGAAGAATGCGCTGATAGATTTTTGTATTTTATGGAAATTGTGTCAACTGCATTTTATTTAAAACATCTTGACTTCTTTCCTAGGTTCCCTTTGCTGACCTGTCCCCAATGGAGTGCGGCATGAAGATCGCCCTCGAGGGTCTCCGCATCTCAATCCCACCAGGAGTGTCACCGCACATCTCCAAGCTGATCAAGATCTGCATGAACGAGGATATTGGTAAACGACCATCCTTCAACATGATTCTGCCCATACTTGAGAAGATGAAGAAATAGACGTGATGTGTGGTATGGTTACATAAATAGGTAAGACCTTTACACCAAACAGATATCCACTGGATTTGACGCCTGATTACAAGGCCCGGCGCACATTTATCAGATTTTTTTGACAGATATTGGTGGTTTGGGCGCGGAAAGAGTGATGGATGAGCTATTTTTGTGACAGAACGTTTTGATAATGTGCGCCGGTCTTTAAATTTGTCTCGAACATGTCATTTCAAATTAAACAAATTAGAAGTTATAATTTTACGTACTTACTGAAATGGGGGGCGGCGGGGCAGCAATCGTTTCTAAAAGCCCCTGAGGGAGGCTTTGGTAAAACCTCAGAACAATAACTAAAGCATAGAACCCGGACTAAAATAAAAACTAATTATTATAGTGCGTTGCTTCTTATTCCAGTGTACTGAAACGATAAGTTAAAAAGAGAACAAACTCGTCAGTTTGTTCTTATTTTTCTGTTTCGTACCTGTCCAAACGTCAAACTTGGTTCCTTTACGTCACTTGGTTCCGATATATGATGCCGATTTCAAGAGTCAGATTTCTTAGCCCAATGACTTGTGTTGAGTGTCAACTTAACTTGTCTGTATGTGCTTATTGTACTTCGGATGCGTGAATGACTGACAACTGTTGGAGAATTTTTTGTTTATTATTGTTAAAAATTGATTAAATAACGAATATTGGTAAAGCCAATTACTTAGTGAAACTAGAAAATGTCTTGTGCAGTGCCAGGATGTAAATCTAATGCGTCCAGAAAACAAAATGATAATGCGTTTATAAGTTATCATCGTTAAGTGATTTTAATCAGCTTCAGGGTCGCATTAAAATATATTGAGAGTGTGTTCTATAAAATAACACCATTATTGAATCCTGTTTGTCAAAGATATCCCTATTTACATATTATTTTAAAGAAAATATGAAAACAGTATAGGTTATCTTAGTGATGTGCCTGTGATATCGACTAAACTGTCAATCGATATTGTAAATATAGAGATATGATTAAATATGTTTAATTCTTTCAGTTTTCCGACTCCATTATTGTTCCATATTGTTCCCTTTCTTTGGCCATAACTTTACTATTTCACTTTTTTTTGACTTGGCAAGTTTTTACTAATCTATAGGTATGCATAAATGTTCCTTTTATAGGGTTCCGTATCCAAAAGGTAAAAACGGGACTCTATTACTAAGACTTCGCTGTCCGTCTATCAACAGGTTGTTCATGAGCCGTGATAGCTCGACAGTTGAAAGTTTCACAGATGATATATTTCTGTTGCCGCTATAGCAAAAAATACTATGAATAAAAGACATGAATATAACAATAAAATGAATATTTAAGGGGGGCTCCCATACCACAAACGTCTTTTTTTGCGATATTTGTTCGATATCAATAGCGGCAACAGGCAGACGCTTGAAATATTCAGTTTCATATTCACTTTAAAAATAGATAATTAAATCAAAATAAAATTAATATTTATCGGGTCCCATACAACAAACGTGATTTTTTGCCGTTGTTTTGTTACCAACCAATTCAAATACGAACGGACAAAAATGTGTTTTTGTTGTACGGTGAAACGGAATTCTCGGTGCGCGAGTCCGACTCGCACTTGGCCGATTTTCATAATAGATTTTTTTTCATTATAATGATATCCGTTTAATATGTATTAATATCCACGACCGTCCCGATACCCATAAAAAATATCGAACGAAGACTAATCAATGACGGTTTGTTCCCTACACTAGCGAAATATATACATGTATAATTTAAAACGCTTTGTATAGGTTACCCTGGTACGGAACAGACAGACGACTGTCTCGTGAATAGCATCTTTGTCTCTTTTTAACTTATTGTTTTAGTGCACTGGAATAAGAAGCAACGCACTATAATAATTAGTTTTTATTTTAGTCCGGGTTCTATGCTTTAGTTATTGTTCTGAGGGTAAAACACTTTGTGTTTATATCAACATATAACATCATCTTGTATTTGCCAATCATAGACAATGCTGAGCTCTGAAAGTAATTGAAATAGTACAACATACCTATTATAATTTTATGCAGATTATTTAATGTACTTATAATATTCTGCCAGTGCCATAAACGTAATACAAATGGCCAACAAATACAATAATTAACTGAGATGTTGGGTCAGTAAAAAATATTACAAATGCTTTTACGGACCTGCCACATTTTAAATTGTTTTATATTTATGACATCACTTGATTTCTACTGCCAGTATTCTAATTGTTGTTTAACACTTAGGTTGTGTTTTTATAATTTAAAAATAGTTTTGGAGATTAAAATTATATTTATTATAAGCTACGGATAAGTGTAATAATTTACTAAAATGTGTAGGTAAATAGCTGCCTTCAAAATAAAATAACAAAATACGAGTAGAATACCGTCTTGTAATGCATGCTTGGGTTAAGCAATAGACTTGTATCCTTACTCTATTTAATAATAGAGTGTATTGGAGCTAACTCCTGGAACTTAATTACATAAAAATATTTTTTTAAAACCACATTTAAACATTTTGGCCAAATTACAATGGTATTTTTTTTTGGCAATCATTTTGAAAATTTTAAAATATATATATTAAAGGACAGCAGTTATAGCCGCTATGTGTAAAAATCGCGAGTTTTAAACTTTATAGGTATTTGTAGTTTAAGAATTAAAAGAAAATAACATGAATCTCTGTGTACATAATATAAAAACATACAGGCGTAGGTCAACTAATGGAAATACACAGCAAAAACCCAATAGATAGGAACCATATTATAAAAAAACTGCTATACTGGGATTTTGCTGGGTACCACGAGGTAACATAGTAAGCAGCTGACTAACTAATATACCAATTAAAGACTATAATAGATAAACTTGGATGAATGTTGCCAATTTATTTTGTTAAAACTGTTACTCCCTTGTCAATATTAAGTGCTTGGTCTAGCAGTTAAGCCGGGCACTCTCACATGTGCACATAACGCAAACCCACATGTGAACTCGACATTTGCGAATGTATGTGCAAAGTTTTCGCTGCATTTTCGTTTTTCCCAGCCGTGTCAGTTTCTTGACGCACAGCAAAGGACACAAACCTCAAACCTTTGCGTAGACTCCCACACAATGCGTGCGACTTTTTTAGGAATATGACAAGCGCTTGATGTTTTAAGTTTAACTAGTCTGTGGTTTAACCATTTGTTGTTTGTTTCGCTGCATCTGCTCATATATGTAAGTATAAGAACATAAGTAGAAAAGATAAACTGCACAAATATAATCATCCTCACTGTCCATGTTTGACAAAATCGCAAGCAAGGCTGAAGACATTTTGTCACATATTCGTAAACAAGTCTGGGAAGAAAGCACAAATAGGTTCGCATTTGCACACATTGGGTTTGCAAATAATTTTTTGATTGTCATCCACATGTGTGCAAACATTTGTACAATGTACGAATATTTGCTCACATGTGAGTGACCGAGGTTAGACTGGTCCGCTGCCTGTATTACATTATGAGTGTTGCCAACATTGCTTGTAGATGTATTTATAAAATTAAGCTTGTAATAATGTGCCTTAAAAATGCCTAAAATAATATAATTGTGACATCTAAGATGTATGAATGTGCAGTCTTTGAATAATTATGTAATTTACAAATATCATAATCATGATTATGATAAAATGAAACAAATGTTAATCATGTGCTATTTTTCGATGTGAAATTAAATAATATTAATTTATGTTATAAATAATTTTCATAAAGTTTACAAAATATGGCTGTTTTATTTGAAAATTCCACTTGTACACCCTTGTGATCATTTAAAAATTCATGGATCTTGTTTATTTTGTAAATTGAATAAGTAAACATACTATACAGCTTCAAAAAGAACATCTTACCGTGGAAAATCTTAGTTCCAGCCTTTTAATAGTTGCAGTAATAATAATGTAAGTATGCGAGGATCATTGTCTCTTTCAAGCAGAAACTACCAAATTGCTCTTGATGAAATATTGCCGCAGTCAATTATTTACCTGGATTAACAAACAGGATAGTTTTGTCCGAAAATGGAAGTGCTTTAAGTTTAACTTTGTCTTGTTACTGGGTTGTCATATTGTGTATGAAATTTTACAGCTTTGTAAGGTACACTTATGTATAATTTATAAAAGCGGCAGAACCATTAGGAATACTGCAATGAGTAAAATTATAAACAAATTAGATTAAAAGTATTTTATTTACAATGAGGGACGATAAACATTCACGTAAGTTCACTTTTCGTCGATTCACAATGCCGCACGAGGTCTTTTAGCTTGTACACCAAGTCCTGCAGTTCCTGACTGCCGCAATTGAAGCGTATATCGTCCCCGGAATCAGTTTTTAGCACCACTGTGTATAGCAAGTTGTCCGACCCAACGCCCGGAGTGTTAGTTACAACCTCTAGTTTCCACTCTACGTCCACTATTTTGGACAAAGTGTTAGAGTCTAGGGTATCCATGATGATTGCAATAGTCTGGTAGTCTACAAAGTAATTGTGTTCATAATAATTTACTTAAAATAGGAGGGCGTTGTTGTGAGTGATGTTTTTGTAACTGCGAGACGAGAGGTCTTTCTTGCTCTTGCAATGCATATGTCATCTGTCAGTGTCACTCAATTAAATTCAGCCAATATGGCGGACGCAGAATGTTGCTATGTATTTTTTTTTAATCTACTAATTTTAAATAGGAATAGCAATACTGACGCAATTATCTCATACTATTAAATAACACACTAAATTAAAAATGACAAGATTTAATTCGTATTCAAAATAACTTTATTTCAAGATACAGTCGTAAAATACCACAGTAAGTTAGATTAGATTAGAACACAATACAGAAAACAATTCCTTCGCACAAACAAAAACTGATCACAGAACAACAGCTAGATGTGACTTAACACCGAGTTTGTAAGCTGCATTCAATAAATTCATCTACGAGTTACTTGTTAGTAACTTGGGACTAAACGCTTAATTAACATAAATTTATTCTTATATCACAATATCAACAGCTACACTACGCGGTACGAAGAGCGACGAAGCGTACCTCAGACTTAACTTTAAATAAGTTGCATTCTGTTAACATGAATTTTGTCACCACAGAGTAATAAAGCTTGGTAAAGGGCACAAACCTGAACAATGGCATTATTTAATTCATCTATTCAGTTAAATTAGTCCGTGGTGCTATTCTTTATTCTTCTTACTTAACTGCGACGGATAGCGATAATCTCCAAGAGTCAACTAAAACAATTAGGCCTAAATAAATTCAACATTTTTACTCGTCAACGGTCGAAAACAAAATTCAAATAACCTTATAATTTAGTACATGCATTTAATATAATTATGTAACAAAATATTGCTTTTTCTTATCTAGTCCCGAGTACAATTTTAAATTTTAGTGAGTTTAGTATAACAACTAGGTTCTTACTTACATTAAATTTATGACAGTCAAATCCAGAAAAATACATAGGTATGGATTATTGATGTGAGGACATAAATTTAGAATCTAGAGGCAAGTAGATACACTATTAAATTAATTAAAATCAGGCCTAAAGATAAATGCGAATAGGTATAGAAAAGAAGTCTTTCACAAGAGGAAGAAAAATAAACAATCTAATTTTGTAATGAAAAAAGTTGAGGCAAGTTCTTTTTTATGTTTGACTGTCACATATTATATTTAGAATGCATCTTACGTACTGATCTGATAATCTACGATTTAATACTTTCATTTTCAATACATAAGACACGAATACAATAACTTAAGTCTATTAGGTACTAAACTATTACAAGGAACCAAAAACTTTACAAAAAAAGTAATACATTTTAAAAGCTGCTTCGCTTAGATTCGTAAGTATACCTAATCGAAAAACAAAATTCCAAGCTATTCTTTGAGAACATTTACAGATCTTTAAATTTCTAGAACGTAGAACAAAAAATGAACACTAGGAAAAAGTTTTAGTTAGGTACACATCTAAGATGAATAAACCCACAAGTTAGAAACCTTTGTGTACAAAACTTCGAATCTTGTCTTTCAAAGCCGGTAGTAATAACAATATTAACGAAAAAAACACACGAGAAAACAAAAACCGATCAATACAAAGTAACAAAAAATTTGGTGATATCACATTAGGTCCTTAAAGCATAAAAACTCAAACAAAGCGTTAGTGCGCGCAAAATCAAATATTGGTGAAGTAAGCCTAAGTAAAATTAATTTATAAACTTATATTTTTTGAATCGTAGTGTACCTATCAACGCGGCGCAAATAAGTACTTAACTTACACCTGTAAGCTAAAACAGGCCAACATACTCAATAGAAATTACTGGCAGTTCATGGTAGGTAATAATTTTATAATCACTGGATTTTTTCATAATTTATTCTGTAAGTTAATTTCGCTTTTTTGAATGAAAACTCAAAACAAATTAGGGCTATTGGCAGAGTGCAAAGCGGGTGGAGGGGGTAGCCTAAACGATCACAGCGCTCGCTACGGCTAAAATTGTCATTTTTGTCGCTGACTTGAGCTGTCAAATCCATATTGCAGTAAACATTTTCTAATCGTTTTTGAGATAAAAATATGGTCCTGGCAAGATGTGTTGTTGTGAATTGTAATAACACCAAGAAGAATAGCGACTGTAAATTTTACCAATTTCCAAGACCATGGTGGAAACGAGACCAAAGAAATAAGTGGATATTTGCCGTAAGAAAAAAAAATTTAGTTACCTAACCTCTAAAATTTCACTGAAAACAACAATTTTAATATTATTGGCAATAATGTTACTGACTACCATTGTCCAAAATTGTGTAATATAGTAAAATAACACAAGATTTCATTAATATTTTTCACAATATTTACTTACTTCTTGTTTGACAGCGGTGACAATATTGTCCATAATGGCCGCCTATCACGTGGCGCTGTTGTCGCGCACGGTCCCAATAGATGATCAGCGTAATTCAAATCTGTTGGATCGTTTGCGATTTTTTTATGTTTGTGAATTTTAGGATAGTCAGCCAAATCACGATTTAAATCACAGCTGTGTAGTAATTGAGTGATCCACAAAAATGTAAATGTTACTAACTTTTTTTTTAAGTAATAATTATCGATATCGACGTCTAATTAATATTACGCAACTATGCCGATATGAGCCCTCCCTAGACCGCAATTTTAGTAAAGTACTTTAAAACTTAACGATATTATTTAAAAATTTAACAGATTTCCAATTCTTAATAGATTTAAACGGCGTGGATAAAATTATATTCATTTTGATACTTATGCGTAGGTTAGTAGTTAGGGCCGCTATAGAATTATTATATGATATCATCACCATAATACATGGACTGTTATAGATCATCACATATTTGTATGATCAAGATCATTATGATATGACAAATTATAGCGGCCTGTGATGTAAAATTTGTGTAGGCCATTGTAAGCCAGAGATCTTTATTCAGTCGATTTTGGATATTAAAATCATTATAATTTTCGTTATAAAAACAAATTCTAATGCCTCCTCTGAACTGAAGTCAACTACATCAAATTATGCCAGCGTCGCTGTTTTGTAAATAACAGCATGTTCTAGAATCATAGTACATAAATAAAAATACAATACGGTATAGGTACGTATATTCATAAATACTTATATGTATCCAATATGCTTCGTTTTATTTGCCTTTTTTTGCATTTCTTGATGAGGAGTAGTACCGTACCTACAGATCTTTAATACATTTTTTTATTTGATTACTGGCAATCTGCATTATAGTGACATTTGGCAGTCAGTGTTGCCCTATGTTATTGAACGAAGTAGAAAGAAACAGTAAATAGAGGTTTTCATGAGCTGAATGCGTAGTTGCCTGTAATAGAAACATTTTCACGATTTATATCAATCGTATCTGCTAATCAATTGCACACTTCAAAATAAAAAGACGTCACGAAAACAAACTCATTCCGATTATGAATAGGTTAAATACAGTGGAATAAGAACAGTGCAGCGATTACCGAACTGTTATGGCTGCGTTCCGATTACAGCGAGAAGAACTTGAGGAACGCCGCGGGCGGCACGGGGTGAGGGGGGAGCGGCCCCCCCGCCTCCTTCAGGCGCTCGCGGTACTCCGGGCACTGCAGAAAAAGAGTCAAGTTCATGTTAATTTAAGATTCATTTGTTGCTGTCACTTCCGTATTCGCCTGTGCTAAATAGAGAAAAAACATGCATTATACTCGCCTGATCAGCGATGCAAGGGTGTCCGAGCGAGCGCCAGAACAAACACTTGCAGTGGCGACACAAAGACAGCGTCTCCGTGAATTGGGCTTCCTCGCGTAGCCCGTACAGCCTGAAAAAGTATAAAGTTTAAGGAGGACTCAGCAACATCAGTGATGTTAGGCCTTATTCTCCGTAATTCGATTATCGAAGTCCATTTCGTGCCTTTTCTGCTGACACCAACAGTCATTAATTTGAGAGTGAGAGGGGAGATGTGGTACGAACTTCGAAAAACGAATCCACGCCGCGATAAAGCGACGGATCAATGTAAATTATGGAAAATGGAACGTCAATGTCAAACATTATTAGTCGATATGCCGTGTTGCTCCGAATTCTGGACTTATGTATCGAGTAAGATGATCTACATGGTTGCTTTGCTTGCAGGAAAACATGTACCTATAGGAATATTTCATATGTTAACGCGCCTAAAACACGCATGTAACACCTGTAGCCTTTTATTGCGTGCATTACAGTCGTATATAAGATATCATTATAATAATTCTGCAAGGAAATTCCAAGTGTTCCATATTTGTATCAAGATCTGTATTTTTTTAGGCACCACAGATTACTACAAAAGCATACTTAAGTGTTTGACTAAAAGCTACTGGCCAAATACAGCTGAAAATGCCTAATAAAGATAAGACGAAAACTTTTGGCTCTGCATCTCAGTGGCCAGTGCTATTTCGGCCAGTTCAAGTGGGAACATTAAAGTTCGTATTTTATTTGTAGATTAAAAAAAAACATGCATTAATTTTCCTAAATTCTTTGCTCGCGACTTCGTCAGCATAGGTTTTATGTCGATATCGCACGGGTACTTTGTAATTTTGCAGGATAAAAAGAATACCTAATCAAATACTACACGGTATCGACAAGTGTCCAGTATCCAGTCCCCACTGGAAAAGTAGCTCCCATCAAAACAATCCCTTTCTCCAACTCTACAAATTGCACTTACTTTCTAAGCTGATGGAAGACAGCCTTCCAGTCGACATCTTCCTTGCCCTTAAGGACAGCATCGAGCTGCGGCCGCGTGAAGTGGAAAGCCACCAGCTCGCGCCAGGTCCGCTGTTCCGAGCACACTGACGCCATTACGCTCCAAGCTGACGAGGCAGCCTGGAGAATTGAAGTAATTTACTAAACCAGACCTTACGGAACTCAGTTAATTAGCAAGATAAATTGCTTATAACTAATCAGCAATAGACTTCGTCAAAGTAAACAAATTTTAAATCCAACGAGCTTCGAAAGAATTTCAAATTCAAAGATTATAATAAAAAATAACTTAAAAATGTTACTCGCACAAGTCGCAGTTACTGAAATAGATACGTTAAACTTACATCTAAATCCCTGTGATCAGCTATCCTTAATAGTATCTCCCTGATACACTCCTCAGGCAAATCGTGAAGTTTAGGCACTACTTCTGGTCCCGGCTGAAAGAAAATAAATAGAAATGTAAGTAAATGTTCTAACATACAAGAAAAACAGGCTTCCTAGGCTTATAACTTTTGAGGTTCTCTAACACATTTCAACTATCTATATTGCTGTTAATTCGGTATTACGAGTACCTACCTACACCAGATGAAAAATTCGGAACACGGAAACAAGTTTCAAGCCTCCTTATAGCAGAAATATTCAACCATTAGTGTGATGTGGCATCATTACTGCGCGCAAATATATACTTTCGAAAGTAATTACTGTAAAAGAAACCTTAAGGCGAAAATTTCGGTTCTCCCGTAGCTTAGACCCACCTCCTGTATCCTGATGCTGTCAGCGATGTGCCGGATCCTGGCTATAGCGTGGTCGTGGTTGTGCCACAGCGCGGGGGAGCCGAGCGGCCGCCCCCAGCACGCGCGCCGCTCCGACTCTCGGAGCGAGGACAGCGCCACCAGCAGCGCTCGCAAAGCGTTCAGGTTCTGCTTTGATGTCGCCACTGGGACAAGGGGTCAATTGTGAGCAGTAGAACCTTAAACTAGAAGCATCAACTTTCCTCCTCTGCAACCGGAGATGCAAGAAAACTAGTATCTACCAGTTAGCATTGTACAGTTTTCCAAAACTCCGAAAATTCCATGGCTCCAAGTCCGAAAGACTAACTAGCGCTTAGTGTCATAGACGATGAAATTATACTCGAAAATTAACACTGCATTTACGAAGAAATATTTATAATTTCTTTAGGTACCTCTATGGGAAACCATCACATCAATTTACATGAAAATAGATCATACCGTTAATCGCTGCCACGCCTTGCAAGTTCTGAACACAGCAACAGTCTCCATTATACTAAATGCTGCGTGTCACAAAACTACTCTCTTTGCCGCTCACCTTGGTCCGCAAGTTGCTCCAGCATGGACAGCAGAAGCTTCTGCGCCGCTCCTGGCAAATGCGTCAGTTTCTGACCCCCCAGCAGTAGCTCTAACAGAGCGCAGATGTAGTTGAACCGTCGGACATCACGGACAGCCGACGAGAAGTCCAGGCGTCGCACGGCTTCCGATAGGCCGTTGAAACCTGCGATCTGAAGAAACGAGTGTGGATACTGGGACTAATCACGCATGTTTTAATTAGATCGGCGCATGTTTCGTATTGCAACCACGAGTAAACTTGGTGGCAACGAGAGTAAGCTGTGTCGCGAGCAGATTTGTAAAGGGATGGAGTCGGCGAGATGGTCAGTCCAACCCAACCGTTTAACCATACATATGGTAGAGCTCGCATTCGCAGTATAGAGTAGACATCAGTAAGAGAGTTTTCAAAACGTGAAGACCGCTTTCCACTAATATTATTCCAGCTGAGAATAGCTCAAAGACTAATGATGGATGATATATTGCCAGCCACCATTTCTTGGTGGTTTGCAACACTAAAGTATTGTTAGTGCCTACCAGGTCAAGCTACATCATGTTCTAAGGCGCTAGCTACTGATTTTATATCCCTAGCTTTTTGGGCAGAAGGAAAAACTTGTAGCTACTCTTATGTGTCTAACTTTAGTTATTATTCTACTAACCTCTCTCGTGCATTTGATTGTGATATGGCAGTGCGGGGGCACTCTGGCCACGGAATCGCCTTTGTCACCATCGTCACCTTCCTGGGGCCTAAAACAGAAAATATCGCAACACAATTAAATTCAGTACATTATTGAATAGTCCGTATAAAGTTGGCTAGGTATCGCATTGGATCCGTGTTAATAGTAAACATATTTAAGGGGATTAACACAGCAATTAATTTGAAGTGTAACAACCGAAACAAGCGTATCGAATGGCGCAATGTACGCGGTTGAGGATATAGGATTTAGGCTTTTCAGTTAGTTGTTTAAACAGTTGATTTAAGTTGTTTCATTACGTACATGCTGTACGTAAGTGCTTGCTTAGCTTAGTAGTTTACATTGTCCGTAACTATTAGAAATCACAATAAATTAAAACCTGCATCTAGTGTCCACTCTATATTTCGGGACAAAGTCGTGAAGGCAGAGGTTATGTGGTCATGTTGCTCACTCAAGTTTAATCGCGTTATTCAGAATCATACAACGCGGGTAGGGCATCAGGGAACCAATAAAATTACTGTGTTGACCACAATGAAATGGTCCCAAAGGCAAGAGAAACAAAATATATGTTAATGGTATGGTACCTATTGATCGATGTTTCTTTCTGTCATGATGCCTTACCTAGGCACAAACAAAGACATAAATCTTTCCTTTTTTAAACATGTAATCTACACGTTACATCGTATAGAATGTATACTGTAAGTAAAAATTAATAAACTTAACTAACCAAATCGTTTCCTAGATATTTCGTGCTGTTTTCAACAAGCAATGCGCAACTCATTAAACGTGTAATATGTAGTCGTCGTTAAGGCTCATTCATTAGAAAAGATTTTACATTTAAAAATACTAATATCTCCGACAAAATGCAGAGAAAAGAGGTGCCTAATGGAAATGTAATTGACCTAAACGCACGAGATGATATTTTTAGACGTCATAATTGAGTAATTTGACCTAGTATCTGTCGAGTATCTTTACAGCAGTATTGTCTTTATAAAGTAACTAGCTGTTGCCCGCAACTTTGTTCGCACAGAATTAAATATTATAGCATATGACACACAAGTATTGTGGCTTTCTTTTGGTAAAATAATTTACGAAATTGGTTCAGTAGATCCAGAGATTACCCCCTTAAACGTCACAAATTTTACCTCTTTATTATAATATTTCTAGCTTCTGCCCGCGCCTTCGTCTGCGTAGAATTATACATAAAAACCTTCCTCTTGAATCACTCTGTCTATTAAAAAAAAACCGGTCAAGTGCGAGTCGGACTCGCGCACCGAGGGTTCCGTATCATTATCTATAAATATCTTTAAACCAGTGTAAGCAGAGCCCTGCTCCAAAGCAAAATGTACGCAGTGTGGGGTTACTTTATATTGGTCACTGCTATATACAGACATATATACACATTTACGGTTTTCGCAATTATTCTTTAATCTGTGCTATAAGACCTACCTTCATACCAAATTTCAAGATTCTGCGTTCACGGGAACTACCTTGTAGGTTTTGATTCCCTTGAGAGTTGAAAATTTGCGGAAATTTGAGGCATAAACGGCTGTATCTTTTGATTGCGTTGGCTTAGAATTTTGATTTTTTCACAGTTCCAAGGGGCAGTAGACCTGAGTATTTGATATAAATTTCAGCTTGATACCTTCACGCGTTCCTGAGAAAAAGGGTCTTGACAGACGGACGGACAGACGGACAGACGGACAACAAAGTGATCCTATAAGGGTTCCGTTTTTTCCTTTTGCGGTACGGAACCCTAAAAACCGCATCAAAATCCGTTGTGTAGATTTGAAGATAGAAGCATACATAGGGACTGAGAAAGCGACTTTGTTTTATACTATGTAGTGATTTAGCTGCAGCCCGCAACTCCGTCTGCGCAGAATTCGCTTATCGCTATCCCGTGGGAACTTTACAATTTTCCGAGATAAAAACTATCCTAAGTCCCGGGACTCAAAAAAACTGTACACCAAATTTCAACTAATTTGGTCCAGCGGTTTAAGCGTGAAATGGTAACAGACGGACAGAGGGAGTTACTTATGCATTTATAATACCTACATACTAGTTGGATTTTGATTATCTCTGCATAGTTATAGATAAAAGTCGCTCCATCCTATTTGCTTGTATTTCTTTGAGGAGTTACTTATCCTAAAGTTGATCGTCGAGACAGCCTACTGGGCTGCTTCATCATACTACTATATTTAGTCTAACCTCTTTGGATTAGAAACCTCTACAGCTCAATATTAAAAACACTGACCACTCAGAAAGTTGCATCGAAAAAAAATACAGCTGTTGACGAATTTACTCGTCATTTCGTTACCAAAAGAGTAACAATAAACAAGTCCAAAAAAACTAAACAAAACCTCTTTGTCATTAGCTCGAGCGGCCCTTAGACAAGCTAGCTTTCTCGCGATTTCACTATAATGACAGGGCAGCGAGTGCGCGTGCGCGAATAACCAGACAGATTATAATTGCACTAGAGTCATGGTTTCATTAATCCAGGGCAGTTATGTGGCGATTTACTGGCTCTTAATGCCTTTTCTACACAACACGTCCATATAAAAAGAAACAGTTTTAGATTTCTTGCAAATAAGAAAAGCAGCATATGTTGTGTCTGATTAAACAATAAATTGTTTTTTTTTTGGAATACAAAATAATTTATTCGTTGGTAACTTTGGTAAGTTCCAAGTGACCATTACATTGTAACTTGGCAAAGCCAAGCATTGGATAATCAGATGAAATATATGTATAGGTACTAATATTTTAAAGAGGTAAAGTTTGTGAGGGTGTAGGGGTAATCTCTAAATCTACTGAACCGATTTTGAAAATTCTTTTACCAATAGAAATACACATTATTTGTGAGTGTCATAGTCAAAGGGTATATTTAATTGAGCGCGGAAGAAATTGCGGGCAACAGCTAGTATAACTTAAAAAAAGATAAAAGAAACATCGTCTAATCTAATTCATTTAAAAGGCATTCGTTATCCAACCGCACCTTGCACAAGCAGGAAGGCCAGAAATAGGGAATCGCCGGGAAATGGGTCACCGTTTGCCAAGAGTGACCTATATCGCTGTGGGCTTAGACTAGTTCGAATACAAGGGATGGGCACTGGGTAGGTTGTTCAATCTAACCCACTCAAATCGTTACCCACTTTGGAACCTTACCACAATTAATTTCATAATGACATGGCAAGGCCTTACGAGGGAGATCCTTATGACGCTTATTATACTGAGAGAACGCTTTGCGTGCGAAACGAAACCTAAACTTTTTGAATAGTTGTATGTCATAAATTAAGTCATTTATTCGTCGCTTTCATGTGTACATTGGATCTTACAAGCTAATAAATTTCCCAACATGAAACCCTGTAGCAGGGCATTTTCTAGCGAAATTATACTTAAATTTGTTTACCAGTTTTATGACGTCCCAATCACGAAGCATTGGAAAATGCAAGGTGCAATAAAATCTGCAATAGCTATGACTTTTTTTAAATCTTTTTGTGTTCAAATACCATTACAGTTAGAAAATCAATAAATTTACGTTACATATGACTCCATTAATTACTTGTTTACCTTAATTTGTAGTCACTTAACACTAGCAAAATAATTGCTTAATCTGTGGCAGTGAAACTGTTTATGGCCAGTCATAACTTTTAAACGCCATACTACTATTAGATCCAGAAAACTGAATTAATTCCACTGGCTGTGTTGAACACTTTGATGTGGATGTGGGAAAATACTTCATATTTCTATTTTCGGACAAAGGTGTTTCATGAACTTTAAAATGGGTCAGCACTGGCTGGTATGAATTTAGTTGTCTATTTAACCTGTGTTCTAAATTTAAATTTGCATTTTTTATTGTAGTTATATTACTATCAATATCGGTCAGGCAGGAATATCAGGATCAATATTTGATTATTATTTAACAACTGCTTAAGTCAAAGAAATGCACTCAAAGAGTTCAAAGACAAACAGTTGTTGGTATACGTAGGTACAAGTTGTTTTCCAGCATTTTCCGGAGGCTCATACATACATACATACCATTAAAATGTTCTGAATTAATAGTAGGTGTATTTATTCAAATTGTTGTATCCGATTCGTTGGACTTTCCATTTGCATAACAATTGGCGCCAAACAAAGCAAATGACGCTGTAGCTACGAAAAATTGGCTACCAAATGACGTTAGTGCCCCTGCACGGAAGTGAAACAGCTAAGTTTTTTTAAAAAGAAGTAAACTTACAGTGTAACATACGAATGTTATGTTGTCGTCAGTTATCGTATCGCACAAAACAATCTTCGACACTATTAGACAAAACGGTCTTATTGGCCATACCTTTACCATAAAAGATAAGAAGTGCTACCGCATTGTCATAAAAAATTTGCACCACACTACCCCTCACTCTGCTATTGTTGAAGCTGTAGAAAATAGTGGTAATAAAGTCAGCGGCGAGATAGTTAACTGTCGCCGTGGCCCGGAAAAAACGCCCACAACAACATTCTTCGTTAACGTTGAACCTAGCAATCTTAACAAAGAGCTCAAAAACATATCGTACATACATCATCAGCGTATTAAAATTGAGGAGGCGCGAAAATCGAAGTCTGTAGTGCAATGCCACAGATGCCAACAATATGGGCACACTAAAAACAATTGTTTGAGACCATACCGCTGCGTAAAATGTGCAGAAGGCCACAAATCCTCAGAGTGTAAAAAGGACAGAAACACCCCTGCTAAATGCGCATTATGCTTTTGTGACCACCCGGGCAACTTTAAGGGATGTGAAATCTACAAACAAATAGCGGCTCGTCGAAATAAAAACTTCGTCACTAGACCCGTTGATCTCCCACCTATCCACCCAACTGTTACTTCAACTGCACCAGTCAACGCACATGCCTCATCACAGTCTGATCCAGATAAACAAAGATCCAACGAGGACAGCAATAAAAAGACCTATGCACAAGCAGTTGTAACCGGAATGCCGGATCTCCAGTTTACCTCGGCCAGTCAACAATACAACATTGGACTTGAAAATATCTTAATAAAACAATCTGAAAAGATGGACTTGCTAATTCAACAAATAGGGTCCTTGGTGGGCCTTATCACAACACTCGTCACACAATTAGCAAAATGACTTCCTTGCGTATTGCTGCATGGAACATCAACGGCCTAGCGCCCAATATACAGGAACTTGAACTGTTCTTAAAAGCTAATCAAGTTGACATATGCCTAATATCAGAAGCTCACACAACCGCTAGAAGCCGAATATGTATATCTGACTGTTGTGTATACTCAACGCCGCACCTTGACGGTGGCGCTCATGCTGGCTGTGCTATCGTCATAAGAAGATGCGTCAAACACTGTCTACTGGAGTCCTACGTAAGCGTTCACTTGCAAGCCACCACCATACGCGTAGAAGATCGAACCGGTCCTCTTATCATCTCTGCAATTTACTGTCCTCCTCGACACTCTATAAAGGAGCCTATGTTCACTGACTACTTTAAATCACTGGGCCAGCGCTTTATTGTTGGAGGCGACTGGAATGCAAAGCACACCTATTGGGGCTCTAGATTGACAGTGACGAGAGGGCGTGAACTAAAAAAGAGTGTTGATATTAACCACCTGGTACCATTATCTTCAGGAGAACCAACGTACTGGCCCACAGACAGTCGAAAAACTCCTGACTTGCTGGACTTCTTCATAACAAAAAACGTTTGTCAGCAGTACGTTGAAATAAAATCCTGCCTAGATGGCTCATCAGACCACACTCCAGTCATTCTTACGCTAAGTTCGACAATCTTATCCCACTCTGCAAATCATGAACGTCTCTATAATTATAAAACTGACTGGAACTACTTTCGAGAGTATCTTGACATCAACACCAATTTAAATATTCGTCTGAAAGATCAGGATGACGTGGACGAGGCATGCTTGTACATCACAAATTTGATTCAAGTAGCTGCTTGGAGTAGCACCCCTGAACTGAAAACAGCAAATACCCATGTACTAATCCCAATGAATATTCGTGAGAAACTAAGAGAAAAACGTCGACTCCGTCGAGTGTGGCAAGACTCGCGCCTCAAAGAGGATAAGACCCGTCTCAACCGAGCGATCAAAGAACTTAAAGATCTACTTTCTGATTCTACCAACGAAACAATCAAACAACGTCTGGAAAACCTGTCGCCAACAGCTTATGGTGAACACTCACTATGGAAAGCAACAAAGAACCTGCCACAACCTCAACAATGCTTTCCGCCTCTCAGGGCAGGCAATACTTGGGCTCGAACCGACTCAGAAAAAGCTGAGTTGTTTGGTAACCACCTAGCGGACGTCTTTAAGCCCAATGATGCAAACACTCCAGAAGACCCAGAAATAGACTTAATACTCAATCAAGACCTGCAGTTATGCTTACCTCTGCGTCCAACTTCTCCACGGGAATTGGCAAAAGAAATAGCAAATATGGATGCTAATAAAGCTCCAGGCTTTGACCTAATAACCCCTCGAATACTTAAAGAGCTGCCCAAGAAATGCATTGTCTTCCTCACAATCCTCATTAATGCCACATTCAGAGTCTCTCATGTTCCTGCTCTCTGGAAAATATCCCAAATTGTTATGATACATAAGCCTGGCAAGCCAGTAAACGAAGTATCATCCTACCGTCCGATAAGCTTGACTCCGGTATTATCCAAACTCTGGGAAAGAGTCGTTTTAACACGTCTAAAATACTACCTTGACGAACAACAAATCATACCTGATCATCAGTTTGGGTTCCGGAAGCAGCATTCCACTGTAGAGCAAGTTCACAGAGTATACTATTCAGTACGACAATGTTTGGAGCAAAAACAATACTGCTCGGCAGCGTTTCTTGACGTTCAACAAGCCTTTGATCGAGTTTGGCACAGAGGACTCCTGTACAAGATCAAGAAACTATTACCACACTGTCTTTACCCGATAATGGCATCGTATCTCCATGAAAGGATGTTTCAAGTGAAACATGGTGAAGCAAGATCCTCACTACATTTCTGCCGTGCAGGAGTACCTCAAGGTTCTGTCCTAGGTCCGATATTGTATAATATATTCACATGTGACTTACCCCAATCAAGCAATATTGATGTGGCCACCTTTGCGGATGATGCAGCCTTTCTAGCATGCAACAATGATCCCAATGAAGCAAGTAAAATCCTGCAGGCACAGCTGGACAACACCTACGATTGGTTAAACAAGTGGCGTATAAAAGCTAGTGCACCTAAGTCGCACCACATAACCTTTACACTTAGACGTGATACCTGCCCTCCAGTTAGACTGGGACAAGCTGAACTACCGCAGTCATCCTGCGTTAAATATCTTGGGTTTTACTTGGATCGAAGAATGACCTGGAAAGATCACATAAAACACAAACGGGGAGAAGTCAACAACAGATTCAGAAACCTACTATGGCTACTTGGAAGACAGTCCGCTCTATCTCTGAGCAACAAATTAAGAGTGTACTGCTCAGTTATCAAACCGGTTTGGACTTATGGGATCCAAATATGGTCCTCAGCTAGCAAGTCTAACATCCTCTGTCTTCAAAGAGCCCAAAATAATATTCTTAGGGTACTGTGCGCTGCTCCCTGGTTCACTCGCATCAGTGAAATCCACGAATACCTAGAAATGCCGACTGTCCTCGAGGAGGCAAAACGATATAGTGACAGCTACAAGGAACGCCTCACTATCCACCCAAATCCATTGATCAACCCACTACTCGAGCCTCACTATGCCAGGCGACTTAAAAGAGCTGATGTGCTGGACATTTAATGGAAGTTAGGGCAATGGCCCTCATATTCTGAAAGCGTCATCCACAACTCAACTATTCTGATTATAGTCTTGCGACTGATTGCAGATATTAAAAAAAAAAAAAAAAAAAAAAAAAAAAAAAAAAAAAAAAAAAGTTATCGTATCGCGCGTTACGTCAATATTGTATATTTTATTACCAACCTGAGTATCGCGTAACACATTACGGTCATGTTAGTAAGGATTATTTTTTAAGCATAGTTGGCAAGTTGTCAGTTGTACAGTACAGACAGATAGAACGACAGAATCAATACCATAGAGATAGATAAAATATTTGAAGATTTAACTGAACTTATTTAAAAAAATGCGTTTATTAAATAGCTCCTTGCGATTGCTTAAAACTGTAACAACGCAAATTTAATTTATGACTATTTGATACATACATACATACATACATAAATCTCGTCACGACTATTTGATTAACTTATTATTTTGAAATTCTTGTCATCTATTTCATATTTACTAAACAAAATGAAATAAAAAACATTTTTATTTCTCATCTTGGTTTTTTTTTCATTCTTCTACTATTTAGTGGGCGATTGAAACGATACTAATCAAAAATCATACTATGACTAAAAATGTGTAAGTAATAATACGTATGAAAGCTATATAATGTTTCGTTATGAAATATATAAATAGAACAAAACTACGTTACATAATAAACTAATCTATAACTCTGCATCGGAAGCCTTACGAAGCTGACTCATCACGATCTCTTGCATTTTCTATGACGTTTCTCAACCTATACTACCAGTAGAGGTTGATCCATCGCTTGTTGGGCGAGTTGGCTCAACGGGCAGGCAAAGAGGGTCAAGTTACAGTGGTTGGTTAAATGGCAGGGTCGATGACATCGAGTTTTGTATTGAAGGTATGTTTTATATTATGCAGGAGGTCAAGAAGTAGAATACTAACAGTAATTGATGGAATAGCTACGAAGTTACTCAGCGCCGCATAGGATTTTTTAACAGGTTCAGACAAAAGATCATTATTTGGCACCAAATAAAAAAATTCAATTTTTATACTTTAATTTAAAGGAGAGAAGATTCTAATTCCAACTTTAATGTGGCTGTGCCAGAAAAAACAGTAAATATTATAAATGCATTAAGTAAAACCAACAAAAAAAACAATGTTTTACTTACTACACCCACGATTAAGTATAGCGATACAACTATATCACTCACAGTTCAATTTAAGAGGTCTACACTTTATGGTAATAAGGTAAGGATCTAAATAAAACATTAAATGGAACAACACTGAATGCAATTAAATTCAAATAAGAACGAATTTAAATATAGAATGGTGCGTTTAGTTGGCTATTTTAAAGAAGTCCCTCATCAAATGATAGGCAGTCAATATTATGGTTCTATGTAATTTGGACGTGTATTATGAACCTGTTAGTTGTTCCAGGCCAACGCGTGATTTCAGTTTGTTACCTACTTTTCAAAGCGGTCTGCAATTCTGCACAGATTTTTTTCTTTATTTAGTTAGCTTGTGTAACGTTGTTCTTAGTTTTCATTTAGTTTATAATTATTAGTATTTAGTCTCAAAATTGAAATTTATTTACAAGATCTTGACCGCGTACAAATATTATGGGTAATTATTATCTTGGTCTAGTTTGCCAAATGTTTTTTCATGGATAATATTTTGACTGTAAGCACTTTACCTTTACTTCAAATCAAATTGCATTTGGGTAAAATATGAAAATTGACAAGATCTTATATTATGTTAATCAACTCATAAGAGTAGCTTTTAATGAACTTCTAGTGGTCAAATGGACTGTACCTGAAATTTGCCAAGCAATTGTAGACCCGATGACAGTTAACAAATATAGTACCGTCAGCAAAACCTCGGGTAGGATATTAAACCGATTTAAAAAAAAACTTACGTGTCATGCTAAAAGTGGCCTTTAGGTCTTGTTACCTCAGGTTCTGTCTACCCCGTAAGGGATATAGACGTGATGTGTATGTATGTGTATGTTATAAAGTATATCACAATTTGCAAAGTAAAGCAGACGGCACGCGAACACCCACTACCGGCAGCGTAATACAATAACAAAACAAACTGCGCATTTTGATATATTGTTAATCTTATCACAAATATCACAAATCAATTGGCAATCAATGAATCATACAACAATAGATCCAATCATGCGCAAGACCATCGCGTTACGGTATGCTTACTACCCATCGGAACCACAATAATACTACCTACCGTTATTATATAAGTATTGGTAGTAGATGAAGCCCCTAAAATACTAAGAGTATCTAAATTCAGCCATGAATTTATCAAAAAACGAATAATAATCTTTGCTCGAAAGGGATGGATATGATTATATCAACTACATCAGGGGTTTTGTTATATTATCCTCGAGTCTATTACAGATGCCGGCAAAATCTTGAGCATTGAGCGACGACAGCGCCGTAGTGAGGGTAAGTTCGTTCATACCACATACTTTACAACGGAAGAGACATTAGATCCGCTTTTGCGCATTCAAGGTTATCTACTTAATATTACTCAATAATTACAAAAGTGATACATTTTCGTGTTGTCTCTCTTTCAAGTGTTCAAGCATTGCCTTCACATAACAAATGTCTTGCTACATCGTTACTCATATGCAGAACGGAGCACTATCTCTTTCTAGCAGTTTATTGTCCAAGACCTTGAACGGGACAGACGGATAGTAGCAAGTTCAACTTTTATTATTATTGATATGGCCTTGTTGCGCATATAGCATAGATGCAGTTAGGGAGAGCGATTTGCGCTATGCACTTATTCGATATCCACATTTGCCATGATCTGCTCTATGGCCCTATTTTACCAAAGTGACAAAAAAGAGATGACAATGACAAATCACTATAAAAACTCTAACTAGAAGAGTTTTGTATTTCCTCCGTTATTTGGTTATGAAACACGTTACATTCTCAATCTTACATTTAGATATCACGTTGCTGCAATAAGAGACCCAGCAAAAAAAATTAGCAAGGCAAAAAATGACAGTTACAAACCGTCAAATAGCATGCGACATTTGAAAACAACCGAAAGACGGTCATTAAGCGCCATTCACTTGTTTCGTCGCGTATTTATTTGCACATTTTTGTCACAGTCTATCACTTTGTTCAATGATAATACTAAGATCTGTTAATCAAAGATACCTGTAAATTTAAATGGTACCAGCATATATACACAAGTACTTAATGGCTTCTATGACAAGACTTGACCTCTTGGTTCCTTGAAGCCATACCTACTGAATAGTTGCATGGCATTACGTATTTAGTGACATCGATGTAGAGATTCAAATACGTAAAAACAGTAATTTGAGACTCGTCTTTACAGGTCATGAATTTGTCTTTCTTTGCAATTTAATTATCCCGCCATAATGACATACTCGTATGCCCTTGTATCACAAAGGAGGGGTATTTTATCCATATGGAGAGGAAAATTCTCCAGAGGGCCACACTGATGCAATATTACACTCGAGTACGCCATTTCCGACAAAATGAAATAACAATGACGAAGACACATTTTCCTGTTGCCTTTACAACGTTTTCACACGTGAATATCTTCGATTTTCGCCGAGTGCTGCAATTTTTGTGAATATAGCTCAGCCATTCCATCAATGGAAGATGAACAAAGAGCACTAATCCACTAATTGTTTCAGGCAATGTCGGCGAAACGAAATAATATAGTTTTCTCAAACATGCTCGGAAATGTATGCGTTAATGTCCCGATATGAGGACATGAAGTTTCTCATTTATGGCTCCCTACAACTTCTTGGCTTAGGCCACAAAAGTTAGTATGAAAATCCATTTTTGTCCGCTGCTCTAATTTTTTAAATTTCTATACTAAAATTAAATTGGCAAAGGAAAAAATTACATACAGCCAACCACCACCACAATCTGTACCTAAGCATAATTGCGACATAAAAAAAAAATCTATGGTACTATATTTATGTGCGGTTAAACATGGTGCTCAAATAGCTGGATCAAATTAGTACATTTAAAAAATAAAAAAGGTGGCAAATCGAAAATCTTTTTTTCTGCTTATGCGTATTTCGTAGTGATTGTTATTATAATTTAACAGAAATAAAAATGACTAGTGATGAAAGTGACGGGGAACTTATGAACTGTACTCCGCCTCATTTAAAAGAGGAGGCAAATTTAGCTATGCAAAATATGCTACCGGAAAAAAGTAAAGAGATTTACTTGATTGTCTAGTAGTTATTTTAATTTTAATATTTCCTCACATTGTTTGAGAAAAGCACTATACAAGCTTTGGCCGGAACAGGGATTGCAGGACTCGTTCTATCTGGCCTCGTCTTCGACTCGGCCACCTACCCCAAACTCGTCCAGCAATCCCTTACTTCACGGCCTCTGCAGTAATGTACTATTTTTTTATTCTAAAATCAGTTTGAATTTAGAATTCAACGAAACGAGTCCATAAACAGGCTAATAGCTGTCCCGGCAAGTCAGCGTTTAGGCAAGCACCGCGCGAAGTCCTGGCTTTCTGCCAAGGATGATCGGCCAATGACCAACCTTTTGATCACGGTGGCTCGGTGGCTATACTATACTACACGCATCTGCGTCAGTTTTACTCCCGTTTTAGAACTAAAATTGGTTTTATTACGTTCCAAGGGTTCTGAAATGTCAATCTTTAAGTGTCAGGAACAACTTTAGCTATTTTAAACGCCAGAGTTTCCCAACGACGTTACCTAATCTGTGGTTATAACTGGATAACTTTGTTGTAATAGTTTCCTAAGAATTGTTTCAAAACAATGAAAAAGTCGTCAAGCGTGAGCATCGATTGGGGTTCGAGATTAGCTGAAGAACTCTAAAGCTGTTTCATAACAAAGAAGTTAGTAACAAGCCACAGCTCTTCGGTATCAGTTGAAATAATTTATTATTTTTAAATTTAGACTGAGTCTTTTTATTTGAGGAGAATTAAAACTGTTAGTTGACCACAACTTTAAGCAATTAAATGTCAGCATTAAGTGACTAAATATGTATTTTGTCTATAGCTTAAATTGTGACTAAAGAATTACTAACGCACTGTATGACATAAGTATCATCCAACAACTTCATTAAAAGATAAGATAGGCGTAAGAAGTAGACTAATAAACATAAGTATATTGAGTATATGAATTCTCCCAGTTATTTTATCTGCCGAAGTATGACAAATGCTAATCTTTCTAATGATTAAAATCAGAGCTTCATGTTTACGTTACCGACATAACAAACCGTCAGAAAAGTATTGACTTCTTTTTTTTTTTTATCTAATATTTTAACGAGGCTTGAGTGCACCAATGGTGACTATGTCAGCCTCATGGGAAACCACAGGTACCTAACTCAAACTCTGCCTTTCCCAGAGTCCGAGGCTCTGGAGCCAAAGACGTGTCTTACAAATCTTTCTAATGATTAAAATCAGAGCCTCATGTTTACGTTACTGACATAACAAACCGTCAGAAATGTATTGACTTCTTACTGTGGATAATTTGGCAGCGGTGCTTATCAGTAAGAAACTGTTTTCAGAGTATTGACACTTTATTGTGATCGCTTTTGATGCGTTTTGTTTGTTGTGACAAAACTTCCACTAGAGGGTCTGTAACAAGAGGTCCCCAAACTTATTTTTCTCGTAGACCATGTGAAGTTTTACTGTTTTCAGTAGACCTCCTGCTACCAATTCAAATATATTACTTTTTTTTCTAGCCTACGTGGACCCCTTTTGGTCTTCCGTGGACCCCTAGGAGTCCAGCTGGACCACTTTGGAAACCTTCTAGAATTTCTCTAGCCTGGTCTAGCGGCAACACTATGTTTTCTACAGGTATTGATGTGTCTCACTCTTTACATTTTCTGACATCCATTTCCAACGCTACAAGCAGTAATTGCTTATTGCGTTTTGTTTGATCGGTAAGTCGACTGAGGAAATTATGTGTTTATTTCTTCAATCCGTGTCTATTTCTCTCTTACATATGATGCCATACGTCAAATAGTAAACTTTCGCGTTTTAGTAAATTTATATGCGTTATGTGACATATAAATCCAAAATTGTTTCATATCATTGATTGTAACGAGTTAAAATGTATAAATAAAAACTATTAGAATCGGTTGCAAATAAGTTTGTAGTTAAGTAGTAGGAAGAAAACTTAATTAAACAACTTGGCAGTGGCTCTACCGTGCATACAGCTACCACCAATATATAGGTTGCATGCAAAAATGGAGAGTGACTTCGTAAATAGTGTTATTTAGATGAGAGTAATAAACAATTGCTTTTTGATTCTGCAATCGGCAAATAATAGAAAAAGTCCAACAAAAAGAACTTGTGTTCATTCATTTACATAAATTACAGTCAGCTTGATTTTAATCGAGTATTATAAGCTTATAACGCAACGCAAGTTGATTAATTACTTAACTATTTATACTTATAGTACAGATACAAAGTTAATTGCTCATTAAAAAAAGGTTGGTATGCTCATACACAATCTATTTTATAATTCATTTTAATTGATTCAGACAAGTTTACTATGACGGCCGTTCTGATAAAAAACGTACATGTTTTATACCTGCACGATCTATTTACTTCCGTAGAACTGAACGCACAATAGAAAAAAAAACGCACTTTCACTCTCAACCACTTTTACTGTTTACAATGTTGACAATTACGGGAGTAGTCCTCATTTCAGTCGCTACTATTTAACTCATGTTCAACTCCACTTTGACGGATAATATGGCTTATTACGACTGTATTTCGCATCGGAACCAAGGAAAAATAGCTGTAACATGAATAGAATACAGTAGGGTTTTGTGGGGTGATGCGTTATGACAAATCCAGGCTGAATGGTACGATGCCAGAGCCCCAGTTGCATTTACGAAGCGATTTGCATGCAGTTTTATGTCAATCCGTGTCAGGTTTGTACTATTTTCGACTATGCTATGATATATGTATGTATTTTCAATTTCTATTCCAAAACCTAAACCTGCTAAACCAGATTATGTTCACAACACAATAAAGAAATATTAATTATCAAATGTTACCCATGGCCCATGAGGAAATTGTGGAAAACCGAGATTGAGAAATCAAGAACACGCATTAATAATCTCATTTGGTGCTTTTCCAAATGAATGTCAATAGGTACATACGTAATCAGCCTATTAGCGAAATGGATTCGTTGTGATTCCGTTAAACGTAACATTAAATTCGTGTAAACTTCAAGGATTTACAGATGGGCTACTCATTTAAATTTCCGCAACTTAATTATACAACAGTCCAAAATTGAATCCGTTTTGAAAATGTAGTTTGCTACAAAATGCTGCTTCATACAAACCTCCATCCCACTTCTGATATTAGGTCGGACTGACACCTCTTGGCAACCAGTCTGACCTACATTATGAAGAAATAAGAATGCATCATACGAAACTTACATAACGAGCTATAATGAAGTTCGCGTGTGAATCCAACTTAACTTGGCCAAGACACGTAAGAAAGAGTTTCAATTTCGACGGTCATTCACACATAGGTTGATGTATTGGTTGAAATTTTGCTTTGCTTCCTCGTACAATGCAATGTTAATTGAGTAATTATATATGTAATGAGTACAGCAGAAAAATTCAGAGAAGGTTGAATTAATTGACTTCATTCGTACTTTTAGACTCTAGTCTTCTAGAATCTAGAGGCAGGAAAAGGGACCAAATAAAACGTAAAGATCGAGTGATTAAAAAAATTAAGTCACTGTATCCGTAAACGGATAGGTCTTCAAAGTTAGGTCGGTTACATACAGTTGCATGCATACAAGTGCAGTCTAACTTAACCAAGTAAACCAATTGAGCTAAACTCGAGTTAAACGCACTCGCGCGCGAGACAAGGCGTATTTTAAATCAGCCTCATTTTGCCGATCGCAGAACTCCATATTTCTTATTAATGTGGTCTGAAAGTTAGATAGCAATGCGACGACATAAATGGAAACGAAGTATGTAGTTTCTGTTTCTAACTCATATAAAAAACTTCAAACTAAGTTACTCTGATGAAGTGTAAGTAGGTGAATACACATGACCATTGCCAAATTCAATGAAGACCCGTGCGGAAACGATATTATTTTGTGACCCAGATTCTCATTTACTCAATGACATCTACACAGTTAATGCATTGTGATTGTGTGTGAAGCGCCTGAGATTCACGAATTCTGAACGCAATCGTTTTTTTTTTTTCATTTCTTAGGAAATTGGCACAGATGGCCAGCAGTACTAATACCAATAGTGCCTTTAAACAAAGATGGCTCATTCAGCACTTCAACAGTAACAGAACGAATAACGACTATGCATGTTTCTTTTCAGGTGTTTTTGAAACAACACAAAAATGAACACACATGATCTATCGGGATATGAAATAAGTAATTAAGTAAACTATAAGGCATAGTGACTGACAGACAACGCACAGACAGCCTAAACCACTAATATGTACTAGAAATTTGGCAGAGATATATGTCGAGTATTCTCTGTACTGTAACATTTAATTTAAGATACTTTCCCTAGAATATCGAACAAAATGGCACTGTCATTTTAACAGCAATTTCAACCAAAGAAAAACGTACTCGTATCTCCAAGCGATCAGTTAAATCTAAAGAACAGTCGCGATCCATTTCTTTGATTTCAGTAAAGGGTACAGTATGACGAATGTATAGCTCCATCCTTAGTGGTTGTAGGTACTGTAGAATCCCGATGTAACACAATTACCAAATAGCTTTGACTTTTGCACCGGGAGTGGCCGAGAAAGGTCGGATACGGCCACACCTTGATTATTGTGATTTATTTGCGTACGAAAATAAAGACTGCAAATTAAACGAAGACGCTACTTTCTTCGGATTAGTTACATTTAGACGTAATGCAATTCGATGTGACAGCAATTTTTAACAACAAAAAAGAAAAATTCGAAGCACGAATAATAAATAATCAAAGTAAAGTCAAAAGGAAATAATCCTGATCATGACTAAGATTCAAATGTGCTATCCAGATAATTTCCAACTTGAAATCAAATCTCTACTGGATTAGGTTAAAAGTAACCGAAACTTTTCATTGAGTTTAAGTTTATATTTTATTAACTTCATTCCCCACGGAATTTAAAGTTATCCGCTCAAAAATATTTTTTTATTTTTCATCGTGGCTCGTACTTTTATGTTTAAATACTTCAGTTTGTTTGCGTAATAAAGTGTGATGCCTATAGAAATAGGGCTAAGAGTTTTTATTGTGATGAACATAATTGCTTTCAATGTCATAGTAGAAGCGGTAAATGAAGCTGTCGTCATGGAATTGCGTATTATTTGGTAACGACATTTTCATAATACGCGTTTAGTACCTACTGTTTACTACAGTCATGGCACTGAGTGACAAGATCCACTCCTCTAATGAGCGAGATAACTAGTACTGTTTTTATTAGTCGAGATTTTATTAAGATAAAACCGTAAACCTTTAGTTTCGATTGTGAAATCAATGTCTTTATATAGTTTCTTTGGTAAAAAATATGAATTTCGAAACACTTCGCAATTAACAAAAACATCAAACGGAAGATTGAAATGGAGTTAAAGAAACGCCAGTATTTTTGTATTTATAAATCGAATAATTGTTGATGTTAGTTACTGGAACTCGAAAGTTAGTAAAAACCAATCCATGTCAGCTAGATTTTTGCAAGGAATTCGAAAAGCTTTTAGTAAAGACAGAAAATATAGCTTATACTTAGTTTCTTTGTTAACATTTTCAACTAGTACGTGTGAGAAAGAGATGGATGACTTTGAATCCGGTGTACTTGTGCACTCTATAAAGTGCCTCAGGGAAATAGAGCTCTTTTCCTTTTCCATTCTTTAGGCCTTCTTAATAGAACTATTAATTCGTAACACACGTTCCCATTAGCTGAGAAAATGTCCCGTCGTTTCAACAAACTTTAAATTTAGCATTAGCTGCTTCCTGTCGGAACATGTTTCGGAACGTATTTTGTTTTAATTGCTTTCAACTCGATCGTTTCTCTTAATTTGGGCATGGCGTAGGCGGAGGGCCACTTAATATTTTGAGGGCACAAAGGATTTAAGACATTTTATGCCTTTAATCAGAGGATTTATCAAAGGATTTTATCAGTGATTTTATCCTAATTTGGAAAACGGGCGAAGTCTTAATAAAATAACATAGAGGTATCTTTTTCCGAATTTCATATATGTATTTTTGTTTTCGAAGTTTCAGTATTTAGCTGTACAAACATCAGCTTCGAAAATAAAATAATGATAATTGTCTACAAGTGAAGATATATTTTTAGCTATAATTAGATTAGTTAGAATACGTTTCTACCGTCGTTTCTTTTATTTCATTTTCACCTCGCGTTTTTTCGATTTTTCGTCTAGCAGGCTAGTTTGATCCGGGCTACAACTTTTTTCCATGACCTAAATCTTTCTAGGTTACCTGTTTATTGGGACTGTTTTTTTCGATTCCATGAAAAGTTAGAAATAAAACGAGTTTTCACGAATACACGCCAATTATTCTAAATATACATAAAAATCGGTGGTTTTAAATCTGAAGCAAATTAAGTTCAATATCTTAGAGAGATATATTCTTGACTAGCTGTTGCCTGCGACTTTGTCTGCGATTAATACATGCATCGCTATTCTGCGGGAACTACTATCTTCATACGTTCATCTAAATCGATTCAGTGGTTTTAGCAAACAGATATTTAACAGACAAGTAGGCAGACAGAAATACATACAGTTACATTTATCATTTAACTGCATTAAAAATATATATTTTCCGAACTTGACAGTCGCACTACAGTGCCCTCTGATTTACCTTTTAAGATTATTTTGTTTCATAATATACATATTGGGTACCTACTTAAGTCTTAAATTACTTAAGATTGTTTAGCAATTAGGTACATACCTATTTATTTATTATTTGTTTCACGGGCTTTTCGTTTAGGTATTCGAAATCTACAAAATCCAGATAATTCACACAAGCAGCATGTTACATACACAAATCATCAAAATCAGGCGAAGGACTCACGCACACACGCGTAACCAAATCAATACTCGACGAATGAAAACAGAAACAGCTGATCTCGAGCAACAAACGGTAATAACAAATGAACACTTACCATGACTTCTGTTGATCGGCTGGGTTATTAAAGTTAGATATAGCGGGATATCTGCAATACAAAATTACGCTACGTTTAAAACACAAGCTTCAAAATAGCGTTAGATATTATTGGGGGAAATGGCCAATGTTATATTGCTGCGCTGTAGTGCAACGAACAAAGGAATTAGCAGTCGCTGAAAACTCACCTTTGGGCCGTGCACTCTAGCACCTTTTTCTTCTCCCAGCCTTCCTGTGTTTTGACCCATTCCTCACCAGGTGATCTCCAGTCTTTGGATATAAAAGGCATATTTATAACACTGACACAAGTCCGAAGCGCGGGCGGTATTTCCGCCGCACATGCAAACGTCTACGCCGCGAGACGCGATTTGACTTTGACGTACTATGTTGTGGTGTAGAGTTAGCGAGGGATGCATACGTACAAGCGAGACGACCTGTTTAGAAAGAGATAGCCGCGCGCATGGCCTTTGTTTTGTTGATAAAACGTCATAAACAGCTGTTTAAAAATATCACGCAAAGCAGGATGTCATGTTGAAAGTTTGATAACAATCTAACACTTCAGTTTAATTAAATTATCAATTGATGACTGTTTAGTGGTAATAGAGAGAAAAAAATAATTTTGTACAAAATATACATTGGAAAGACTGATTCAAATAAATGAATGAATGAATGATTGATAATCATCAATCAAAAATAAATTATAAATTTTAAAGCGTTATTCATGGCAATTCACATTCCAAAATTTGTCGATTTTCTATCTTGAAGGCACAGTGATTGGCACAATCTACTAAATCTACTACATTTTTATACAGGCAACACTAATAAAAAAAAACATGATGCCCAGATTATTCAGTTGCGATATTTTTCTATCCTTTAAATTTTCTATAGAATAATTAAGAAATATACATTTTTTCTTAATTTTATATTTTTTTTTACGGATTAACAATGGGTAACCGTGCGCTGATAATTTGTGCTAAGAGTAGTAACACTAATTCAGAATGTCACTGTCATTATTTACCATTCCAGTGTTTGTTTGAGGTTAGAAATCGCAATAGAATTTCGTAATGGGGGACTCCGCGTTCAAGCCCAAGATTAGCACTGAGGGCAAAGATCCTGTATTGAAGAAAGCCGAGATCGATTACATGAAAATTATCGAGCAGATGAACCGCACGCGAGTCGAAAAGCTGCAAACAATCGCGAAAAAGAATAGAATCACTGGTTTCGCTATCGGAGCCGGAGTATTCAGTATTTATCTCTATTCTATCTTCGCTGTGAAACAGGAGACGTTCCTAGACGACTTCAACGAGCCGGCGAAAGTACAACAGTAATAATGGCCGCTGCTACCAAAGCTGCTCAAATTCGTTTGCCTCCTCTACCAAGCATAAAAGATGTCATTCGCCTGTATCAACTCCGTGCTCTCAAGGAACTGTCGCAAAACTTTCTCATGGAGCCGCGTATGATTGATAAAATAGTGCGCGCTGCGGGGCATATAGATAACAACGTCGTTTGTGAAGTAGGGCCTGGACCCGGTGGGATAACTCGATCGATTATTCGCCAAGCGCCGAGAAAACTTATTTTAATAGAAAAGGATCCTCGCTTCATACCCAGTTTAGAACTCATTGCTGACGCCTGCAAGGATAAGGTTGACATAGACATAATAACAGGTGACATTTTGAAAACTGATATTGCACATTTTGTGCCCAAAGATGTCAAAGTTGACTGGAACGATCCACCACCATCTTTTAATCTAATTGGCAACCTGCCGTTCAGCGTATCTACTATTCTGATGATCCGTTGGCTTGAAATGATATCTAAACAAGAAGGGCCATGGGCATTTGGCCGAGCGAGGATGACTTTGACATTTCAAAAGGAAGTCGCTGAGAGAATGGCTGCTAGGATTCTAGATAAGCAGAGATGTAGGCTGTCCGTGATGTGTCAGAATTGGTGCAATGTGAAATACAAATATGACATCCCTGGGTCAGCTTTCCTACCTAAGCCAGAAGTGGATGTAGGTGTAGTGACCCTAACTCCATTGAAGCAACCAATTATAAGATTGCCATTTAAACTAGTTGAGAAAGTTGTGCGACACATATTCTCTATGAGGCAAAAATATTCCATCCGAGGAGCTCAAACCTTGTTTCCTGAAGAGGTGCGTCAAGAAATGGCCGAAAAAATGTACAAGCTAGCAGAGATAGATCCCGTAACAAGACCATTTCAAATTGTTAACACGGAATTTGCAAGACTGTGCGAAGCTTACAATGAGATTTTAAACGAGAACCCGGAGTTTGCAAACTATGATTACAGAGCACCAAAAGGAAAAAATGAAGTAGTGGAGGAATATCCATTGTTTTAGTTTGTAAATAACATAACGTTATGTATTGGATAATAAATAAAATAGTTTTTAGTTGCACACTTTATTTCACTCAATCAGAAAAACACAGGAACACTTACTTTATTGAAGTGTTAAAATTACAGTTAAATCACTTAAAATGTTAAAATTATTTCTTCTTGACTAAGAATGCCTGGGTATTTGCTTCCAATTTTTTCCTTTGAACAACCTTTTTGTGTTTGTTAGAATTAATGTGAACTTCATATTCCTTATCTCCTATTATAATTTTTTGACACACTTCACAGAAATGTTGTGCATGTACATTCAATTTCGGCACATCTTCTTTAGGGCGTGGTTTGGGCAAATAAAAAGGGCATGGAGATTCATTTAGGTAACTCTCGATAACATGAACTGCCTTTCCTTTCACCTGTGTATCCCATTCTGTCAGATTGGTTGCGTCGAGTTCGTAAATGGCAGGAACCTGTAAAATAAAAAAGAATTAAGCGACATCTAGTGCGATGTCATAGACAGACTCAATTTTTAGTTATCCTACTTGACACTAGAGGGCATGATTCAGGTTATTAGATTAAAGTTCAGCTACTGCACAACAGATGGCGCTAACGTTAATACGCATACTAATGTAACTAGAGGGTATACCTTTTTTCTGGAACAATCGACGGAAAAAAAAGATGGAACGGAGAAATAACGCTTTAACGCAATATCGTTCGACATTAAATCTATTTTTCGTTAGTTATTGCGCTTACGAAGGAACCATAAAATGTATGGGTAATAAATGAAAAACACGCAATACGTTTCCAAGTTCTTTGATCGTTATCGTGCATTCAATACAGAAACAAGGGGTTTGTTGATATTTTATCAGATTTTGGTCGTACAAACATAAAATAAGGGAAATGGAAATCGATGTACTTCCCATACATACCTACCTTTACCTACAACATGCCGTACACGACTCAAATTAAACTTGACTCAAATTAAATTAGTTTGACAAGGATAATAAAATTAGAACTCAGCACAAATTTTCACTACTTTTCGAGCGGCCATTCTCAGAGTCATACCATTCAAAAATCGGGCCCCAGATTTTTCTATTTTTAGTACTTTAGTACTTTCGAGTGGAAAAAAACCGGCCAACTGCGACCGACAGTTCCGTGCAAATTCGGCAAGTGAATACAAAACGCAGTCTTACCAGAGCCCTACCTCTTAAGCAAAATGTACCTAAGCAGTGTGTGGTCATTTTATATTGGGTAGGTACGTACATAGACCCCCCTCCCCTTTGGGTACGAAACCATAAAAATTGGCCTCTGGCAATCTATTAATACGCCAACGGCATAAATCTTCCCGGATTATTCTTGTAAATCTGAAATGGTAATTGTCTCACGTCTCTATTCCGATGCTCCAGGAACCGCTGCGTGACTATCTTGTTCTGCCGGCGAGCGTACCGCTTGGTGCCCATCTTCATGGCCTCGATGCATTGCTGCAGCAGTTGCTTTCCCACTTCAGTCTTCCGTTGCCTCTCGCTCATTATCAGATACTTGTGGAATTCTTTCAAGCCCAGCGATTGGAACACGCCCTTGGTGTATTCTGGCTCACTGGAAACAAACATTTTGGGATTATATAACTAAGCTTAACTACGAAACTGTATTCAGTGCGTGCGTGCGTGCGTGCGTGTGTGTGTGTGTGTATGTGTGTGTGTGTATGTGTGTGTGTGCGTGTGCGTGTTCGTTTGCGTGTGCGTGTGTGTGTGTGTGTTTGTTATGAATAGTAATACTTTCTTAAGTTTTTCTTAACTCATCGTACGCGGGATCTAAAAAAAGTATACGTGAAAACCTTAAGTAAATTACCTGTTCTATGTAGTAGTGTAGGCACAGAGCCGATATGGGACATAAGTCATTTTTGCAATTTGGAACGTCCATTTGCCTATTCGCACACATTACTCACACATACAACAGAGCCTCGCTTTCGCATATAGAAACGTCTCGAACGCGTCTTAATGACTATGGAAAAATTGGCAGCGCCAGTTGCGGATCGAAGCGGCAACAAACTGTTCTCATAGTATTTGACATTTTAACGCAAACGCTTTCGAGATATATTTAGTGACCGAAAACCTACGCTAAGCATACAGGTCATTTATTCAAGTTTTTCACCTATACTGCATTCTATAGTCTCGCTTTAGTACACACAATATTCTGCTGATTTAAATAAAAATACAAACAGATAGCCTTAAATTTGGTACAGCTCCGTGTCTTAAGCATACGAGGGGTAGATACTAGGTATAACTAGGTTTCTGTGTTATACACCAATTATGATACGAAAGTGATAGATTGAAATTTTATTTTGCACTGGTTTCAGAGATTCAAATGTAAGTAAGTAAACTCTTTATTGTGCAAAATAAACATAAGATAAATACAACAATTTAAGGGATCTCTTCCAGTCAACCTTTGAGTGAATGAGAGGAGTGTTGTATTAAATGTTACTTATAAGATGACATTGGCTATGGCTGTGGAAGTTCCCGGCGCGCATCTCATGCGGGATCTTTCTTTTTCACATGACTATTCTTTTGCTTGCCATTATTCTTGTTCCTATTCGTATATTCAAAAAAAAAAATGACATTTTAAAAATTGTACCTACTAAGTAAATATAAGGAACCATTTTTCCTTCTGTCTAATTCTATCATGAGTGGAGCTTAATCTGATCGAGTTATTTTGCACACCTCCACTCGGCTCTTCGGAGCTTAGAGGCCTTTCCCCCTTTACGCCAGAATTAGCCGACAAGACAATGACGCCGTACGACACCAAGGTGCCACCGTTAGTATTAATTTCGTGGTTATATGACAATGTTTCCTAAAGTGGGTTCCGCGGTACCTTAGCGAAAATTTAGGTTTTTAGAAAACATGGGACCATGGAACAAGGAATCATGTTACAGGCGATGCTGCTAGCAACCTATCACTATTTTGATTAGTCCACCCATACGCCCACAGTCATGCTAAAAGTGGTCTTGTTACCCTAGGCTCTGCTTACCCTGTAACTATAGTCGGGAGAAATAAAACCCGGTCACTTTTCATACAACTTTCTACGGGGACTTTATTGCTCCCGATTGCTTTTACATATATCTAAATACATATAACTCAAAGGTGACTGACTGACTGACTGACTGACATAGTGATCTATCAACGCTGAAATTTGGCATGCAGGTAGATGTTATGACATAGGCATCCGCTAAGAAAGGATTTTGATCAATTCTACCCCCAAGGGTATAAAATAGGGGATGAAAGTTTGTATGAAACTTTGTCAATTTTAAACCGATCGGGCTGAGACTTTGCATGCATAAAGCTACTATGACGTAGGCATCCTCTAAGAACGGATTGCGTAATTTCTGCGGGATAGCGATAAACGAATTCTATGCAGACGAAGTTGCGGGCAACAGCTAGTGTTTAAGTATAGGCTCCGATCATGTTGGAGGTAGTACAGGAAAAAAAAAAAAAAAAACAGCTAGTGTTTTATATAAAATTTGAAGGTGGATGAGTAAAATCAGTAAGTGACATACAGCGTGTTCCGTAACTATTACGACAAACTTAAGCGGGAAATAGATGTGCAGGCTATCAACCAAATATAGAAAAACGACTTCAGTACCTAAGTGTTAACGTTTTTGAGATATTTCGATATTTAATTTTAATTTCTCATCTACAATTTGATACTTGGCGACACTTTTACGAAGGTCTTTTGCCTATAATTGGTAGATTAGTTGCCCATCTATCTCCTCCTTAAGTTTGTCGTACTAACTAAGTACTTATGTGACAACCTGTATTTGTAAATAAGCATACTGCTAATAACAAAAAATAGACAATAGCAGACAAAAAGTAAGCAAGCTTACATTTAATAGGGATCTCTTCCAGTCAACTTAAATCCTTTTGAATACAGGAAAGCGATCAAAATTATGTATGGGGAAGAAAGAAAAAATAATCAAATCAAAAACCATACAAGAGCAATGATATCGAATGCTTGGTTCAGTCAAGTAATTTTTGCCAAAGTTTATTGGGGCGCTCTTGGCAACTACGGTTCTGAAAGCGCCAGTAAAATCAAAAAGTTTTTGTTAATATTTTTATTGAATCAGGGGTTATGCTAAACGTGGCCTTCAGGTCTTGTTACGCTAGGCACTGTCTACCCCGTAAGGGATAAAGACGTGATTTATGTATGTATCAGGGTTGTTACGGATGCAAAAATTTAGACATCTGCGGATGCAGATGCGGATGCGGATTATTAGAAGTTTACATCCGCGGATGCGGATTTGATGCGGATGCGGATGTGATGCGGATGCGGATGCGGATTTTGGGATTTCAAAAGGATAATTATTTAAATTTTAAATGCATAATAATACTTATTAGTGCATAATAGTATTTATGTAAACAAACGCGAAGCACGTGCCACTCTGGCTCCGCCCACTTTCTTAACATGGTAGTTACTTGTCGAGTCTTGTTGATGTGAATCTGCATCCGTAAAAACTCCGCATTGATTGATACGGATGTGAATGCGGATGCAGATGTCTGAATTAATGCGAACATTCCGCAATATTCGTAACACCCCTGGTATGTATGTATGTATCAAGCATTTATCTCGCTACTCCGCAACTTACGTGCAAGATAGCCAATTAGCTGTCTGAAAAATGTTGTTCCACTTTCCACCCATACGCCCACAGTCTAAACGTGGCCTGTAGGTCTTGTTACCTTCGGCTTTGCTACCCCGTAAGGGATAAAGACGTGATTTGTGCATATGTATGTATGAAACTAGTAAAAAATGGTAATGGTGAAGTTGATTTTTAATAGCGCCTTGAAAAGGGTTCCGTGTTGTAAAAGTTTAGGAGCCCCTGGCATGCAGATTGTCATAATGGTGTTTCGTCACCCCTCTCACCCGGGTCGGTATGTCGGCAAAAAGGCGAGTAAAACCGGGGGCTGTTAGCTGAGCCAACAAGAGGCGCGGGAACGGAGGAGAAAGCCCTATCAACGCGGATAGAGACGCTGGAAGAGCTGCATAATACACATAAAGTTTAAAATGTAGATATATTTTTGAATCAGGCGTTACTTTGCTTGAAGTGATTTCAATGAACAAAAAAAAATTATACTGCTGCTGCTGCGACTACTGTTCCTACTACTACTACTACTACTACTGCTGCTGCTACGACGACGACTACTACTACTACTAAAAGCCTTAAAGCCTAAAAACCCTTAAACCCTTAGCCTTAAAGGGATAAGTCCGCCTTTGTGCATGTATCTCAGTGTTTGTCAATTGTATTTGTCTTGTTTATTTTGCACAATAAAGAGTTTACATACATACATACATACTACTGCTGCTGCTACTACTACTACTACTCTACTACTAATACTAATACTGCTGCTGCTATTACTACTACTGCTGGATATAGTCATATTTCTTTATTATATTTACATAAAATTGGACAGGGTCTCTTAAAATTAGTCCGGATTATTTCAGCATGTGGTTACTGGTTAGGTTAGTTTGACTCTTCTATCATACATACATACATACATACATGACCACACCAACTAAGCATACTAGCGAAGGATTTAATAATCAGGATTTAACAGGGCCGCTTCCAGCGCGAGGCAATCTAAGTGTCACTAGAGGAGCCGCGGTCGCGCTACCGGCGCACGCGCATCCGACGCGCGCGTCTTGATACTTGCTCTTACTTATTGTGTATTAACCATTTTACAATACAATACAATACAAATACTCTTGTAGAGTCTTAGATCTACGGGAATGGAAATCCACAGACGAATAGAGGTCATAGCAAAGGAGTCATGATAATACTTAATCAGGACCATTTTAATGAGTTGATAAATCTAACGAACAAGTAATTTACATACATACAGTCAAGGAATTTAATTCCTGAGCCATGGAGGAACCTCTTCACATAAAACGTCATAGTGACATGGCATTACTTAAAAAAGAAATTCATTACGACGCTTACAGAACGCTTACAGAAGGTACCATGGTGTACACATACATATTAAACACGTCTTTATCTCCTATGGGGTAGACAGTAAGTAACAAGACCTTAAAGGTCACGTTCAGCACGATTGTGGGCGTAAAGGTGGAAAGGGGAATCAAAATGGTGATGGTAGCTAGCCGCATCGCCTATAACATGATGCCTAAGATTTTCGCACATTCCCCATATGAGATTTTACAATCTGCGAGGGAAGAAAAGCAGCTGCACAACGCTGATGATCTATTTTTCATGTCTGTGTTTTTTTGTTTCTTTTCTGTGAAATTGTGTAGGTATGCTCTTATATTTGTGTCTTGCAAAAATGAATAAATGTATTCTTTCTTCCAACTGGTACATTCTATGTTGTCCTTTGCTTAAAGATCGGTTTTAAAATTCCACTATCCTATATTGACGTACCCGTATCACGATAATATTGATCGTCTAATCTAGTAATCTAGCAACATTGGTGTACCGTGGTCCTTAGTTGGTGTGCCTCGGAAAAAGAAGGTTATCTTATAAATTTTGCTTTCTATGCATGATATTGCTATTTGCAAAGATCACAATAAAAAACAAAAAAGGGAACGCGACCGACGAAGAGACGAGAGCAGCCCTGTCAACGATTACTCCACATTAAGACCGTCTATGCTCAATGGGGACTATCGTTTCTTTGCTCACCAGTTGGCGCCACTGTTGACTAAGGTCCAGTAGTATAGCTGTCAAAGGCGACTATAGGATCAGCGCCGAAACAAAGTTTTAAATCTTGAATCTCGTTAAGTTTATTAATTACAAATAACTATCATCTTATCCAGTAGCTATGCCGCAATGTTATGCAGTTCCGTTTTGTTCGGAAAAAAAATCCCCTTTCAAAGTGTTCACACTCATCGCCAAATAATCCATATTTGCGATAATTTCACGAAGGAGATCACTTTTCAACAGGTATGTAAATGAAATGAATTATAATTAATGTCACGTAGGCCGCCAAAACCAGTGAATGTTATTGGACCTCACGCGACACTAGCGCCTCTAGTGGCAAATTCACACGCGATAGCCCCCATTAAAGAGGCTCATGTTTCGCATAAAATTCCTTTTCTGCAATTCAAAGCTTAGGTTCGTTGATTAATCTTAGTTAAAAGCTGACTTTCAATTTGTGGTGTACCTCAAAAAATATTCGTTTTCCTAGATGTACTTTGAACACAAAAAGTTAGCGGAACACTGGATTAAACCATGCCCATGACTTTAAAAAAAAAGAGCGCGTCGACCCTTCGCGGGAGCTAACTCCGCTAATAAGTCCAACTGAGCCAACTAATTAATAAACTCATTAAGTACCAAAGACATCATAGAGCATAGGTAACCCGAGATAGGGAACCACACGCAGATGCCACTCGCGCGGCCGTTGCCCGCCAGTCAGTGTCGCTGCAGCTTCTTGTTTATGGTTTAAAAAAAGACGATGGGCGGAGTTAATTGTGTGGAAATAATTCATCTTACCAAGTTGAACCTTTTCTTCATAATATGATACTACTGATTTTAAACCCCGGCGTCAGGTAGAGAACTACAAATTACGTGAGATATCCGTATTTTGTTAAGAATGTTTTAGGTTGCGATCCCCGTAGGACTGAAATTAAGCGTGTTTTGTACAAAGTTATTTTAAAAATAACTTAAATCGTAATCGACGATTTTGACATGAATTCCATACGTCTTCTGTCAAATATATATGTCAAAATGTCGACGGTTATTATGTGATAATCTAACTGTTGCCGGCTACTTCGTCTATAAAAAATGTGTTTATCGTAGAAACTAGGCAATTTTCCGGGATAAAAATTAGACTATACTGCCTATATGCCAAGTTTCATTCGAATCCATTCCATACATTCTCCCAAACATTCGCATTTATGATATTGGTCAGGATCACCCAACGCGGCAGCGCAACCCAGCGTTCCATAGCGTCCATCATCACGGATAAGGCTGTAAAGGCTCAACTCACGTCCCATCCCTGAGCCTCTGCTTGTTATACTTGTCGTGGAAGTCCAACAACTCCTGCACGAGGCCTTTCTCCAGCATGTCGGCAACGCGTGCGTCGAGCCGCTCCTCGAGGACATCCTGCAACAAATGGTTTACTTTTTTAAATTTGTCTTTTTCCAATACTGGAAAGGCAAAAGGCTCAAGGCCCATACATCTGTAAATAACATTTTAGTAATTAAATCCTGTCGCATTCAGAGTTTGACTTAGTCCGTCCCTCATGTCCGTAAAGCGATAGTGTACTTTACGGCGAGATTGGCAAGCTAAGGTGAGAAGCAGCCGGCGGGTACTTGGGGGTAAAATAACAGAGAGAACACGCGTTTTCACTTGAAATCTTCCAGCTTTTATTTCTATCAGCCAATTGGCAACTATCATCTCCAGCCTTGAGAGGGCTAGGGCTATAGTTCCCACTCGGGCCCAGTGCGGATTGGTAACACTATTGAATTGCCTCGCAAATTGTATTCAGATTGCATCGTGATATTTTCTTCCACCATTCGATAAATTTCGAGGTGCTTAAGAGGCTAAAGATCAGACCACTGGTCTACCGCGGCTTACTACATTGTCAACAAATCCATACAGCCAATAACCCCATTTGCAAAGCTGCTATCACACGAAACAGACGCCCTTAATTCGTGTAAAGCCGGCGTCACACGACCGGGCATTATAAATATTCAGTTATCAATGCATGTGATGCACGCGCCGCGTGCAGCAATGTGCTCTACCAATGCAAGCGCGCTCCGCATACTATGAGAACGTGTCGCTTAAGTTACTCCTACTAGTACTGTCCCTAAGACGTTTTAATAAGCCGTTGTAAAAGCCACGGTAGCTTAGTGGTGTGCTCTATAGCCTCTGGGAATCGTGGGATCGCAACCGGGCTCGCACCGGAGTTTTTTCGCAAATTTTATTAAACAGGGTTGTCAATGTAAAATGTATAATTTATGTTCAGTTATTTGTTTATCGAATTGCATAATACAGGGTACACGATACACTGAAGTGGCGAATGGATGCAAAAGGTCAGATTTGGTTGGTGTGCCTGGTTGGAAAGTCCTGCAATATACAGGTTCCTAGAAAATCAGATGCGGATATTTTGAGGATCGATTGTTCGCATCGTTGTTAGTCAGATTAAAGCATACTTAATTAATTACAGTGTCTAATGCAAGGATTATCTTTGGACGGTAATGGTAATTATTTTTGTATGAAAAATATTACCACACAATACTTCAATAATTTATGTTTTTAATTGATTCTTAGCTTATTAATTACTTGTCGCTTATCCCGTCTATGAAATAGAGACCTCGTCTCATTCCTAATTTTAACCGACTGTGGCGAAAGGAGATTTAATGTTTAACTTTTCACTCTCAAGTATATATCTGCACTCCGTGTAATGTTAAGTTTACACCTCATCCGTCCATCCAAAAATCGTAGGAATCATGTTATAGGCGATGCAGCTGGCAACCCATCACTATTTTGATTCACCTTTCCTCCCATACATCCACAATCATGCTAAACGTGGCTTAGGTATTGTCACTAGGCCCTGTCTACCCCGTAAGGGATAAAGACGCGATTTATACATGTATGTATGTAAGTCTACACCTCTATCCTCAGAGTTGGTCTCGGTTATGTCATCTAGGTCGCGCGTGCGTTGTGGCAGCCACGACTGACTATGATAAGAATGCTAGAGATTCCCATGCGAGTTCAGTGGAATACTCGTAATACAGTGCCTATAGGTATTAATAAAACATGAACATGAATAAAGAGCGGGTACCTACGTACAACATTACATAAAGTTGAAATGAATAAAGGGCCGGAATAGATATTGGTTCAAACCTAATGCGATTTTCTGCGTAAAATATCAACTTAACGCAGGGATTCTTTAAGTTAAGATCCTCGAGAAGAATGGCGTGTCAAGTGTTCCTGACACGCTATTGCTGGGAAAAGGAGACCAAGCCATGGCCTTCTAGAAGATGAATCCGGACCGGACACGGATATCCGCCCCCTGGCGATGTAACGTTGAACCGTTGCGTCGCCAGAAAAGCGGCGAGGAAGGAACACCCCGGTGGTTTTAGTGGGTAAAAATCCCACATAGCCCCATTGCACTACGGCAGATTTCCCCCGGGCAAAAAAAAGTTTTTCTTAGAGTGGAGTCCATGGGTCCGCAACAACACAGTTAACCTTTAACAAAGTTACTTGGAGATTTTTCAACAATATAGGCTTTGTTTTCTATAGCTACAATAAGCTTAGTCAGGGTACATGGTTTTTTTGAAACTCTGAAAGAGGTCCGTGACAACAAAATTTTTAAGAAACACTGACTTAAACAGGATTGTTGTGAAATGTGGACTTAGTGACCTAAACCAATTTGTAAAACACGTCAAAAAAGTTCGCCTAACTAATAATAGTTTCACCGATGTATTTTGACACGCTCCCCGAAAAAGCAAAGCTTGCATGCTTACTAGTTTATTTGCTTGATGCCTTGTAGTCTTGGTTGCTCGCACACTTACATGCTGGCTCGCTTGCTGGCATACTTGCACTTAATTGCTTACCTACAAGGCTTACAAGCTTGCATGCCTATATACTGACGTGCTTGCATCAAAATCGATTAATTCTAACAAACTACACATTATACTAATAATTAAAATCGACCCGAATAAGTGTCATCGATCATCGACCAATCACGCGTCTAGGCTGCAATTTTGTATGTTGACCATCCTGACGCCGGATATCCTTGTCCTACATTCCGGAGTACATTCTCTTATATTGGCAGTATCGGAAGGAGATCCAGGGATGTGCAAAAATAGAAGAACCTTAGTGATAAACTGAAATTTCGTACAATTACTATCGGAATCAAAATGTTACGAGAACCGACCATTAGTCTAACTAGAATTTTTGGCACTGGCTGAATTGAAGTCTCCTACCCGTCTATGGCATAATTCTAGACTTAAAAAAAAAACAATCGTACTGACATCGTAGTGGACTGCTTGCTCTGTCAGGTTGGAAGTATCATCACCCCTCGCGGTTATATTTAGTCTATATTGTGGAAATAAACGCTTTAAACTATAGCGGAAAGGATGTTTCACCTCCTCAAGCCCTGAGTACAAAAAATTGTTCAATCTCAAAGTCAAATTCGAAGTGTAAAACATAATCTGGGTTTCATGATCTTAAATTATGTCGTCAACATAAACCAACAAATTCAACCACTTGCATTCCATGCCGATGTATTACGTTATATTTGATTACATCAACACCTTTTCAACCCCAAAGTAGCCCAAGGCGGATAATTCAGCAAACAACAGGCCAAATCACATACAATTCGATATAATTGCATTCATTTGCTGCAGTTGATTATTCCAGGCGGCGCCTGAGTCGTGACCGCCCGGCCATTAACGAGGTACATGGAATGACTAATACATGATATGCTATCATAGAATTAATATCAGTGATATTAGTAGGTACACATGTCAAACAATTACAGTGATCAATAGCTCATTAAGCTTCTCAGCATAGAATTGCTGGAACTTAAAACTATTAAGAACGGCATAGGTTTCGATTATGCCATTCGAGTTTATCTTGGTATCTCACTCACTCTAATAGATTTTATATTTGAAAGCCGTCGATGTTAGCCGAAACAAGAGTGCCATTCTTAGAGCAGTAGGTTTATTGTATGCTTCCTCTTCTTTGTGGCGTATCAAGTCGTTATAGCGACGACAACTTCGCCAATGTCGAAGTAACAAAAATATAATTCAAAAATCTTGTGACAAAATGTCGGCAACGTTCTCTTACGTGGCTCTTAGCCAACGGTCAATGATATCCCTCAGAAACTGTCAGGAAATCATTAGCCGATGCCCAGGGTGCATCGGATCAAGCACTGCTCTTCCCCCCGGACGGATCCAAAAACGAACCGCAGCTCTTAACCACACGTAGAGTCAACCCGGCTTATTGTATAACTCGCTCGCAATCGCCATCGTGTTCATTTTGACAGTTCATGTATGGGCTGACAATTGGCGTCGGAATCAGCTAGCTGTCACATTCATACAAGAAACTGTCATTACAATCCGATGATTTATGATGATCTATTCTCATCAGAGTACCGCACGCCGAAGGTATCGGACAACGGCTGATTAAAAACCAGTAGTGTCTTCTTCAACCTCGACATTGGTAGAATCATCGACAGTATCGATGGAGCTAAATCTTTAAAAATTGAATTGATGATCGTATTAGTACATTTAGTACAGACAGCATAGACTAATATTTTTGTAGCGAAACTTCTCAATTTACATCACAAACATAACACCTATTAATTTAGAACTTTGTATTGAGGAAACAGAATTCAATGAAACGTTTCAAAAGTATAAACAAATCGTGTTGCTTTCTTAAGAAATGCTGTAGGTACGGTATGGAAAATAGAATCAAACGTGGGAGTCGCATCGAGACGTAAACGGCATAGTAATACGTTTTCATTCACGATTCTGACAGCACTTCCTTTCGCAACACCGGGGTTAGTCAGCCAACAAAAGTGTACAGTTGGCTACGAGGGTACCAAATATTCTAAGTATACCTAAAGCCCTGTTTCACTAGTGGTGTGTCGTTAACGGTTATTGTATCAACGAAACGAAACGTTAACGTATAAATTAACTAATGATTAATTCGTTTTTTCATCGAAGACTACTAAGATACAAAAATTCGCATAATAACAAAGTCGCGTGACAGCCAGTAACAGATAGAAAAATTCGAAGGCTTACCCACCACTGCTATGGGTGGTGTATTGTATAGCACGCGTCACGGAATGACGCATGAATACGATTGCAGGCCATAGCTTTACTTTTCTGATTTTACTGTGTTCTAATTTTCAGTGTCCTTTAGAAATTTACTACTAAGAGAGTCAGCCCAAGTCTTTGGGGGCGTTAAGGTTGAGACATCCAGTGTTTCCTATTGTAAGCACACAATAGGAAACACTGTCTGATTCGTAGTAATAAATAGATAGACGTCAGAAACTTAACAGAGAGTACCCCTGACACTATTTATTTACTATGGCCTAAGTTCCGATCTAAGAGCGATCTTTACTAATTAGATATATATATATATATATTTACCCTTGATTAAACAGACTGAAGTGTTGTATATCAAAACTAAGAGACAAACTGATTTCAACCGTTGAAAAACGTGGTTTTAATTTGCCGCACACACTTTATTATTGTCTTTTACTGTTTTCTTCCTAAGTGGATCCCAAATTACTTTATAAAGACTTCTGGGTCATGGTCTAGGAAGTCTCGTAGGTACAGTGAAGGGCATAAATATATGTACGTTACCAAGACGTCAGAAACATCTATAGGTACACCTCTATGCCACAAACAATAAGGTCGGTAACACATATATTTGATATGATGGCTGTTTAGTTACGCCCCCGACTGTATCTACTATGTATCCTAGGTAGTTAAAAAGAGACTCCAATTCCTCGCAAAACTAAATGAAATAAAAAACCGGTCAAGTGCGAGTCGGACTCGCGCACCGAGGGTTCCGTATCATTATCTCGAGGGCTGCGTGGTCAAACCCAGTAAGTCGAAATAATTGACAGTTGAAAAAAGAACACTATGTTAACGTATCTATAATTTCAAAATTCCTGTGGAATGTTAAGTCGACTTATCGGGTTTGACCACGCAGCCCTCGATCTATAAATATATAAAACCAGTGTAAGCAGAGCCCTGCTCCAAAGCAAAATGTACGCAGTGTGGGGTTACTTTATATTGGTCACTGCTATATACAGACATACATACACATTTACGGTTTTCGCAATTATTCTTTAATCTGTGCTATAAGACCTACCTTCAAAATTCAAAATTCTGCGTTCACGGGAACTACCTTGTAGGTTTTGATTCCCTTGAGAGTTGAAAATTTGCGGAAATTTGCGGCATAAACGGCTGTATCTTTTGATTGCGTTGGCTTAGAATTTTGATTTTTTCACAGCTCCTAGGGGCAGTAGACCTAAGTATTTGATATAAATTTCAGCTTGATACCTCCACGCGTTCCTGAGAAAAAGGGTCTTGACAGACGGACAGACGGACAACAAAGTGATCCTATAAGGGTTCCGTTTTTTCCTTTTGAGGTACGGAACCCTAAAAACAGCGCTACAATACTTTAAATTACCCTGTACGTTTGATTACCCTGCTCACTTACGTTTCATTCACAAGCTCACAACTTTCTTCAATGGAATATTTGAATGGAAAGTAAAACTAATCGCGCCGCGCGTCGCCGGACTAACAGCGCCCACGCCCGACACGATAGCATCGCAGCGGATGGTACCGAACCGCGGCCAAATTTGGACCTGGTGGTCTACAACGGCATGTAACTTTGGAGAAGGCATCGGAAGAACAGGGATGACTTGACTTGACATAATTAATAACATTGGACATATTTTCGACTGCTTCCATGCTGGTCTGGGAGTAAAGAAAAAACATAGAATGTACCAGTTGCTTCTCTTCCCGCGCAGATGGTAAAAGCCCGTCAAGGGAATAGGCGAAAATCTTAGGAATCATGCTATATTCGATGCGGCTTGCAACCCATCACTATTTTGATTCCCCCTTTCCACTAGATGCCCAGTCATGCTAAGCGTGGCCTTTGGGTCTTGCTACCTTATGATCTGTCCACCTCATTAGGGATAAGGACGTGATTTATGTATGTTTGTTATGTATGTACATATTCTTGATACCGATTCGTGTGGAAACCTACATCTGCGAAGCAATTTAATGGTGTGTGTGAAGTTTCCGCACTGGGCCCGCGTTGGAACTACTGCGCCCAGCAGTGGGACGTATATAGGCTGCTGATGATGATGATGATATTTTTGATAGACCGTGATATCGGAAGCTTATAAAAGATTATAAGCATCTTAGGACAATTGACACCAAGTGACCTACTACCAAATTAAGCAAAGCTTGTGCTAGGATACCAAGAAACCGATATACACAGTTATGTTACAAGGTCCGTCCGGATCGCTACCACCATCTTACTCACTAATCCTGCCGCTAAGTAGCAGAGCTTGCACTGCTGTGTTCCGGTGTGGAGAGTAAGACAGCCGGGGAAATTACGGGCACAAGAGGCATTTCATCTTAGTCCTCTAGGTTGGCAACGCATCTGCAATCCCCCCGGGGTTGCGGGTGTCTATGGGCAGTGGTGATCACTTACCATCAGGTGACCCACTTGCTCGTTTTCCTTCCTATTCACATAAAAAAAGATAAAATATATGTACCTAAATATATATTAAACATCCTAGACTCGAGCACAAACCTTCGTATTTTCTGTATATCGCACCCAAGACCTCAAGTTTCACAACCTGGGACCTTACCATGACGTCTTAATGCGATCCAATTCCGACTCAGTTCAGGTTTTAGCTATAATTTTTGGTACGGATTTGACAGCGAGCGAAGGCTACCCAGTCGTCGATAGTTGTAATATGTCTATAAGCCAATTAATTATACATATTTGAGAGTAAAATTAACATGATAGATAGAAAAACAAATTGAGCATAATCCCGCAGAAAAACCGGCCAACAGCGCGGTGAAATAATTAGTCCACCGCTTCGGTTTCGTTTTTAATTGATTGCATAGTAAAATAGTGTTCCCGTATTACCGTATCCAACGCTCGCGCGTCCGCCCCCGCGCTGACTCAGGCGCAGCTTCCTCTATGACAAGCCTAGCCTAGTCTGGCCTAGTGCAACGAACTGCAGCGATGACTCGCATACTAAACATCCAGACGAGTGATAACTACCAATTAAGTTTTCGTACATGACTGTGTCATAAGACCTTCAGAGTTCTTTGCCTGTGAAATACCTGTGAAGATAATAAGAAAGAAAGAAAGAAGACATTTATTCCTTTTTGCAAGACATACAAATATAAGAGAATATACACATTATTATAGAAAATAAACAAGAAAAAAAACACAGTCATGAAAAATAGATCATCAGCATTGTGTGTGTCTTCGCAAAAGTGAAACTGTCGCTGGCTCAGCATTACGCTGAGGTGTTAGACACCTGCAGCACTGATTTTCAGCCAGAACCGTCTATGACTCACGAAACGATACACAGATAAAATATACTACATAATCCATAAACTTTTACGTAAACAAAGCAATAAATAGATAGAACCCGATTAATGTGTAACTAAAAAAATACATAAATAGATAGATCTGTTCAAAGTCTGAAATGCCTGTCAAATGTAACCCTGCGGGCTTTTGTTTGGTCGAGCGAGATTAACAAGTCTTTAATCTATAGTCAAAAATAGTAATCAATTACTGAAAGACGACCATTTCGTATAACTGAGGCAAGACTATAGATCACAGTTTCGCAGTACTAATAGAGAAGTAGACTTTAGCCGTACTCGTAAGGCGTAGACAGCACACATTCGCCTTTTTGCACAAATGTTCATATGTATCGCTATTATAATAGAACCTTTGCGATTTTATTATATTATAACAGTAAATAGATTAAAGAGCAAAAGTGCGTCTGGGCCTTACAGATGTCAAGCACTCCCACTTTTGAAGAAGGCTGGGTCTTCGACGTTATTCGACTTCAACGATCATTTTGATAAACATACGCATTCACGCGGGTCAACCAACATTTTCCAGGAAAACAACAAACGTTAGAGCTACCAGCTATACTAGTTTCCTCAAAAGTGCATTGAACCTCTGCTGAGCTGCATACGAAATCGTTTCATTGACGCAATTCGCGGGTGCCTGATGAATCAGTGAAAAAATAAATAGTAGCATTAGGCACGCACGTAGGCAGCCATTGCAGTCGACACTTTGTTAATAATAAAGCTACTTTTTTATCCTCCGACCGGTCTGACTAGATCTAGGATTGTAGAGGCGATGATACGACCGGAAATACCGATACTGTTTGTGAAAGTAGTCTTTCGATTTAGAGGTTAGTGATTTGAAATGGGCTTGCATATAGGTATATAGCACGGAGAATATGAAGATGCTGATGCCGGTAAAGTATGCATGATTTGGATGAATACGCATTGCAAACTCTTTGTATAGATGTAGTAGAGTTTATATACATAACTCACGTCTTCATCCCTTACGGGGTAGACAGAGCCTAAGGTGACATGACCTAAAGGCCACGTTTAGCATGATTGTGGGTGTATGGGTGGAAAGTGGAATGAAGTGATGGGTTGCCAGCTGCATCGCCTATAACATGATTCCTAAGTTTTTTACCCATTCCCTCGACTTTACCTTCGGCTTTACCATCTACGCGGAAAGAGAAGCAATTGGAACATTCTATGTTTTTTCTTTGCTCCCAGATCAGGATGGACGGGTGCGGTGTAAACTTAACATTAGGTACTAAGTGCAGATATAGATATGCTACTTAAGAATGAAAACTTAAACAATAACATTTTTTTAAATGCAAACGGGCATTTTCTAAAAAGAAATCCACTAACCCTTTTGCTCGAATTACACAACTTCGATGGCAGTTCTGCTCAGAATCCCGAGCACTATTGATTTTAGTATAATGCTAAGTGTCCTTTTTTATCTTTTTTCCGTTACTTCTTCATAGACATTTATATGAGAGTAACAAAATGGAACGTTGAAAATTGTATGAAAACGGACACTTTTTGGCTTATACTAAAATCAATAGTGCTCGTGATTCTGAGCAGAACTGCCATCGAACTTGTACAATTTGAGGAAAAGGGTGAGTGGGTTTATTTTGAGAACAATACCCAAACAACAAGCAACGACTCCGACGACAACGAGAATTAAGAGATTGATGAATCTGGATGAAGCGAAAAAGGTATGTCAAGATAGTAGCAAGCGGAACAAATCAGTCTGTCTACCCTTTTGGAAAGAGGCATGACGTAAAACGTACGTAAAAAGCAATGAGAGCCGAGTTGGACTAATTCGTTTCATTTCGCGAACGCATGTACATCGTTCACCTAACCCCCCAAAATGGCCGTACACCTCACGGAAGTTATAATTCCATGTCACGCCTTATAAATTCCTTTTAACACCAAAATAAATTTTCGGCCCCGCACGTTAAGAGTTCAAACCACCACGGCTGGCCTTGGTCCAACAATTTATTGGGAATAATTTTGATTTAACTACCTCCTTCATTAACATTATAAATAATTATCATTTTAATTCCGTCTGCACCGGAATAGGAGTCGGTTAATTAATGCTAATTATTACGAGCAACTAGTTTTATGAATGAAATATTCGTAATAAAGTTTCTTGTGCGTACTTTCAAGACAGACGTATGTCTTTGTTTCAATTATTTCGTGCAAATTATAGTTGGAAATGTTACTATGCGAAATTAAGGCAATTTGTAATGAAATAAAGTTTAATTTTGTTGTGAATTCGTGAATATTGGGTGTTTCGGTTATTTAGTCGCACCGTAGTAGTGTCGGAAATATCTGTTTTCGCCTTCATTATCATCACTCTTTGCGTTTTGTTTATGTTTACTTTTGCCAGCCAGTAGAATTTATTAAAAATATATTTCCATTTGTATCTGGCCACTTTTGATACGACGCGTCAACGAAAAAAGAAACAAAATTTAAATGAACGTGTCAAATTCGAAAATAGAACGAAGCCGCACACCTACCTACAATACGACAACGACGACTGACAGATGCATTTCGAACGGAACGGTTATATTAAAAAGGCTGTCAGTATAGTTTCAAAACATTGTTCCCTGATTCACGTTTCCGGACTTTTCCGCTGGCGTTTTTTCGAAAACTGCGCGTAGTAACGCGTCTTTGTCCGTGTGGCCTCGGGCGCGGTCGTAAAACTAGTATAAAGTCGCAGTTTCGGATTCGGCATGTTAATATAATATTCAGTCAGTGGGAGCCAGCTGCTCGGTGGCCGCCCTTGACTCGCGCCGCCGACACGCGCAAATTGCCGATGCCGACCTAGACGTGCCTCCGAGACGTATCACAAATTTTTTATCTCACGACTCTTAATACCATTTCCGCGAAAAAGTAAAAGCGTTTTTTAACCGGCCAGTGTCACCGGCCCGAGCGTGACAAAATAAAAAGCCATAACAAAGGTGATTTTAGTAGGAATTCGATTTATTTGAATTTCGGCCGAGCTAAATCTGGAATGTAGGTGTCAATTTTTAAATAAGAAAATTCTTTAAAACGTCTTAGCGTGATATTTTTTAGCGACTTATGTCACTACATAGTATAAAAAAAAATACAGACGAATTGAGAACCTCCTCCTTTTTTTGAAGTCGGTTAAAAACAAAGTCGCTTTCCACTCTCTGTCCCTATGTATGCTTAGATCTTTAAAACTACGCAACGGATTTTGATGCGGTTTTTTTAAGACAGAGTGATTCAAGTGGAATGTTTATATGTAGGTATGATACATGCATAATATACTGTGCGAAGCTGGGGCGGGTCGCTAGTGTATAATAAAGCATTTTAAAAACGCACATACATAGGTAGGTACGTAAAACGTTGCAAAAAAATAATAATAATAATATCAGTATAAGATTTTGTACTGATTTGTTGTATACAATAAAGTATATTTATATTGTATTGTATTGTTAACATAAACGTCACGCAAACTAGTGTCACGTAAATAAATAAATTGTTTAAAAAATAACGAGACAACGCTAATACATTGTAGTGCCTATGCCATTACACCAATAGAAGAGTTAAAGAGAAAAATACACACTCCCAAAGACGCAAAAACAGTAAGTGCTACGCAGATACGATCTATCGGCTCCAGAATCATTCGCCCGCTCACGCCGGCCATCGCCGTAGCAACAATCTCATTGTGTCAAATAAAGAGGCCTCACGTGTGTTCATTTCATATCGATCTAGTTTTTTATAGAAAGCTTTTTATCGGCAGGAACCATTAACAATCATTGATGGAAAGAACTGGCAGCTTTTATAGACGGCTTGTTTTGTAGAAAAAAAAGTTAGAAAAACACACAGACAGCTGACATCACGCGTTCGCGCCAAAATTAAAGGCGATGGCATCGCAAAAAGACTGCCCACGTGAAAAAAAACTGATTATGAACGGTCACTCGCACAACGCTGCCATTAGAGCGAGCCATCTGAATAGTGGTTCGAGGAATTTCATGTTTTGATTAGCAAACCGTAAGAAATAAGCGTTTGTTTTTTTTCAGCGGCCATGACACCTTATACCCGAAGTCGTTTAACGAGCCCGTTCTTTTTTTTGCACTCTAGAACGCTAGTTTTTAATTAGGCATACATAACGTTTTCTTCTCTTTTTTTAGCTGTGCTATTCGCACGACTTGATCTCATTTTTCTTAGCAGAATTTGATTTATTACACAGCCTTCCTAATTAAATTAAATTATAATGGACAATTTCAAACCCCACACATGTATTTATGGTTCAGTTCAGAAATTAACATGGCATAGACACAACGCAAGAGCAAGTGAACGAATTTGTTTTCATCGCTAGCAACACTTTTTGTTATACGAGGTCTATGAACGATGATCGTTACTTGTCGCAACTTGTAGACTCGTGGGAGACCGGCCGGCCAATAACCAGGATGCTAAAACGAAACGCTGCTTTAAAAAAATATGTTTCAAAATCTTCGCGCCTAAAATATTTTTAGTCGTCAAATTATTAAATTATATACTGACCCGGCAAACTTCATTCAGCCTTACAATCAGAGATGGCACTGTATTGTATATGAAAAACGAATTAGAAAACGATTTTTCTTCGTATTTTTAATTATGTTATTCGGGGCGGAGACAAACAATCAAAGATTATACAAATCTACGCATTCGTTCTCGAGTTGTAACACTACTTTGTTCTATATAATTATGGAAAAATATAAAAATGAAAAAAAAAATAAAAAGTGTTTATTCCAAACAAATATAAAAGATGTTCATTTTTTACTTTATTAGTTGATGTTACATAATTTTTTAAACTGGAACTAAAGAGTTCATTCTTAAAAGGTTTTTAATCTAAAGCGTTATAAGGCATCTTCCTTTCTATGTGGCCAGCAACTTTTCCCTCTACTAATAATGATAGTCCAACACTGTTTGGTGTTGAATGGTCCATTAATCATGAATGGGAGTGATTTATTAACCGCCTGATGCCTCATTTAAATAGAATCATTGATAGCTTGCCGAATATCGGCCGTGTGTCGACACCCCAACAATGTACACGATAAGTTATGGTTTATTTGTTTATTGTGTAATTAAAAGATAATTGCTGCTTTATAAACATGATTTGTAGACTATCATTAATGCAAATTTATTATAAATAAGTATTTTCTCTGACATGTGCAAAAAAATTTAACTGTGCGATTGCAAACAGGTACCTAAATCAAGGTAGTCGCTAACAAACGCCGTATAGGTATTAAGTAAAAATTGGATTATTAAATTCTTCCATACACCTGTAACATTTATTTTTATCTGAAAATAGGGGTTTTCTTGATAGGAACGCGTAACGCGTATTCCCCTCCTTTCACGATTGGATTACCAAGTGCACCATAAACTTGGCAGACTGCGTAAAGAGCCTTGGCCGGAATGGGATTTTAAAAAATAAACAGAATCCGAAGACGAAGGAAGCAATATTAGTATTTGAATCGGATAGGTGTGAGTGATTTCGAAATATATACACTCTGTGGAAATATATAACGTAGTACAATGAATTTATTTTGTACTAGGTGTTGCCCGCGACTACGCCTGCAAACCTCATATCTCATGTGCCATTAATTTCATCAGCCGTACTATCCACGCCGAAACATGGGAGCGCAAACATTGCTGCTTGGCGGCAAGATTAACTAGAGACGGCGGTAGCTATCCATACGTACCCTGCACAAGGTCTTACCACCCGATAAGAATTAAGAACTCCTAGCTTCTGCCCGCGACATCGTCTGCGTAGAATTATAAATAAAAACCTTTGTCTTGAACCACTCTATCTATTAAAAGAAACCGCATCAAAATCCGTTGCGTAGTTTTAAAGATGTAAGCATGCATAGCGGAAAGCGACTTTGTTTTATACTATGTAGTGATGAGCCATTAATTTCCTAGCGCAAATATTGGCGGCAGGATTACCTAGAGATTGTGGTAGCTATCCATACGTACCCTGCACAAGGTCTTACCACCCGATAAGAATTAAAAACTCCTCATTTTGTTACATAAATAACGCTGTCGCCCCGGGTTACAACAATGGCGCGCGTGGATCCCACAAAACCCCGGTGAAAAATAACATTATTGCATAACCATTTTAACACGCCCTTGACCTGCCTTTGTATGGTATTAAAAAGTTATAGAAACGGATCTTTCCCCTTAAAAGTAAACAAAATCCTTAATGGGTATGTAAATGGCGCGCGTTTAATTTGGGCGGGCGCAGGTAGCGCCCCCGCGGGCGCGGGCGCAGGGCAGGGGCGGAGGCGGGAGCGGGCGCTGGGATACAACATTAGCAAAAGGCGAGTCCCCATCTGCGAGCCGCAACCGTAACTATTGCACGTCACAGTAACAAAAAACACTATTGTGGACGCGCCGGCGTTCGAGAGCCACGGCTACACTAGCGTTTTTGGTTAATGTAACATGCAACAGTTATGGTCGCTCGCAGATGAGTCCCCAGCTCCACTTCTTACTAAATCAGTACATATTTATGTAATTATAAAATTAGTTTACTAGACTTGAGTCCTCCGCCGCGTCTCTAAGTCTGGTATGTCTGTCTGTTTATCTGTTCGCGATAAACTCAAACTACTGAACGGATTTTCATGCGATTGTCACCAATGAATAAATTGACTCCTGAGGATTATTTCCATATTTAATTTGTTAAGGTTTTTTGTAAATTGGTTGAAACTACTTCTTGAACTACTAATCAAAGCGTACACATACGAGTACATACATACAAAGAGACTATTAGTAGTACATACATACGGCGGCGGGAAGCGACTTTGTTGTATACTACGTAGAGATTCCAAGAAAAAGAGTTCAGCATTTTTGCTCTCGGAAAAACGTTGTTAAAAAACACACAGAACGTTTAAAAATTAAATTAAACCATGATTTTAATATTTTTACGGAATCTTTAACGCCTGCTGGTTTTCAAATACAACCTTTCCCGCTTCAGCTTATGCCTCGAGCCCCATTGTTTCGACCAAAACCTCACGTTGACATTTAGGAGACCCCAAAGTGTTTGTTGCGCACAAAACGATTAGCTTTTTATTCGAACAAGAACAACTAACATTTGCTAACGTGGACGGAGCCGCACGCTTTCTAACAACCCGTTCAGCTGTTTCGGGGCTACAGTAAATAATACGTAAGAAAGAAAGAAAGAAGACATTTATTCCTTTCTGCAAGACACACAAATATAAGAGAATATTACACAATTTTATAGAAAAGAAACAAGAAAAAAAAACACAGACATGAAAATTTTAATGTGTGTCTTCGCAAAAGTGAAACGGTCGCTGGCTCAGCATTACGCTGAGGCGTTAGACACCTGCAGCACTGATTTTCCTGCAGAACCGTCTGTGACTCACGAAACGATACGTCTTTATCCCTGGGACAGACAGAGCCCAAGGCAACAAGACCTAAAGGCCACGTTAAACGCCACGTTTACCATTGTGTGCGTATAGGTGGAAATGGGAATCAAAATAGTGACGAGTTGCTAGCCGCATCGCCTTTAACATTCCTAAGATTTTTGCCCGTCCCCTCAATTGCATTTACCATCTGCGCGGGAAGAGAAGCAACTGGCACATTCTATGTTTTTTCTTTGCACCAGACCAGCATGGACTATCCTATCCTACTTAATATTATAAACGCGAAAGTTTGTAAGTATGGATGGATGGATGTTTGTTACTCTTTCACGCCAGAACGGCTGGACAGATCTGGATGGAATTTAGAACATAGATAGATTATAGTCTGGAATAACACATAGGCTACTTTTTATCCCCTATTATTTATTATAAACGATTTCTTTGCAGACGAAGTCGCGGGCAACAGCTAGTACTACTATAAATACTGATTATTGACCACTATTATAATGAAATCTACATTCGAGTCAATAACTTTATAATTTCATTATGTTCTATTATTTTTGTACACAACACTCTTGGTAATGTGCCGTAATGAATACCCCGATGCTATGATGATGACGCGGCGCAGCGCCGAAACCGGGTAACTTTACATTTCAAGAAAACATTTTACATTAGAAAGAGAGAGATGACATGCTGATATTGTAAAAGACTTTATTATTTCAGTAGTAAGGCAAAGAGAACGAATGGATACGGCAAGAATATGTTTGTACTATGCATTTATTTAGTATGAATTAATTCTACTAATATTATTGCGGTGATTATGTTTGTATGTTTGTTAATCTTTCACGTTAAAACTGCTGAAATAACAAAGAAGGCATTTTTTTATTAGGAATTTCCCACTAATTCGGCATTCACGTACATAAAATACTGAACGGATATTCTTCGACGTTATACAATGATAACGAGATTTCCGGGAAATCCCATGGTATTTTTGAAAACTTCGATGGGAATTCTGTAAAATCTCCGAGTGTCCATTCGATTGCCAAATAATGCTACACGCGAGGAAGCCGCCGGTCAAAGCTAGCAAACAACCTGTATATTCCTAGTACTTAACGAATCGCTTCTTCCATGCTGGTCTGGGAGTAAAGAAAAAACATAAAATTTACCAATTGCTGCTCTTCCCGCGCAGATGGTAAAAGCCCATCGAGGGTGTACACGACTGTGTACATGTAACCTTGTTTTGTCTATGTTTTTGTTCTTTTTTTATTGATTAGCGCCGTCTTTTTTGGTTATTAATAATGTCAAGTTGTAAAATAAACGTATATGGTTTCATGAATCGCTATTTTTAATATTAGTTAGCCAAAGAGGGAATGGGCGAAAGTGCGGCTAGCAACCCATCACTATTTTTATTTCCCTTTCCACCACGCCCTTAATCATGCTAAACGTGGCCTTAACGTTTTGTTACCTTAGGCTCTGTCTACCACGTAAGGGATAAAGACCGGATACATGAAAACAAACTTCTCAAAATAACCTCAAGCAGAATTCACCAAGAAAAACAACAAGTACACCTCATTCAATAAATCTTACTTAAAATTTACCGCAAGTAGCCAAATGCAAGTAACTTCAAAAATGGATAAACCGCGACTTACACCGTTTCTCTTGTCTCACGCCACTACTACGTGTTTATTCACGTATTTATGTGGCAACACCGATGTATTTGTTGGTGGTAACAAGATAGAGTCGTTACGTTATTACTGTTACAATTTGAGTTACCACGCTTCGGCATAGGGCCTGAGGATGTTTTAAGGTTAAGGTACACTACAAGAGTTTATATAGCATTGATTTAATATTACATATCATAATTATAAACGTGCTTATTTCGATGGGTCTATATCGGATGATCGAACAATTATTGTCTGGTCCGAATTTATACTGAAACCACCGACTTTTCAGCAAAATTAATAATAAATCTAACCTAACCCAACCTATTCTACAAAACCTATGTAAAATAATTTCTGAAATATTTTCAGCTTCATCTGGAGAAACTTTAGAACAAACGATCATTCGACCAAACTTTGCGTTAGACCAAACAATTGTTCGACCAAACGAAGGGAAGTTCAACCAAATTTCGATATAGTCCGTTTTGGTCTACCATTCAGTCCTATGAGTAGGAATAACGCATAGAAAATTCCGTTTAATCCCACTTTTTAATCCCACCGTTTAATCCCACATAGGATTCAACGGACGAAATTATCCGATCAGTTCTACAGTCTTGTTACCTTAGGCTCTGTCTACCTTGTAAAGGATATAGACATCATTTGTGTATGTTTATGTATCTATGTATGTATGCGTTTCGAAGATCTGTCAATAAATGTAAATCTCCTTAAAATGAACGATGTCAAATTAAGGAGCGACCACACCGCTGCGTATACGCAGTGACGTGTCGCATGCGTCACGTTCTCTCACCGTTTCTTCACACATTTTGTTGCGTAAACCGTCGACGTTTTACAAACTGGTGTGGCCGGACCTTAATGCACAAAACATCGCTTTTGAACTGTGCTACAGGCTTTCCCTGAGTTAGCGTTGATCGATGCACCGCGCGGGTTATGATAAAAATTTAATGCGTTCCCGATGTGTTAGCAGAAGGCTTTGAAGCCGCCGTGGCGACTTGTTGCATTATAGAATGACACATTGACATTAACTCAGCATTGCTTGTCATACAATCAATATTTTACATGATTACGGAGTAACTACGACACTCTCTCTCTTTTCTACAGTTTGACAACAAAAATAATGCTCCACAATGTACCGGCGCAGTAGACCAATTTTAGTAGCGCGGGAAACTCTGGCGCTGTTATTGGTCGATCGATTTCGTACCAACAATGGCAAAATCGTGTAAGCGGGACAGAGCTAAGAATGCAAAGCAAGCAATACACTGCCAGTTGCGCTTGCAAATAAAGTTCAATATAGATTATTTACACGTTCGGCTACCATCGGAAACTGGTCTGCGCTTCTCTGCGCAAACGAATACTGCCGATGCGCATTATATTTGTTGTCAAACTGTACAAACTTTTATTTAACAATTTTGAAAGAAGTTATTTCTATCAAATGAATCGAGAATATTTACTTCTTGATTTTTTATGTTTACTTTTACGGTTTCACCGTTACAAATTAAATTTCTAAACGACACTGAAAATTAGAACGCATAGAAAAATCCGAAAAGTAAAGCTAGGGGCGGGAATCGAACCCGACTCCTCGTCGTTCCGTGACGCTATGGGTGGTGTAGGGGTATAGCACGCGTCACGGAACGACGAGGATCCGGGTTACTCTCTCTCTCTCTCCCTCTCCCTCCCTCTCTCTCTCTCTCTCTCTCTCTCTCTCTCTCTCTCCCTCTCCCTCCCTCTCTCTCTCTCTCTCTCTCTCTCTCTCTCTCTCTCTCTCTCTCTTTCTTTCTGTATAGAATCTCAATTTCAATCTGACATTTACGCACATACGTAGGTACATAGATTTACGTTATCTAAACGTACGAAAGTATGACTAATGTATGTAATTACCTCAATTTGCATATAAAAAGATCCATGTAATTTCGTACTTACGTCTTTACTATGACACGGTTCCATTATTGAAGTTGGCCGTGCGTATTTAGTACTGTGTCGCAGCAAAGCGTGGTTGTTAACATACGGACCACCTACTATGCCCAAACGGCTCATTGACTAGTTTAATTATATTGCAACAACTACGCCCATTCGTTTGGGCATATTATATATGTGTTAATTCTGAGGCGTTCTTCCTACTTCCAATTGTAAGGTCGTTGATCTTAAATCCGTAATGAATCTTACTAATATTACAAATGCGAAAGTTTTTGACGATGTGAGTGAGTGTGTATGTTTGTTCCTTCTTCACGCTAAAATTAATGGACGGATTTGGATAAAAATTGGAACGAAGATAGCTGGTACCCCATATTAAAACATATGCTACTTTTGAACGTATATAATTATTACAGAATATACTATCAACATCAGTAGACTTATTGTCTAACTCGCTCGCAATCGCCATCGTGTTCATTTTGACAGTCCATGTATGGGCTGACAATTGGCATCGGAATCTAGCTGTCACATTCATACAAGAACTGTCAAAATGAACACGATGGCGATTGCGAGCTAGTTAGACAATAAGCCTACTGTTGTTAAATTTAATTCTATGCGGACGTCGCGGGCAGAAGCTAGTCGTGTTATAAATGAAGTTACTTTTGCCTTCTTCTGACTGACTTAATCAAAACTACCTAACCTTTAACAAACAGTAATAAGAACCACGGCGGGAGTCATCCTGAACGGCATATACTATGTACTATCGACGAACAAATCGATTCCTGAACCACCGTAGAACCATTTCACAGTAAACGTCTCCAGGATTCTCCTTGCCAATATAATGTGACGTCACTATGATATTTACTGAGAAAACGGACCACAATGGGTCCGAAATGAATTAGTAACGAGTAGACGTCTGAAAATATGCCGTGGAACGCCCGCCATTGGTCGATTCTACACTCTCCGTCTAATACATATTACGTTTAACGTTTATATTATCATTCAATATAAATTACATCATCACTTAAAATTCAAATTCAAATTCAAAAAACTTTATTTTGGACCAAAAAAAGTGCATAGTGTTAGTTACAATTGGGCTTGACGATTTTTCTAAAGTTTTTAATTTTATAAAATATACAGCTCAACGGAAAAATCTGTAACTTTTTTTCTGCAGCTAAGGCTGTTTATTCCTATCAATAGAAAAATCATCAAGCACTTTTCTAATAATCATGCATTCCCAATTACATAGGGTTAGTTAAGAAAAAAAAAAAAAAAAAGCACCCAACTATATAGAAGCGCCAGGGCGCGGCGACGGCTGGCGCGGGCAGCCGCGCCCAGCGTACCGTCGAGACGAATCCCACCGCTGGGCCAACACGCTCACGGAAATTCAATGTCAAAGAGTTTATAATAATACTAGCTGTTGCCCGCGACTTCGTCCGCGCAGAATTCGCTTATCGCTATCCCGCGGGAACTATGCAAATTTCCGGGACAGAAACTATCCTTCCTCGGGACTTGAACTATCTGTATACCAAATTTCAGCAAAATCGGTCCAGCGGTTCAAGCGTGAAAAAGTAACAGACAGACAGACAGACAGACAGAGTTACTTTCGCATTTATAATATTAGTAGGGATAGGGATTGAAATCGTCATCTCCAAATAAAATTTTAAATAAATACAATACTGTATGTAACCTCATTAAGATCGGAGGATCGCGCTGGATGCAAGCCGCTTCCAACCGGTCTTATTGGAGATCTAAAGTAGAGGCCTATGTCCAGCAGTGGACTTGTAATGGCTGAGATGATGATGGTGATGTAAACTGAAATAAAAATATTATCAATGCCAATCAACCCAGCTTTTCAATTGCAATCATCTCGGCACCAATGGAACCGAATCCTATTTGTAGCAAACACGGCAAAGTCCCCACTCTACCCCTATGTGATTTAAGAAACATCCAAGTGTTAGTTGACACACAATTATCATGGCGAAAAATCGGTAATTTCCCAAGGGAACAAACAGGTAGTACGCGACAGAAGCCAGTCACAAACACGAGGAACAACTAAGCTATAAATACTTTAATCATCTTACGACCACGTTCAGATAACGTTAGTAAACAACAAACCTAATTTAAATTAAGAGACATGGTGAGAGAGAACGGTGTTTGATGATATAGGTAGGTACTCAGAATAGTCAAAGAAACTGATTTATTTACATGAAATTACGATCTACCGTATGATGTACATGGACGATCCTATATTTATTGTAACACCTTTTCTGTACACCTATGTTTAACAAATAAATAAATTGTATTGTTTTGTATTGTATTGATAGAAAGGTCCTTAACCAACCCGGATGTCCAGTCCAGGATCAGCTTAGTACACCCACTAATACTTGGAATTACATTATATTTTTTTTGCGTCGAGGGTTAGAAATAAATAAAAATAAATAACTTAAGATGCTGCCTATGCCGTGCCTATGCTATGGCCTGTTGCATTACTCCTTGATAAGTCTTTAATAGCTCAAAGTGTCATTTGTCTATGATATCTGTCTATATTATCTTGTATCCAATAACACAAGAAAAGTGCTTGTATCGCTATTTAGCAATGGACTGCTAAGGAGACGACTATGATGACGTCCGACATGCGCTTGGCCATTTTGCTCAAAGTTATAACAGCAAAAGATTTCTCGTACCTTTCTGACTGATAGGCCAGGGTCGATACCTTTGAAAATGATAAAAAGTAAAATAAAATTATAGTAGGATGAAACCCATTAGAAAAGGTAGAGAATATTACAAAAATTAAAGGAAAAATAAATTACGGTCGATCTGAGGTCGGGAAGGGGGGAGGGGTGAGTTTTTAAGGGTGAAAAACGGTTTATCTCGATTTCCGGCGAAACTACAAGTCTTATGAAAAAAAGTTAAATGGCAAAGTTGTAGGTAATAAAAAGATCTACAACTTTTGCTTTTACACTTTTTTCACATAACCTCAAAATTTATGTGAAAAACTCAAATAACCAAGTTTTTGGTTTTTTATTTTTATCTTTTGCAAAAATAATAATTTTTTCACGAAACTTGGTCAAAACTTACCTTTTTATGTCCCGAACTTACAGTAATTTTTTTGATTTAAAAGATTCATTTTTTCACCTTATTTTGACTTAATATCGAAAAAGCACCCTAATTTTCAATCGTAAATTCTCACGTCAAAATATCTGTTTTTTTTAAAAAGTCGGTGGCCTTTTTGTTCGTTGAAATCTCTACTTTCTGATGGTATAAAAAAATATATACATTACAATGGTAATTTTTGTCAGAAAATGCAAAAAAAGGAAAAAATCATTGTTCAATTTTGAGCTATTTATTTAAAATTTACACCTTAATTACTCGTTAAACGTAAGATTACATGTTACATTGATAAACAAAAAAATTACGAATCCATAAAACATAAAGATTGGAAAAAACATGCGAAAATAATTGTTCTAAATATTAAAAAAATAGGATTTAAAGGAGATTTCATCTAAAAAATGTGACTGTTGCAATATTTTTCAGTAATAAAGTTGATTTATTAAATTCTAATTACATTTATGTCATAGAAAATCTCATCTTACTAATATTATAAATGTGAAAGTTTGTTACTCTTTCACGCCAGAACGGCTGGACAGATCGGGATGAAATTTGGAACATATATAGATTATAGTCTGGAATAACACATAGGCCACTTTTTATCCCGGAAAATTGCGCAATTCCCGTGGGATAGCGATAAACGAATTCTATGCAGACGAAGTTGTGCGCAACAGCTAGTAATACATAAATATACATGTAAATCGTACTATTGAATTTCGATACTTTATACTGATTACGTCATTCATAATAATTTTCTTAAATACAATAAAAATAGGATTTGAATCCTATTTTTAAATATTTAGAACAACTATTTTCGCATGTTTTTTGCAATCTTTATGTTTTATGGATTCGTATTTTTTTTGTTTATCAATGTAACATGTAATCTTACGTTTAACGAGTAATTAAGGTGTAAATTTTAAATAAATAGCTCAAAATTGAACATAATGTTTTTTTCCTTTATTTGCATTTTCTGACAAAAATTACCATTGTAATGTATATATTTTTTTATACCATCAGAAAGTAGAGATTTCAACGAACAAAAAGGCCACCGACTTTTTAAAAAAAACAGATATTTTGACGTGAGAATTTTCGATTGAAAATTAGGGTGCTTTTTCGATATTAAGTCAAAATAAGGTGAAAAAATGAATCTTTTAAATCACAAAAAATACTGTAAGTTCGGGACATAAAAAGGTAAGTTTTGACCAAGTTTCGTGAAAAAATTATTATTTTTGCAAAAGATAAAAATAAAAAACCAAAAACTTGGTTATTTGAATTTTTCACATAAATTTTGAGGTTATGTGAAAAAAGTGTAAAAGCAAAAGTTGTAGATCTTTTTATTACCTACAACTTTGCCATTTAACTTTTTTTCATAAGACTTGTAGTTTCGCCGGAAATCGAGATAAACCGTTTTTCACCCTTAAAAACTCACCCCTCCCCCCTTCCCGACCTCAGATCGACCGTAATTTATTTTTCCTTTAATTTTTGTAATATTCTCTACCTTTTCTAATGGGTTTCATCCTACTATAATTTTATTTTGTCTCAAAAATTATCGACCCTGGCCTATGACGTCTGTCATCGCGATTGTAAAACCAGTCGCTCACGCGCTCGCAACGGTGACCAGCACGTCTAGCACGAGAGCGCACAAGTCGCGTCGCGCGCGAGATAGATTGCCCGTCCTTTTCTTACTGTACCAAGAACAAAGGGACGGGTAGTCCAACTCGCGCGCGACGCAACTTTCGTGCGCTCTCGTGCTAGCGGGGCAGATACATGACCTATGACACACCCACCCAAGTCACTATGAGAACTATCATAAAAAATAAATTCATGCTACGGCTAGTTAGAAACACAGGGGTCCGATTTTTGAAAGCATATATGTGATAATACCACTCGAAAGTGATGAAAAATCGTGCTGAATTTAAAATAGGACACACAATGGCGTGTAGTTGGGCTATGTTCAGCAGTGGACTAGTAGTGATGATGATGAAGAGCACCTTACTAAAATTTGTTTGAATCATGTGTTACTTTGTAAAGGTCCATTTAATGAACAAATATGTCTTAGATAACAGGAATTTGCGACCTGAGGCTTTCTTTATCACCGATCAAAGTGTGTACACAAAATTATGTCTTCCCCTGCCCAGGACGTGGAAATTTCCGATCGCGTAGCGGGCGGTAAATTGCTACTTACGACCCGGGGCGACGTAAAATCATTTACCTTGCTACGAAGCCGCGGGCAATAGCTAGTATTACGTAAAATACCTGGCGTTAATTATGACTTTGAAATATAACAATGTTCTTATGCAAATAACGCACTCAAATAACTTTACACAGTCGTAGTAAATGAAGTCTTGAAATTAACAATTAAAACTTGAATACAGTCATAGATTCCAATCAAGCATTCAAAAGCCTATAGATAGTAAAAAAAAAAAGAATTCGAAATATGCTTGCAGTTAAACATAAAGGTCAAAATAACGAAGTTAAACGACCTTCCACAACCACGGGCTGCTTCACTCGTATAACTCTATCGCGTTCATAACAAACTTGAACCTTATGCTTGAACTTGAAGGTGGATATTAAGACTAACCAATTAAGTGAGATACGAGGTTGAGAAAGTTCATGTGTAAATAAAAAAGTATTGGGTTATTACACTATGCCATGTTGCCCAAGATAGGGTGAAGAAAAAAAGCGAAAACAGCAGGTGCGACTATACAGGCTGATGTAAATGTTTCAGTTAATTAAATTTAATAGGAAAACATTAATCCAGCTTAATAACCGACGCGTGAGATATCGCGTATAGATAAATAATTAACTGTGATTAATAAAGCGTATTGCCGACGTCGAATAACCTTTTTTTGGTCTGTTAATTTTATAGCAAAGTGAAATATTAAGTTTGTAAGAATAAAACACATGGTAAGAACTTAACAGTTCTGTGATATTTTTGTTATAATACAAGCCCATGGACAAAAAAAAACATGTGAAATGAACCAGCGTGAATGAAGCTTAGAAGGCTGTTACTATATCATAAAATAACTCTGAGCGCTATGCCGTCATTTCTGAGCGGTACAGATTTTTTCTCATACATGGAAAAAAAAACTTCCGGCACCACCACTTTAAAGCGGCACTAGGTTTTTCGACATTTATTTTTAATCATCTATAGGTAAGCTATAAAAACGCCGTAAATTAATAATTAGTCTTAATTCCTTACCTGTACCTGAGAAATTCCATAAATGTACCGGTTCATTTCACATGTTTTTTTTTCCATGGGCTTGTAGTCTATTACTGTGACAGTGAAGCTGATATATTTTCCTCCCGCCATTCTACTCTACGTCAGTTTGTCTTCATGTGGCTCGCGTCGTCATCCTTCGTCATGCTTATTAAATGAGCATTGACACTTTTATTTATAAACGCTGGTCAAGCTTACATTAACTCAAAAATAACCTATAAGTTCCAGACGACCAGCTGTTTTAGCGTAAAGAAGTAACAAACACACAAACTTTCGCGTTTATAATATTAGTAGGACTAGCTGTTGCCGTGGTTTCGTCTGCAACGAATTCCTTTACCGTTATTCCGCGGGAGCTATGCAATTTTACGGGATAAAAAGTAGTCTGTGTTATTACAGACTGTAAATCGTGTTCCAAATTTCATCCAAATCTGTTCAGCCGTTCTGGCGTGAATCAGTAACAAACATCAGGAACTAGGAAGATGGAACTAGAGGTACAGCTTTTATAGTCGTCTTCGCGTTCCCGATCAACCTGTATAGCTGCGCGGGCGCAACAGGTGCTGCGCTCACGCCACGCGTCCGGGGAGCGTCGCCGATCGCCGATTTTCCTTTGTTTACACACACTAGCGCGCCCACTTTACTACGTGTTGTTGTGTGAACGATGGACTTATTTGGAACTTAAGGGGGGAGGGGGGGGGGGGGGTTGCTTTTGTTCTTATAATACGAGTACCTACATTTAATTGTTGGCGTTCTTGGTTGTAGTGTGTCATTTGTTTGTGAGAGATATGTTTTGTTCTCGTTGTATTTTGTTTTTGAAATATATACCTTTTTAAGCAATAGATTCACCAATTATTCAAATACTAGCTGTTGCCCGCGATTTTGTTGTTGGCGCGCAAACTTGGTCACTAACTGAACCTCAGAAGACCAGGCTCAAGATCTGCCAGAGGGCAATGGAGCGCAGTATTTGGAGTGTTAGCAGAACTGACCACATCAGAAACACGGACATGAACTCGAAAACCCGAGTCACCGCTAAGCTGAAATGGGACTGGGCTCCAGAACAATGGGACTTAATCGCTAACCGTTGGGTTCTGCGAGATGGCCATCGAAGCGTTGGCAGACCAAGAAGATGGCGGGATGACTTGGACGCATATTTAGTAGAGTGGTGGGAGAACGCCCTCAACCGGGACGAGTAGCAGAAAAAAGGGGAGGCCTTTTTGTCCCAGAAGTGGTACACTAAATTGAGCTAATATAATTACAATTGCTTTATAATAACTACGTGCCGCATCAGGCCTTGTAGTATTAATTTATAACTCTATAACACTTTAACGCCACATTAAAAGAAACTAAACGTTCCTCTAAAACACTAAAAGACAGGTGATGTTGCTCGTAAAATATAAATCGCTTTAATAAATATAATTAACCGAATCGAGCCCTTTTAGACACAAAAACACTTCGAACTTTTTAACAGCACGCGCGGAGTCAGGGCTGATCCAAAGGGATTTAATGATTTATCAATGATACAAGACTAACTTTTGCCTGCGACTTCGTCTGCGTGGAATTAGTCATTAGGGTAGCTTATTTTTACGCCTTCAGCAATGTAAATAGCAAAGATTCAAATAGAGCACAAATTATACTACCCATAGAGTATCGCATCTGCGTAGTAAATTTCACCCCCCTTTTCACCTTCTTAAAATAGAATAGCATTTTTTCCCGCATCCTCCATCCATCCATACTTACAAACTTTCGCGTTTATAATATAAGTAGGATGGAACCCAAAAGCAAAATTTCAGCTGGCTAGGTCCATGGGTTTAGGCTGTGCGTCAGAACTAACATAAATATTTATTTTCGGATCTTAGAATTTTCACATTATTAACATACGTGCCAAATTTTCTTCCTGTTAATATGAACACGATGGCGATTGCGAGCGAGTTAGGTAATAAGCCTACAGGTTCGCCATTCGCCGTATGACAGTCATGTCAAGTCAATTAGGGCATGAAGCAAAAATGTTACGAATGTCTCAAGTAACACACGTAAAGAGTCAATTTAAGTGTAATAACATCAATCATTTTTCAAATGCATACAAATTACATTATTATTTGTTTAACAAATGTTTAAATGTCGCCGGCCAGCGTTATCGAAGATATATTTTCGTTTATGGCAACATAATTTATCTGTGGGGACATAAATTTGTGTCGCTGGCAACCCTGCAGCCGTGATGTATAGCTAGCACCTGCTCAGCGGCTGCGCAGTAACACAGGCTTGTAAAAAAGGATTAAGACGTGTGGATCCTTGTACATAAAGTACATTCTAATGAGCATTTGAAACGCTCATTTCAGTGAGTAATGATAATTTTTGCGGGCGGTAAGTAGGACTTTCTGCAAGGTTCGTTCGGACCACTACCGCCATCTTACTCAATCCTGCCGCCAAGCAGCATTGCTGATAGTGATATTACTGGCAACGCATCTGCAACTCTTTGGTATTGCGGATACCACTTACCAACAGGAGACCCACTTGGTCGTTTTCATTCCTTGTGTAAATAAAACGGCTTTTAACAACTGACGGTGACTGTACGGACAAACCAACTACATTAACTATAAAAAAACATCGTAATGAAACATGCAACAGATGCGTTTATCGTATATGCGTAGGCCCGATCGATTGTGCGCCCTATCACGCGACTGGGTAATAATAAACTCATATCATAAAACATTTTATATATTTTATATAATAAATCCATATAACAATATACAACTCGCTACGATAAACCCCCTTATTCATAAACACGCTGTAGGCTTCTGCTAACTTAGCAATCGTTTGTCCTTATGTCACTTTGACATTTACCTTTCACAGATAAGGACAAACGATTGATAAGTTAGCAGACGCCTGTAGAGCGTTTATGAATAAGGGGGTAAGTCTTGACGCGTTATTCGTTACATGGAACTTGAGCGCTTTCCAAAAAAAAGTCCACATGAACAATTTTTCGAGAATTTAACTATTTTGGGGTTTTCTCACCCAGAATCGTTTACCCTATCGATCCTTGTACAAAAAAAATGTGTCCCAAAATGTCCATTCCAGTTCGTCACATTTTTAAATACAAGTATGTATGGAACGTGACGAACAAGAAAATAAGTTCCACAGTCAAATCTGGGACACACTTTTTCTTGTTTTGAAACTGCAGCCCGAACAGCAATAATACAAAGTCGCTGCTCGCTGCCGCCTTAGTTAAAGCGTTCTCTTACTGATTTTACACTGTGGCACAGTACTCTTGTTCCTTTTCCAAGCAGATGTTAGCACCTTCATATAACTCTACGTTTGTTTGTATGCAGTTAGTGTGATGGGGTAACGGCACACACTTGCCTGTGTCACAGTTCTCAATGTATTCTAAAGGTTTCAATGTTCAACAGCTACAGTACAGCTAGTAACAGATAGAAAAAATCGAAGGTTACTCACCTCCTATGGGTGGTGTAGAGGTGACGAGAATCCGTATTCGATTCCTGGCCTTAGCTTTACTTTTCAGATTTTCGTGTGAAGTTCCCAATCCACGCTGGGCCCGCGTGGGAACTATAGCTCCAGCCATCTTCTCATAGGAGGCCTGTGCCCAGCAGTGGGATGTATATAAGCTGGAGATGCGTGATAACGGCACAGGGCAAACGTCACCAAAACGCATACCAATATACTTATCCTCCATCAGGCAATCTCCCTCCATAGTGTCGTTCAGGGAAAGTTTAAAGAAGATGTGGCTCGCACCATCTTCTTAAATCAATGGTAAATATTCCTTTGTTTATTGTGCTCTTTATTTATTTATTTTATGTAGTATATTTTATTGATATATATTATAGGTAGTATAAAGTAGTTTATTGACTGGTAGGTTTTAGGAATTTATGTATTATATTCGGTAAAGTTATGTATTGTGGCTCACAGTGTTTGCAATTTTTAAACTCACTCGTCCATCCCTAATATAATACTCCTTTCATCCACTCAAAGGTTGACTGGAAGAGATCCCTTAAAGGGATAAGTCCGCCTTTGTGCATGTATCTCAGTGTTTGTGAATTGTATTTTGTCTTGTTTATTTTGCACAATAAAGAGTTTACATACATACATACTTATTAGTAACGTATAACGTATAACGTATAGTGAATGCGCTAAAAAGTTCACGGTGCGCGTTGATGTCTATTATTTTCGCATATTCATGTGTTTAAATGCAATAAAGACATACACACATACCAGCGTTGCCAGTTTTTCTTACCAAGTCGGGATTTTGCAACTATTTGAGTGAAAAAATCGAGATTCTTTCGCCGAAAGCGGGACATAGTAAAAAAAACGTAAACCTATTTTAAATTATGTTTGTTTACGTGACAAAATATGATATTTATTGAAGAGATCCCTTATAGGGATAAGTCCGCCTTTGTGCATGTATCTCAGTGCTTGTCATTATTTCTCTTTGTTTTTTTTTGCACAATAAAGAGTTTACATACACACATTTTAAATCAGATTTACCAGTAGGTAGTAGTCTCCTTGCAAAGTGACGTTTGATTCAATCATACACACATAAATCACGTCTTTATCCCTCATGGGGTAGACAGAGCCTAAAGTGACAAGACCTAATGGCCACGCTTAGTATGACTGTGAGCGTATAGGTGGATACGGGAATCCAAATAGTGGTGGGTTGCTAGCCGCATCGCCTGTAACATGATACCTGAGATATTCGCTCATTCCCTCGATGGGCTTTTACCATCTGCGCGGGAAGAAAAGCAACTGGTACATTCTATGTTTTCTCTTTGCTCCCAGCCAGACCAGCATGCAAGTATAGTAAATTACACCCCGACAACGGTGAAATAAAGAACGTCTCAGATCGCAGGAATTTATGGCACGAGCCAAAGGCGAGGGCGATAAACAAGCGACCTGAGGCTTTCTTTATCGCCGCCCGAGGTGTGTACACAGTTTTACATCTTAAATTGATACTTACGGCACGGGGCGACGTAATAACTATAAAAAAGAGTAAATAAATAAATATCTTGGGACAAATTACACCAATTGACCCAGCCCCAAACTAAGCAAAGCTTGTACCTACTATGGGCACCAGGCAACGGATAAACATACTTATATATAGATAAATACATACTTAAATACATACAACATCCATGACTCGGGCACAAACATTCGTATTCATCATACAACTGTCTGCCCCTACCGGGATTCGAACCCAGGAGCTCTAGCTTCATAGTCAGGGTCACTAACCACTTAGGCTATCCGGTCGTCAGTGTACAAATAAATGTGCAATTGGGACCGAGCGCGACGACAGCGCCACGTGACAGGCGGCCATTATGGACAATATTGTCACCGCTGTCAAACAAGAAGTAAGTAAATATTGTGAAAAATATTAATGAAATCTTGTGTTATTTTACTATATTACACAATTTTGGACAATGGTAGTCAGTAATATTATTGCCAATAATATTAAAATTGTTGTTTTCAGTGAAATTTTAGAGGTTAGGTAACTTACTTTTTTTTCTTACGGCAAATATCCACTTATTTCTTTGGTCTCGTTTCCACCATGGTCTTGGAAATTGGTAAAATTTACAGTCGCTATTCTTCTTGGTGTTATTACAATTCACAACAACACATCTTACCAGGACCATATTTTTATCTCAAAAACGATTAGAAAATGTTTACTGCAATATGGATTTGACAGCTCAAGTCAGCGACAAAAATGATAATTTTAGCCGTAGCGAGCGCTGTGATCGTTTAGGCTACCCCCTCCACCCGCTTTGCACTCTGCCAATACTATTTGGCAGCTGGTAGACTTAACAAACTTATTAACTTTTATATCTAGATTATTATTTAGCCTGCCTGAACTAAGTCCTTTTTTGTAACGCAAACTAATTACGATAAGCTACATGATCTATTGCAAGCGGGATCGCCGTTTTAGATCTAAATAATAAATTGAAGCATGAATTATGTTAATAACTCAATATATATTATGTAAATTACAGACTGCAACAATTAGCTTGGCGCCATTAAATAGTTTTTCAACGTTGCGCTGGGCCAGGAGGATGTTTTCCAACAAATGGGTTATTTTGCAATTTTTACATATAACGGGTCGCTTCGCTATTATGAGCGTTTATTCCTACTGACCTGGCAACGTCGCATTTTTTATGATTTTTTTTTATTACATCACAAAAATTGGACGAAAGTTTAAAATTTTTAGGAAGTCTTTTTTTACAAGTTCTTCGTTTTTAGCGTATTAATATGTCCAATGTAATAATTAATCATGATTGACTTTTATTTTCGTGTTAAAGGGAAATAACAACATAAGATAATATAAGAAAATAAAAAAAGATAAGAAAATAAAAGTCCACCACGATTAATTATTGCATTGGACACATTGATTCACTAAAAACGAAGAACACAACACACACACACACACACACACATTTCAAACTTTCATTCAATTCTTGTGAAATAATAGTAAAAAACAGCAAAAATGCGATGTTGCCAGCTCAGAAGGAATAAACCCTCTTAAAATTATATTATCCTTTATTATTATATATCTAAAATTCTAAATATTAAATATTTGAAGCTAACGAAAACGGTTGTAATTTTAATAACTTTTCTATTTAAAGGCAAAAATTTATATTTAAGGGCCAGTTTAATTTGTGGCGCCATCTCTGGACAAATAGCTGATTTACCTGGACTGACTTTTAAGATACCAGTCAGTAGGTTGTTCAGATACCTAGAATCTTTTAAAAATAAATAAATCAAAATATGTACAAACTTATGGGCTTAATTCCACTTCCCTGTCCACCTATACGCCTACAATCATGTTGAAAGTGGCCTTAAGGTTTTGTTACCTTAGGCTCTGTCTACCCGGTAAGGGATAAAGACGTGATATATGTATGTATGTAATAAAGGTGAAAAAGTCGTAACACAAAAGGAATAAATTAAATTTTGTTTTAAATTAAACTAATTTAAAGAACAATGTACATTTTTTTTTATAAAGACTCACTAATTTCATTGACAAAAGCACATAATAAATATAACAAAATACCCCTAAAACCCACCCCAAGTAACTTAAAACTTGAAAACCCCGCATTATACACCTCCAATTAACCCCAGGAACCCTTCGAGCGGGGTGCCCACTGTGCCCGGTTAAAAAACCCCGTAAAAAACGTAAACAAACGGCACCTGCGCGCGCGCAGAGATTGGCAGGTGCGCGCCATCTGCCGGCGCACATGCCAGTTACAATGTAACCAGGGAATGCTGGTAAGGTTGGAAGGACTGCTGTATTTTTATAATATAGTATATACTATATATACCTCGTGGTAATTCAATTCTAAAAAAGTTGCCAAAGATGGCCGAATGACAATCTCACAAATGTCACTGTCAACGTGACGTTCCAGATGTAAATAATGTAAATAATCGACTTACTTAATATATCAATAATAAATAATAATATAATAATATAAAAACAGCGAGCGAAGCCGCGGGAAACAGCTCTACACCTCGCGGTAGTAAAATTCCAATAGAACTACCCTCATTCCATTCAAATGAAATAGTTTTACACCAGTAAATTTTCACTTTACAAAATTTTTAAGAATTTGTAATTGAAAAGACAAAATTAAATTAAATTCAACTGGCGGAGAAAACAATCCTATTTAAATATCACATACGCACACACACACACACACACACAAATCACGTGTTGCGACTTTGTTTTATACTATGTAGTGATAGTGATTCAGAAAGCTTACGTCATCGCATTTCAGCCACAGCACGACGGTGCGTCCAGGGCGGCGCAGGTGGCCCTCCGTCTCCTTCTGCTCCTCGAGGATGTCGCTGTGGCGGCGCCCCGTCTTCTGCCACACCTCGATCGACCTGTCAACGTGACAGCTGTCAATGTCATGCGTATCAAGTGTTGAGACTGAAAAAGGGTACGAGGGGGGGGGGGGGGGAGGGTAAGAGGGTAGGGTAGGGTTTAAACTGACATTGGCCCAAGCCTTACGGCCGCCATTAAGGGAGAATAGAATAGAATAGAGGGTATAAAAATAACATACGACATCGTTGCAATAACATTACAAATTCGAAAGTTTGCGATTGATTTTTGTTACTGTTTTATGCCAAAACGGTGGAACAGATCAGAATGAAATTTGGCACAGAGATAGATTATGGTCTGGAATAACACATAGGCTATTTTATGTCCCGGAAAATTGCGAAGTTCTCGCGGCATAGTGGGAATGGGAACAGCTAGTATTACAAATGCGAAAGTTTGCGTGTATGTACGGATGCATGAATGGATGTTTATTAAGATATGCAATACAGGAAACTTTGTATGGAAATTGGGTATTTTTTTTTGCCGCTGTAGTATATAAAAGTTATAAAAAGTTTACTTAATTTTTACCTCCGTGTTGCATTGAAACCGTAAATAGGCAGTAAAAATAGCTACATTAATAAATACTATCATCCATATCTATGTCAAACAATCTTAAAAATATTATAAAGGCGAAAGTTTGTAAATTTGAATGTTTGGATGTTTGTTGCTCTTTCATGGCAAAACGGCTAAACTGATATTATTGAAATTTGGTACAGTGATAGTCACAGCCCCGTGAAAGGACATAGGATAGTTTTTATCCCAGGGTACCGCATAGTTCCCGCGGGATTTAACGCAGACGGGCATTTATCACAAATGTTTACATAGTTTTTAACTCCGTGTTGCAACCTTAAAAATAGCTATATTACACTATCATCTATATCTACGGCATGCAATATAGCAATAAAACGACGCCATCAATAGAATTACCCTTCTGAGCGCACCCGTCAATCACTAAATGACATCTTATCATTGCAAAACGATCTCTAAATAAACTAAATTGTCAATGATAGCAATCACAATTGTCGAATTAACAGCTATAGTAATAAGGGCCTTTTCTACGAAGGCTCACTGAAAATTTTTAGTGTGCATGTACGGTCAAGTGCAAAAATAAGTATCGATACGAACTTCTCAAAAAATTGTCCCACGACCTTATTACGCCGGTGTAAGAGCGTATGGTACTTATTTTTGAAACTTTGACTAGATACATATTATTACACTTGACTGTACATAAACAAGTGACTGCAGCAGAGCGAAACTTTTTTCGGATGACAGCAGGCTTATGTTACACCATCGCGACAATTGTTTATGACAAGTTACATTTCTGTTTTTATTACAAAGTATGCAAGAATAAACGCTGGACAGTTTCATAATGACCACGCATTGCAAAAAATTTGGAGGTTCTCAATTCGTTTCAATTTTGTTCATATACTTTTATTTAAAATAGAGATAACTTTAGGTCATAGAGTTATAGACTACAAGCCCATGGACAAAAAAAACATGTGAAATGAACCACCGTGAAACACGCTTAGAAGGCTGTTACTATGTCATAAAATAACTCTGAGCGCTATGCCGTCTTTTCTGAGCGGTACAGATTTTTTCCCATACAGTGAAAAAAAATGCACTAACTTCCGGCACCACCACTTTAAAGCGGCACTAGGTCTTTCGACATTTAGTTTTAATCATCTATAAACTATAAAAACGCCGTATTAATTTTAGAAAAGAAATTAATAATTAGTTGTAATTCCTCACTTGTACCTGAGAAATTCCATAAATATGTACCGCTCAGAAAAGACGGCATAGCGCTCAGAGTTATTTTATGATATAGTAACAGCCTTCTAAGCGTGTTTCACGCTGGTTAATTTCACATGTTTTTTTTGTCCATGGGCTTGTAGTCTATTAGTTAAGGTTACTCTTATTAAAAAATAAGACAAAAAAACATACAAAATTATTCAGCACGCAATGTACAGTTAACGGTGCAGTTAAGATAATAAGTTTGACTTGTGGCATAAATGTGAAAACCAAAATAAATTTGCGTTTCATTGCTGCTCGACAGCAAAATAATGATTGAACATCATTTGCACCGCTAAAGCCTATGTCTAGATAAAGGTTTCGCCCGAAATCCAAATCCACGCTGTATAAATTTACAAAGAATTTATATTGACGACATCGGCATCGAAGTAACAAAGATTCCTTGGACTGTAGCTTTCTCTCTTTCTACGCTTAGAATTTGTGAAATAGGGCCCTTTGACCTGAATTTGACGTCATCTGCGACCCCAAGCGAATTCCCATGGCCATAGCAATAAGTGTCGAGTTACTCGAGTAACGAGCAATGGTGCCGGCCATGCGTTGTTATACTAGCTTTTGAAGACATTTTCATATTTTAAGTTCCTGCGCGCTTGAACTGTGTTTAGTACTTGTACCAGTTGCTCGCCTACTAAAAAGAAGTGGATTTGACTATATTAGTGCAAATGCATGCCGTTGACGTAGAACTTAATAAAGTTTATACCGTTTTTTGATGCTCCAACTAAATCAATTAAGGATTCAAAAATATATACTATACTGCGAAGACATATTCTTATCAATGGTACCAATATTAGTGGAAAGAAAATTATAGGTGTTTGACAGTTTAAAAATTGTTCAACTTAACGAATTCACCCTACCTAAACCCGGATACTCCACGGCGAGTTGTAAAAGTAACCATAGAAAAGTTGGCAGCACCATTTGCGGAACCAAATGGCAACCAACTTCTCATAGTATTTGACACTTCGAGACGATTTTTTTCACTGTAAACTATAGACCGACCATTATTACACAATATTAATATTATAATAATGTGGGAATGCAGGTGAATCTGTGGACGAATGATTGATGCGAGAGAGCTGATTGAATGACTGGAAGAGATTTCTGTTGGAGTGAATGGTGAGAGCGAGTGAGTTAGAGAGTGAGAGATACGATCGGGTGCCCTATGCGAACACAAGTCTTTTCTGTTGCCTAAAATCATATTCTAATTGCTTTACGTTCAGTTTTTTTTTACAATAAACTTTTTAAATTCTTTCGAAGTTTGTTTTCCTTCACACGATCCCACATTTTGGGGGCTCGTCCGGGATCGGAAGGAAAAATAAAAAAAGTACTGAAGTCGACGGACTGGTGTGCTACGTGTGTGGTGTAACGAGGCGGTTACATTTGGTTAAAACGGTTGCTATTTACGACGGGCGGCCGAAATAACGACGAAGACGAGTTTTCTGCTGGTTCTGGAGCAAGACGGTAGCTTTTGAGCGGCAAAAAACAGCACATCGGCGAGATGCAGACCGATAACTTCCACGAGGCATCGAGCGAAAGTGAAGGTGTAGACGGGGCACAGAAACTCAAGATAATAATGCCGACAAATACGACGACGACGACGACGACAACTGCGAGAAAGGCATCGAGATCACCATTAGCGTCACCGATACCTCCGGTGATGACGACAAACGACGTTAGAGAAGGTGGCAGCCTGCAGTATATTGACGATCTCATAAGAAAGTACAGCGCTCAAGACAAGACATACAGTGTAACCAAATTTATCGACGACATCGACGAAAATGCGGTAATATTTGGGTGGACGCCCTTACAGCGGCTGATTGTTGCTAGGCGCAGCATGATCGGTACCGCAGCGCTTTGGTTAAGAGCGGAACGACCGTTTAAGTCGTGGGACGAGTTAAAATACGCGCTCAGTAAGGAATTCCCCGACACGGTAGATATCAAGGCGATACACGAGTTAATGGCGGCACGTAAGAAGAAAAAAGACGAAAGTTGCCTGGATTATTTGCTCACAATGCGCGAGTTGGGTAAACGCGGTAAAATGCCTGACTATGTGGCAATCCAGTATATTGTCGACGGGATAGAAGATCTCGAGACAAATAAGATTATGCTTTATGGTGTGACATCATACAATGACTTGAAGGAAAAGATTAAGATTTATGAAGTTATCAAAAGTAAGATGCGACCATATTCGCAAAACAATGATGTGAGAAGAAACAACCCCAAACCGGTTCACCATAGCTATAAGAAGAAGTGCTACAGCTGTGGGGAAGAAAGTCATGTGTCCAGTATGTGCCCGCATAAAGAAAAAGGTACAAAGTGTTTCCGATGTAACCAATTCGGGCACATATCTGCGCAATGTAAATCTCCAGCATCGGCGGCAGCATCGGGAAAATCAGTTGGCGAAAAACACAATGGCGGCGCAGGCGCTAGCGGAAGCGGTGCGGCGAAATCATTCACAGCGAACATGACGAGCGTGCAAACTGACATTCGTGCGAACGGAAAGAACGAGTTGCTGAACGGGAACGACATGAACATGGCGGCGATGGCGGCGATAGACGTCAGATGTGACATTGACAGCACTGACACTGACAGTTCGTGTTTTCATCGCGACGGACGTGATAACATTGATATTATTGATAATGATAACAATATTATCGATCGGAAGCCGACGAAGAAGATTTTTCTGTTCGATCGATGTGTTATTGCGTTAGTAGATTCGGGTAGTGATGTCAATCTTGTGTCGGAAGATTGTTATGCGTTGTTAGGCGCGCCGAACTTCACAAAGTGCGAACTTTCTTTGACTGGACTCGGTGCATCGAAAGTGGTTTCTTCGGGGTATGTTACGACGAACATTTCTATCGACGGGCAGTGTTTTGAAAACGTAGTGCTACACATCGTGCCTAGAGACATTATGCCTTATTCTGTTATTTTAGGACAGGAATTGTTACAGACGGTGACTGTAATTTTGAATGGCAACCGTGTACAATTGTTGAAGCGTGATGAGAGCTGGCTTCGTAATTTCTCGTGCGATGTGTTTGTTTCTGATGTTTTAGGGTACGGGGTGGATCAAGTTGTGCAGCGGGAAGTGACACAGTTGGTGGAGTCCTATCAACCGAACAAGACGCGGGAGGCCCCAATTCAGTTGAAAATTGTGCTAAAAGATGACATCCCAGTTGCTCAGCGACCTCGACGGCTGGCTTTGGTGGAGCAGAAGGAAGTGGAACGACAGGTGACTCAGTGGTTAAATGACGGGGTTATCAGGGTAAGTTATTCTGAATATGCTAGTCCGCTGGTCCTTGTGAAGAAAAAAAATGGCAGCACCAGAATATGTGTGGATTATCGCCGGATAAATGAAAAAATGGTAAAAGACGAGTACCCATTGCCAATAATAGATGACCACATTGATAAGTTGTCAAAGGCTAAAGTATTCAGCACCTTGGACTTGAAGAATGGTTACTTTCATTTAAGAGTACATGAAGATTCCATAAAATACACTGCTTTTGTAACCCATAATGGTCAATATGAGTTTTTGAAAGCACCATTTGGTCTCTCTGTCTGTCCAAAAGTGTTCACACGATTTATTAGTATAATATTCAGAGATTTAGTGGCAAAAGGGTATTTACTAATTTTTATTGACGATTTAATAATAATTTCAGACGACGAAGTACAAGGCGTGCAACGACTTAAAGAGGTACTAATGAGAGCTTCGGAGTATGGACTTGAAGTCAACTGGAGTAAGACGCAGCTCATTCAACGAAAAGTGGAATACCTTGGCTATATGGTAGAAGATGGAACAGTGAGGCCATCACCGGACAAGACCGATGCCGTGGTAAGGTTTCCCCAACCAGTAACTTTAAAGCAGCTCCATGGGTTCATTGGATTGACGTCATACTTCAGAAAGTTTGTACCTAACTATGCATTGATTGCTCGACCATTGACAGATTTGTTAAAGAAAAATGTATGCTTTGTGTTCGATGATTCTCATAAAGCAGCCTTCAATGAATTAAAGTCAAAACTAGGTTGTAGTCCTGTATTAAAGATTTACGACCCAGCCCTGCAAACAGAGTTGCACACTGATGCGTCAGTGTATGGGTATTCAGCTGTATTGTTGCAAAAGTGTGCTGAGGATGAACATCTGCATCCGGTTCATTATATGAGCCGCAAGACGAACGACGCGGAGAAAAAATACACTAGCTATGAGTTAGAGGCTCTGGCTATCATAGAAGGTGTAAAGAAATTTCGAACTTATTTATATGGAATAAAGTTTAAAATCGTTACAGATTGCAAGGCGTTCCAGATGACGTTGAAGAAAAAAGATTTATCTACCCGTGTCGCGAGATGGGTGTTACTTCTTCAAGAGTATGACTATGTAATCTCGCATAGGTCAGGATCACAAATGAGACATGTCGACGCATTAAGCCGAGCACCTTTCACTGGAATTGTGACAAGGGAGCTGCATGAGAGGCTGCGAGAAGCTCAAAAGTCTGACGAGGGACTGATGGCGATCCTGGAGATGCTTAAAGAACGCGACTACCATGATTATACCATTGAAGATGGACTACTGTACAAAGGTACATTACTTGTCATCCCGAAGGATATGGAAAACGATATTCTAAAACGAGTACATGCCGTAGGTCATTTTGGAAAGAAGAAAATGACAGAAATGATAAACAAAGAATATTTTATCAAGGATTTATCAAGAAAAATAGATGAGTTTATTGTGACCTGTGTGCCATGCCTACTGGCCACGAAGAAGGCAGGAAAGCCAGAAGGATTTCTTCATAGCATAGAGAAGAGCAATATTCCATTGTTTACTCTACACTTGGATCATATCGGACCGATGATGGAAACAAAGAAGCTTTATAATTACATACTGACTATAGTTGATGCATTTACTAAATTTGTGTGGCTTTTTCCAGTAAAGGGGACAACGGCTAGAGAGACAATTGATAAGTTGAGAATACATCAACAATGTTTTGGTAACCCATCCAGATTTATCACAGACAGGGGAGCGGCCTTCATAAGTAATGACTTCAAAGCGTATTGTGAAGAGGAAAATATAAATCATGTTTCTATAACGACTGGGGTACCAAGGGGTAATGGGCAAGTAGAAATTATTCATAGAACAATGATTTCGGTATTAACAAAGATTTGTATTTCAGATCAAAGTCTGTGGTACAGGCACGTGGCGAGGCTCCAGTTAGCGTTGAATAGCACGTATCAGCGCAGCATCGATACAACGCCGTTCGAGCTCATGGTTGGTACAAAGATGCGTACCAAGGATGATCTGAAAATATACGAGTTGTTACTGCAAGAGGATCGAGATTATTATGTGCAAACAAGAGAGAAGCTGAGAGAGTCTGCTAAGCAGCAAATATTGAAGGTTCAGGAAGAAAACCGACACACATACAATAAGGGGCGCAAGGAGAGTCAGCGCTACCAAGTCGGCGATCGCGTGGCAATCAAGAGGACGCAGTTTGGACCGTGCTTGAAACTGAAGCCTAGGTTTTTAGGGCCATATAAGGTAGTTGCAGTAAAGGGCAATGACCGATACGACGTTGAGAAGATACAGAGCTCATCGGAGGGACCTGGTAAAACTGCTTCTTCAGCTGACAACATGAAGCCCTGGCCCAACAGTTAGTACAAGCACATTCATGAGGTTCGTATCAAGCGAGTATTTGCGGTTGCCATGATAATTTATTGTCACTGTGTTATTTGTTTTTTTCATGTGTTGAGTTTCTAAGCTTAAGGTTTTTCTAACTTTATGGTTTGTTTATTTTTTTTTGTGGAAAAAAAAAACTTGGTTTAGAATAAGAGCGTCACGAATGTTTATGTTAAATTCAAACATAATTATGTTGTTTTGTTAGTAGTTTATATAAACAAGTTGCTCTGATAGATGGGTATGTGCATTAACGCAATTGTTGAGTTGTATTGTTGCTTTAATTTTAGTTTAAAGACTTTGGTAATTTATTGAGCCATAATGCCTGTGTGCCCTGCACATAACTGTATAGTGTATAGTGTTAAGCGTACCAAACTTAAGATGTTGTTATGATGTTAAGATGTTTATGTTTAGAGTTAGGTATGCCTGAGGACAGTCATGTATGTAGGATGGCCGAATGTGGGAATGCAGGTGAATCTGTGGACGAATGATTGATGCGAGAGAGCTGATTGAATGACTGGAAGAGATTTCTGTTGGAGTGAATGGTGAGAGCGAGTGAGTTAGAGAGTGAGAGATACGATCGGGTGCCCTATGCGAACACAAGTCTTTTCTGTTGCCTAAAATCATATTCTAATTGCTTTACGTTCAGTTTTTTTTTACAATAAACTTTTTAAATTCTTTCGAAGTTTGTTTTCCTTCACACGATCCCACAATAATATTAATATTATATTATTAGTTTCATGTTGAAAGGAATATAGACCGACCGCTTAAAATGAGCCGTCACCCGCGCGGCACAGACGGGTAGGACGACAAAGGGGACCGAGAGAGGTGCGGGCGGCAGGCACACTACCCGGCCGCACCTCTTGCGGTCCTATACACTAAGCGCTCAGAAAACGCTCACCGCCCCGTCGTTCATTCACTCTTCGATATAGTGGAATGCAAACGAAGCACCGCCACTCTAGAGCGCGCTCCGACATAAAGACATTAAGTTGCGTCTTATATCGCCATAATAGCCACTTAAAAAGTCGTAAAAGGCTAAGTCAAAGTCGCCTCCGGTCTGCTTCAGATTTGGAGATAGGACGTGGTCTCTTAAGGGCCGGAGCCACGTGGTTAATGGTCGGTATGCAGCGGATGGCTCTCGTAGGTTTGGTTGAATTACTTTGAATTAACATATTGTAAGTACTTGCCGTAAAAGCCGTAGTTGTTTGACCTGTGGCAGCTCTGAATTTTTTCGGAATTTATGTGCGAAATGAGTTTTTCGGTGAAGGAAAACATTGTGGGGAAACCTGCACACACCTACGAAGAAATTCAATGGTGTGTGTGAAGTTCCAATCCGCACTGCGCTCGCGTGGCAACTATAGCCCAAGCCCTCTAATAAATAGAGGAGGCGTATGCCAAGAGGCACGCCGAATTACGCGATAATAATTTATTAAAAAAAAACGACAATATGTACTACTGAAATTGTATCGAATTCGGATTTATTATTAAGTGGGAGCGGATCAGAATACATAAAGTTTAAAATGTATAACGGGTTAAAATACATAATGGTTCAAAATATATAACGCAATTTTCTGTAAAACTATTAGCTAAATGAACTTTTTTGATATCGTAATCTATAGATTGGTTTAGGTTAGGTTAGGTTTGTTTTATAACCATCCTGTTAATTTGTAAGTTTCTGAGAAAATCGCATTATATATTATAAACCATTATGTATTTTAACCCATTATAAATTTTAAACTTTATGTATTTTAATACGTACCCTTATTAAGTATGTGTACCTATGTCTTAAGTTCCGTTGCAGTATTCGGGGGGGAATGGTTCATAGACGTCGAACAAGTTTCTCAAGGAAATATATACTTAATGAGGTGGTTATGGTTACAGGAACATTGGCAAGAACTTACGTAATCTTTGCCTGGCAACGTCACATTAGCACGTAACATTGTAAGCTACTCCATATAGACATGACGCAGCGCAGTCACTATTAACCTCAATGGACCACGCCTCGCGCCGCGAACCCGCTCGTCTGACCCCTAACAACAAATAAATCAATAACTCCAAACTAAAGAGGTTGCCACAAAAACTGAGTGCTTATTAGACCAGTGTCCAGTGCTCGTGATTTGAGAAATTAAAAAAAAAAACGTAAGCAACAGGTGTCGGGTCGACGACCGCGTTACATCACGGGTGAAAAAATGGCGGCAAAAAATTGTGTAAAAGATTCGATGGTTATCTTACATTACGATGCGTTTTTGTTTGTTTCACATGGAATCAGTGTTTTGATTACGTGCGTTTGGAAAGAGGATTATTGCGGTACTTACCGGTTATCGCTTGTTCCGGCGGTACGGCGTTTGTAGATTGTGAACGCAAAAATGCTCACTTTTAGAACAGTATCCAAAATCTTTGAGTTTTAAAGAAGTATAGCAACTTCACGGGAGTTGATGTCGCTATAAATAACGTAAAAGTATCTAAAAACAAATATAAAATAAACGAGCTTTCAATCCATATCACTCTACCTATGTTATGTTCCAAATACAATAGGTATTATGACTATTTTGACTTCATGCTATTTCAGACTTTGAGTAGTCAAAAGCAGTACTAGTGCTGTCATTAAAAAGCTACAATAAACTTTTGTTGTTGGAGATTCTCCTCCAGTTTTAATCCAAACTCCCTCCCAGATCACCCCTAGCCAAGTTAACAACAACAATAAAAGAGTTTTAAAGTAGTTCTGAAATCTTCTTTAGAGCATTAAATTAGTTCGTTCATTCGCAAACGGAAAATAGTAAAAAGTCGCGGACGAATAAGAACTTTAATTCCGGCTGGGATGAGAAAAAATATAAAAAGGAAAACGTCTTTGTGAGGAGCGGAAATAATGGCTACGTTACTTAAAAGTTAGTACAATACCTAGCATAGCTTTTAGAAGTAGTCATTGCGAGATCCTGTTTTTTTAATACTCTATTTGGTATCTCGCTGCTGGGCAAAGACTTGTCCTTTCTCTTTCCACTCATTTCTGGCTTTTGCAAGGCTATCGCAGTCCGGTTTAAAAAGTTTCAAATCGTCCGCCATCTCTTTTTGAGCTACTGAGTACGCTTGGTAGATTCATTAAAGTCCTAGAGAAGTGTAGAAATGCGATTAGACATTAAGTTTTTATTGAAATTATTTTCATTATTTAAATACATAAATCACGTCTTTATTCCTCACGGGGTAGACAGAGCCTAAGGTAACAAGACCTAAAGGCCGCGTTTAGCATGATTGTGGGCGTATAGTTGGAAAGGTAAATCAAAATAGTGACGGGTTGCCACCCGCATCGCCTCGATGGCCTTTTACCATGTACGCGGGAAGAGAACCTCCCAGCCCAGCAAGGAAGCTACGAGTATTTGCCTTTGTCATTTTCAATCATCGGTGCACCAAGATCACCCATGATATTAATATAAAGACCAAGGTCATGAACGAACTCGCTCCGCCATTAAAGGGACGCCGATAGACCACCCGGCCTCCATGGTCTTAATGAAACCCTGTTAGCAATAATCGTAATTATTTTACGATTGGTGGCTCTTGTGGCTTTGCAAGTTAAATTTTATTGCCACCGTTTCAAAACCAACTGTGGTCGTGTCTTGAAACTGTGTGTATGAAATAGTTAATTGTTCTACAGGTGAAATTTACTACAATAGATTGGTTAATATATTCCCTATCGTTTGTCAAGATTGAATTATTAGTTTATTATTGTGTCGCACAGACACATCATCAGGGCCGGATTTAAGGGAGGGCAACCGAGGCTACAGCCCCGGGGCCTCAACAAAAGAGGGCCCCCACAATATACTTCGGAAAAAAAATCAAATTTAGACTAGTGTAAACATTAGTAAACAACTTGGGAAGTAAAATAATTTGGGGCCAGAGAGCCTCCACTCCTTTGTTGTCCAGAGGCCTCCATACCTCTAAATCCATTGCACATCGTTCAAACAGATGACGCTTGGCGACACAAATTCGCATAGTAACAAGGTCACGTGACAGCTAGTAACAGATAGAAAAATTCGAAGGCTATGGTGGTGTAGCACGCGTCACGGAATGACGAGGATCCGGGTTCGATTCCCGGCCATAGCTTTACTTTTCGGATTTTTCTGTGTTCTAATTTTCAGTGTCGTTTAGAAATATAATTTAATATGCCATATATGTATGTTTATCATAATGGCTAGCAAATCACTATTTTGATTCCCCTTTCCACCTATACACCCACCTATTCCCATGAAATGTTCGAACACTCTGATCGAAATTCAGCGAAATCCCGGTGTTTCAAATAGGTACCTAAAGCATCACGGCGAAGCCCTGGGCAAAACCTTCTGTATAACTCGTCAAGTGCCAGTTTAAGCCATATGACATATCATATCGCGAAGTTCCAATTAACTTGATGAGGAGTTTCCTTTATAAATTAACGCCATCACAGCAGCAGGATTATAATGCATGTGCATTTTTGCATATACAAATGAATTATATATAAGTTTATTTAAGCCTTACAGTTTTACCATATTCAAATAAGCCATAAAAGTAGGAAAACTTAAATTATAAGGTTACAAAAATGTATAATAACTTAAATATGTTATCAATTGATATAGTCCGAGGCACCTTTAACGATTAAGACTGAGGAATATGTCTGTATATAACATGTCTGACGTTATTAACCGTGAAATATATATAATGTTAGTAGAATTTACGAGAATTACACTGAAATGTAAGTCAAATTGTCACTAAGCTAAAACGATTAAAGTATACAGCATGGATTTGGAGTAAGGGCGAATCTTAAAAAAGCGTTAAGTTTAGATCCGAGAAAGTTAATTAAGGTACTTCTTATTAAAAAATGCGACGAAAAAAAAACCATACACAATTATTCAGCACGCAATGTAGAGTAAACAATGCAGTTAATATAATAAGTTTGAAAGGTGCCACAGAATTGACAACCAAAATGAAATCGTTATCTTGCTGCTCGACAGCCTCTTAAAAATTAATTACGTCGAGTTAGAGAAAATTGAAAAAAATGATTTAATATAGTTTGTACCGCTAAAGCCTATGTCTATAGTCTTTCCAATCATTTATTTTCTCGATGACAGATGTAGTTTGATAGTTGTAGTGTTGTGACCTAATAAGTGATCAGTAGATACGATATCGATCCAATTTTATATATTTACGAGTACTTGAGAAGTATTCAGCTATGGAGCCAATAAAACAACCGACTTGAATGCTAATTTATTACTAAGCGTGCAAAATGGCCGAATGACAGTAATGAATAAACTAAAAACTACTGGACAAACAAAAAATATTTCACCATTAAAATGCTACATTATTCCTGAGTAACATAGGCTATTTTATATCCCGGTAAAAAATTACAACGTTTACAAAGTCGCAGGAACACATCTAGTTCAATATACACAATACCGATACAATATCGATATTTCAATCATAACATCACTATTTGCATTCCCATAGAATGTAACTTTATAAAAACGTTTATTGTTTATCGTACTTTAAAAAGATATTACTGCATATATGGACTCAATTTGTCTTAGATGCATATTATATTGGATCAAGGAACAAAATTAGGCAGTTGTCATATTTTTTATACCTCGCATTTAAAAGTTAATTTTTGCGTCAAAAGCGCAGTTACATTCTACGGGAGCTGTCATCGAGAAAATAAATGATTGGAAAGACTATAGTTAAAGGATTCGTCCATATTCCAAATTCACACCATACAAGCTAAAATACCTACTTCCTTTTAAGACACAGACAGACGGGCGAGTAAGTTTCAGTCTAAAAATACGCGTACTTAAGACTGACACACAGGCGTGTAAAGTCGTCGAATATATTGAAAAAATGTACTACTCTACGAGGAAAAGCTGCAAAAAAAGATGACTTCAATAAGCTTTATATCAACGCATCTATTTCTAATTCTACATCTCACTTAGACCACCTGTATATGTAATACTGAATCGAGAGCTTAGATCAACGGACACACTAAATCCATGAATGGATGCTCCGCAAACAGCTCAGAGGGGGTAGTCCACTTTTAACTACGAACAATCCCATTCAATGCTACAAAAATACTAGAAAACGCCAGTAAGTAGGTCTTAATACCTAAGAAAATTATATTTAAAATACCCACACAGGTTGCTACTTGGTATCATTTACTTCAAATGTCGCACTAGTTCTATCGTTCAACTTTGAATCGTATTCTTTAGGTGCTAAGAATGTGTGTGGTAATAAGGTTATAAGAGAACATCGGTAGAGTATTAGGAACTCCCGCGCGGAGACAAGCTGCGCGACATGTGTATTTGGAGTTTGCTTCCGCCAAATATACTGTTTCCAATGTTGCTAACGACACGGCATGAACACTAGGACGACCAGGCTCCTAATTCATGAATTCGACAATTATATGTATGTAGGTATGTATGTAAACTCTTCATTGTGCAAAATAAACAAGACAAATACAATTCCAAAATTGAATTGATTGAATTGTCGGTGAAGCCTTTGTGCATGTATCTCAGTGTTTGTCAATTGTATTTGTCTTGTTTATTTTGCACAATAAAGAGTTTATATACATACATACATACAAGTGACAATTTGAAATGCAATGCGTAGTCATTATGAAGTCAACTGTAAACAGAGGGACCGGACTGGTGAAGCTTGAGGTTCCGATGTCGTTCTTCGTTTGGGGCAAATATATGTAGGAAACTGAGTCTTAGATGTTTAATATGTAAGAAGAAAGAAGGAAGGAAGAAAGAAAGAAGATATTTATTCCTTTTTGCAAGACACAAATATAATGCTATGTAGTTACGTATGTTTACCAGTTCATTGGCCACAGTAAGTATAAGCTATGCTTAGTTTGAAACTAGGTCAATTAGTGTCAATTGACTGTCACATGACACTTATTTATATTTATTTACACACCATATTGCGAAAGTATAATGTTTAAGTTGGTATTTACATTTCGGTAAAAGTCGGTAAAGACTCATTTAAAAAAAAAACCGGTTGCCTGTAAAGTCGGTATACGGGCGAAAGTTTTACGTGACAACGACTTTGAGTGGTAAAATAACCAATTTATAAGACGTTGTCACGTCAAAAAAGCTCTTTTCGTTCAATGAACTCTGAAATGATAATAAAAATCAAGTCCCAATTATGCGGTTGCGGCTAGCAACCATCACTATTTTGATTTCCCTTTCCACCTATACGCCCTTAATTACGCTAAATGTGGCCTTAAGTTTTTCTTACCTTAGGCTCTGTCTACCCCGTAAGGGATAAAGACGTGATGTATGCATGCATGCCCAATTATGCGGAGAGAACGACGTTAAACGTCACGTCCAATTGCCTCCGTAGATAACAAGTGTATAATGGAAACGGCGACCATATTCGGCGACAAATCTTCAAAATAATCACTCGGCCCCATGGGCGGAGTGTACCGCTCAATTAATTACCATTTACAGCATAATAATAACACATTACAGTCCTCGGAATTAGCCTATTAACGTGTCGTAAACTTGGCAACACATTTTCTGCGGCTCTAAAATTGACACATGTAACATTGTCACCCTTATCAATTATAGCCATAACGTGTAAAAATTCAGCAGCGACCAAATTTTGCCGCGAAAATGTACGAGTGCGATGAGAGACATCAGCGCGTTTTTATAAACCAGTTTTTTAAGACACTGAATTATACTGACATGTGTCCCGTTGAGTGACAAATTCGGATATACATAACATTATATGTTGTAATGTGTCCGCTGATTGATTGTCATCATTCTCGATAAGAATGATTGTTTAATCACGGATTAAAATTCCGCGTTCCAAATCGTTTTTTTGCCAGCGACGTACAAGTTCAGGATCAATGGAATCATTACACGTATGAAGAATCATTCGGTGTCAAGAAACTAGCATAGAGCTGTTAAGCTTGTTTAAAAAACAAACAAAAACTAAGTACCTCGCTTTATTAATATAAGTTACTGTAGTGAACTTCTCTCAGGAAAAATTAACTAAAACTAAGAGTCCTCAAGTATGTCATTTGGAGCTATAAAAATAAAATTTAACAGGCAATAAATCAATAATAATCGCTGCACGTGTTTCACACACATTTCCGTACTATCTTTAGTAGAATCTAACCATCGGACTAACTGACCTAATACAATAGTAAAAAAATTCTAATATTACTGAAGTAGGCAACAAGTACACAATAAATTTTGCTCATAATCGTGGGAGACATACAGATTACGACAGTTATTACAATCATGCGTTTTGTAATTACGAAAATTTGGAAAGGATTTAGCACCACATGTCTTCCGTTCATAATGTTAGGAATATTCCTAAGATTGGCGTGGCAACAGCAACTTTTGTCAAAAACTTTGGCAGAACGGTTGAAATAATCAAATTTCCTTTGAGTTATGGCCGTTTTGGTGTAGATCGACTTAAGTATACCACTGAGAGTGCGAAAGAGCATTTCACTAACGTGTAATTATGAAAAAAAAAACATTCATATCCAATTTTTTTACAAGCCTGCTATTTCAATCTAGCTTGACGTCGTATCAGATGTGTTTCTAGTGTCTTTAAGCATCAAGAATATTAACGCTAAACATACCACAGACAACAATTAATTAATTGATAAAACGCCACATAAGAACTTCAAACGGATGAAGCAAAGCAAACAGTAGTGACGATCTAAAGAAGGTTGGATTGGAAGCAACGAAAATACATTTGTAAATACAAATCTTAAAAGGAGCCAAGTAGTCAATTTTGATAGAAAGACAAAGGAATACGATGATTAAAATCTTCGCGCAGTTAGCGAGACAATCACAACGATAGAACATGAACAATTGAGCGTTGTTCGTACAATAGTGGATAATGATCAATCTGCTACACAATAAATGTGTTCGATAGAAAAAACAACAACTAGTAAGACATTGCCATCATCGAGCCTCAACCATCGGGAGGCAGACAGTGACGGAACATTAATCATCAAGCAGGAGGTGACACGCCGCGTGTGACATAACCGTCAAGAAAACAAACAAAAACTACACCCACGAACCAAACAACGAAAAATTATCACTCTTACACCTTCGTTTTAAGAACTCTTCTAAATTTCGCGCTGGTACAACTATGTTGGCTAAAGAATAGGGTAACGACGATATAATTATTTTTGAGTTTTTTAGTTAGCATCATAGTGCGATGACCTCTGTTTAAACGAGAATCGATATACGTGTGGTTTTTGTGATAGTTTTTACTTCATTTCGGATAATGTCATACATGTGTTATTACTTGACGTGGCTAATTTGTAATTCAAACATGTAGAGAGAGGGTGCTTCAATTATTCCAGAGAACCGTATGGAATGAAAAGCTGGAATATGCAATTACGTGGCGTGCGTTGCAACGTCTTCGTCAAACACTGGAGCCCTTCGTTGTCTGCTAAATTGTAAGGCACGATGTGCGTTATTCGGACTTACGACATCAGAGCGCGGTGCGTGAGTGTCGTCACTCGTAAGGTCGTAATGTTCGCTAGATATCCCTGTTGCTATGCCATGGTTTGTAGCAAGGCCTTTGTCTCTAACTTTGCAATTATTTTTAACTTGTTGCCGCTCCACTACTTGAGGATAAAAATTAAGATGCTGAAGACGATTCACTATTTTCACTAATGTTTAACCAACTAAAACAATTGATGTTATTTTATTTTGCATTGGATTTTACTATAGGTATATAATTACGGATAATAATTCACTATTATATAAAGCTCTCGCCGAGGGTTATAGGACTTAGCGGACTCTGACAATTCTCATTAAAGAATTCGGCAACATGAAAGTTATATTTTAAGTTAGGAAACTTTAAAATTAGTATTCCAACTGGGTTTCAAATGTAGCGTCATCAGAGAATCGACCTTGGAATTTACTGGAATAGCCCCACAAAAAAGAATAATCAGGGCATGGTTGAAGGTCAATCCATGCGTCAAAAGCTGGCATGGTGCGTGCCAATTAGGTTATCAAAATATTGTCCATTGCAGCATTGTTCTAATTTTTACGAACTAATAAACCACGGCGTCGTGCGTGACGCCATAAGGCGCCAAGATAATTAACTATTATCTGGTTATAAAAAGGTATAGCCTAGTGGCTTGACCTATACCATCTCAAGCAGGGCGTCGTGGGTTGGCATCCCAGACTAGCACCTCTCGAGTTTTGAACCTGTACTCAACTGCGAAGCTGTGTGCGTGAAGTTCGCAATCCGCACTGGGCCCGCGTGGAAACATTAGGTATTATAGCCCAAACCCTCCTCCAGCCTATAGCCAGCCTGAATTATTTAGGGCTGGTTCTTACACCGTGTAGAAACAACATCATTGTACTTGCACTGTGACGACCGCTTTACACCCATGACAACCGTCAGTGCTAGGGCGGATCAGATAAGTTGAACAAACGGCGCGCGCACCGCTATTCTCTGCGATGTGCTAATTACCTGCGCAAGCGCCGAGATTGACGCAAATTGCTCAAGAATTTGATTAGGCCCATAGGATTTTGAGGTACTAACACTTAAGAAATTTTCCACTATTAGTTACAAAGGAATTGGATCCAAGTACGATAATCTACAAAACTGTATTAATTTCCCGTCGCGTTCGTAAATAAGTATCTCGGTACAATTGACTCCAATTAAGTATGAATATTATACTTAAATACATACATATTAAACATCCAAGACTTCACAATAAACACGAGGAAAGGTAAATGCGATTGTGAACCTGTTTTCTTGTGGTCCTACTGATTTGTCCTATTAGTAGGAACACGAGGGCGAACTATTTCTGTCTGACCTACTGTGTGCCTGTACCGGTTGCCAATTATTAAAACCACCTGCATATTTCTCAGGAGCCTTGCAATGGCTATCCTCTAGAACTGTATAGGTTAGGTTAGGTTAGTTTTATAACAATCCTGAACAACATACGTACATACACCCTGAACAATACACAGGAGGTGGGTATTGCATACAAACAAAGTATTTTTAAATACTTCCTACTAATATTATAAACGCAAAAGTTTGTAAGTATGGATGGATGGATTGATGTTTGTTACTCTTTCACGCCAGAACGGCTGGACAGATCTGGATGATATTTGGAACATAGATAGATAATAGTCTAGAATAACACATAGGCTACTTTTTATCCCGAAAAATTGCGTAATTCCTGCGGGATAGCGATAAACGAATTCTATGCAGACGAAGTTGCGGGCAACAGCTAAAAAATAAAGCATTTTTTCCCAGTAGGTAGTGCTTTCACTGGCACATAGTAATTTTATCTTAACTCTCTAGGCTGGTCGCGTACTTGTAATGCACTAGTGTCGCGGACGTCCGTGGGCAGTGGCGATTACTTACCAACTGTAATCCACTTGTTGTTCCTACTTTGTATCACGCCTCTTTCCCATAGTGGTAGGCAGAAAATACCTCGTTCCACATGCTACGAACCTGACCTCTTTCTCACCCACAGTCATCAATCTCTTCATACATTGGGGTAATCTTAACCTGGCCTTTTGTGAAAACGTGCACAATTGGAACACGCAATTCCTGTCTATAGACCGACCGCGGGGGCCGAGAGAGGTGTCGGCGGCAGGCGCACTACCCGCCCGCACCTCGGTCCCCTCTGTCGTCCTACCCCGCGCCCCTGTGCCGCGCGGGCGAGGACTCATTTAAGCGGTCGGCCTATAGGTCTAGGCCTTCCCCTTCCAAGCCATTCACAATCGCCATACCGCTGTTTAGTTAATCATCTACCAGTTCTACTTGTGCGAAAGGGATGAACGACCTATGCACCCCACAGAAGTGGTTAAGTGTAATTACAGGTGACTACTAACTAAACCGTTGTTCAGTAATTAGTTAGCGGAATCAAAGATTTGCGAACTGTTAACTGACAGTAATTGCGCTTGACGATAACCGTGAAAGTTGGAGTAAATATTTAAGATGCGAAGTTCAACGGGACAACAGGTTATGCGGGAGAGTAGATTAATTAAAATATTCTTTACTATCTGTTGCTCGCGACTTCGTCTGCGAATAATTCGTTAATTGCGCTCCCTCTGGAACTACGCGGGCGGCTGAAAAGTTGTAAGCTTAAGGTGATAAAAACTTGTGCATTATACATTTGTTTTGCAATATAATCCCGCCTAATTCAATGCTTCCCATGATTTCTAACTATGTTCATACCAAATTTTGGTAAACCTAAATTGAAAACCAAACAAAAAAATAAATAAAAGGAAATTCTGTTGCCGGAGTTTTACCGCTTGTATAGTTCTTCTTTTCAGTTAATTTTTTTTTGCAGTTGAGAATTTTGTTTTTACATACATATATAAATCACGTCTTTATCCCTTACGGGGTAGACATAGCCTAATGTAACAATTCGTAAAGGCCACGTTTAGCACGATTGAGGGCGTATAGGTGGAAAGGGGAATCAAAGTAGTGATGGGTTGCTAGCCGGATAATATACATTCGATGTTTTTATATCTGCCGACACAGTTAGTGATTCATTTGAAATGTTCTTAACGTTATCGCAACAAAGTATTAGCTCGTTAGCTATTTGCTAATTATTCATGTCAACTGTTTGATGTTCCCCGTTTCATTTTTGCATAGACATTACTTATACTAATTGGATGTCATATAAATGGTAGAATTAAAGTACCTAATGCTAAAAGGATTTCGGCATAGCGTGTCGATAAACGGCATGCCACAATCGTTTATATGAAAACATTGAGATAGCACCGGAATTTGTCAAAGTTATTCTGACTAGTTTTTTTTGTTACTACCCGTGACTTTGACCGCGTTGTCACTGACATCTTTTTGTGTCAAAACGTTATGTCCCACAAGAACTATAGTACCTACCCGGCCATAAAGATTGCACTTCGGTCTTTGGACAGAGACAATAAGTTAGAGCGAGACACCGAAGTCTACGAAGCCGAATTAGCCGAGAAGACCGATGTGTAATCTTTACGGCCAGATACTGCACCTACTTGATGTCAATAAAAAATTAGACCGTTTCTTTTTCCGTGGGATTAAACATGCTGGTCTGGATGTATCAGTTGCTTCTCTTCCCGCGCAGATGGTAAAAGCCCATTGACGGAATGGGCGAAAATCTTGGGGATCATGTTATAGGCGCTGCGGCTAGCAACCCATCACTATTTTGATTCCCTTTTCCACCTATACGCCCACAATCATGCTAAACGTGGCCTTAAGGTTTTGTTAGCTTAGGCTCTATCTACCCCGTGAGGGATATAGACGTGATATGTGTATGTGTATATGTATGTAATCATAAAACAAACACATTTCTACATTTATTATAGTAATTTGCACATAAAATATGTATTTATTGCATTCTAGCCGTCAACGTCAATATATTCAACAGTTAACTTTTCAACTCGTGGTACTCTATAAAATAAATAATTAGCTTGACATAAAAGCATTCCCCATAGGGTACTTTAATTGCCCATGTTGGTTGATTTATTAAAAATATCTCGCGAATAGACCACACGTGCACCAAATAAAAGATCCATGTCCACGCCGAGGACCAGGGCTGCCCCGCGAACCTATATCTACTCTACATAGTAATACCTCTAACGTTATGGATGTGCGGCGGTAATTGCTTTCCAACAGACGACCCGGGAAACGAGGATAAGTATTAAAATGATTAGATTAGATTAGATTTATTTATGTGCTTCCATGCTGGTATGGGAGTAAAGAAAAAACATAGAATGTACCAGTTGCTTCTCCTCCCGCGCAGATGGTAAAGCCCATCGAGGGAATGGGAGGCGATGCGGCTAGCTATACCCATCACTATTTTGATTCCCCTTTCCACCTATACGCCCACAATCATGCTAAGCGTGGCCTTTGGATCTTGTCACCTTAGGCTCTGTCTACCCCGTAAGGGAGAAAGACGTGATTTATGTATGTATGTATGTATGTATGTATTTATCACCCTTTAAAAGTACAATTAAATGTCAAACATAAGTAATTCACAAAGGGATCGTCAATTGTAATAAAATAGTAATAATAATAATAATAAAGTAACTGAAATAAAATTAAAACAAAATAACAAAATACAAAAATAAAGCTTAATGAAATGTCAATGTAGATTCACACAGACACGCCTTTTCATGAGTCTTAAAGAGCCTGTTCCACCACTCTCTGCTAAGTTTCTGATATCTTAAGTGTCAGATATCTACGATGACGTCTCCTTCTTTTCATAGTAAATAGCCGTTGCCCGCAGCTTCGTCCGCGCAGAATTAAAATTTGTATCCGAGGCAGCTTGACTTTACACAAAAACAAATTGTATAGGTACCTAAGCCTTCCTCATGAATAACTCTATCATACATACATACGTACATACATACATATATCACGTCTTTATCCCTTACGGGGTAGAGCCTAAGGTAACAAGACCTAAAGGCCACGTTTAGCATGATTGTGGGCTTGTAGGTGGAAAGGGGAATCAAAATAGTGATGAGCTGCTAGCCGCATCGCCTATAACATGATTCCTAAGATTTTTCGCCCATTCCCTCGATGGACTTTTACCATCTGCGCGGGAAAAGAAGCAACTGGTACATTCTGTTTTTTCTTTACTCCCAGACCAGCATGGAAGAAACTCACTGGAGTTTAGATATTGGTGAAAACCGCATAAAAATTCTGCATTTTTTGAGTATATAGCAATATTAGTGACTAGATGTTACTCGCGACTCCGCCCGCGCAGAATTCGCTTATGGCTATCCCGCGGGAACTGGGATAAAAACTATCCTCTGTCTGTCCCTGGGACTGAAACTAACTATGTACACACGGCAATATAATCAGCTAAGCACCTACGCACGCTCGCGCCGTATCTATCCTGCTTACCGAATAGCTTTGCTGTGTGTACCAAATTTCAACGAATAGTGACGATGATAAATAGGGACAGCACCATAAATATATGACAGAACACATCAGGAACTTGAGAGTGGCAACAGGTACTTAGAAAGCTTAATTCCTGTCCAAGTGGCAGCCCTGCTGGTCTAAGACCACCGTGGTCTACCGACTTATAGTACACTTTAATTACGGTATTCAAGCTTCCGTAGCTACTCAAACTCCGGCGCAGAATCGAAATAACTTATCGCTAGTTACTCAAGTTCATTGGTTGATTGTGGTATCAATGGCGTAGAAGTACAGTCTCTTATGAATTACGCACAGGTTCTTGGAGGTCGTAAAGTGAATCATGAGTGACTGTACGTATGTATGAAAGTGTGAGGTTTTCTACTCGACCCATACTGACAACAGGGAGAAGTGTGGTAAATACGTATGTACTAATGAAATAAAGCTGCAAGCGTTACAGTGTTTCTTTGCTGTTATTCGTTGTCTCACTCGTTGTTTCACATACTCATATTACAAGCTTTGCTTAGTTTGGGGACTAGGTCAATTGGTTTCAATAATCCGAAGATATTTATTATTATTTATATTGACGACCGGATAGCCTAGTGGTTAGTGACCCTGACTATGAAGCTAGAGGTCCCGGGTTCGAATCCCGGTAGGGGCAGACAGTTGTATGATGAATACGAATGTTTGTGCCCGAGTCATGGATGTTGTACGTATTTAAGTATGTATTTATCTACATTATATAAGTATGTTTATCCGTTGCCTGGTACCCATAGTACAAGCTTTGCTTAGTTTGGGGCTGGGTCAATTGGTGTAATTTGTCCCAAGATATTTATTTATTATTTATTACTTTCGTGTAGTATCACTATGTGTATAGTATAAAACAAAGTCGCTTTCCGCTGTCTTTCCTTATGCTTATGTATGCCTAGATCTTAAAACTACGCAACGGATTTTGTTGCGTTTATTTTAAATAGATAGTTATTCAAGAGGAAGATGAGGAAGATGCATAATATAGTAGATAAACACTGATTGCACCCGTACCAAGCCGGGGCGGGTCGCTAGTTCTCACATCTGTTTTCAAAAATCGTTCCTGTAAGGGGATATATCACGGGCGTAGCCAGGGGGGTGGGGGGTTTGGGGGTTCGACTCCCCCCGAAAAGTTAAGATATTAACAATATTAACATTCATAGTATTAAAATAAATTTCTTATATACGAGTTATTTTATGTACTTTTATTTTCCCGATACTAAAACCTGGCTACGCCCGTGGGATAAATTACATACTCAGATAAGTAAACTGTTATAGATAGGTCAACGAACCTGTTAAAGTCACCTGCGATCACCGTGGTCAAGGTCAAGTGATATACGATTAAACTTTCGCTTACCCTTTATCCTTTTAATATAACTCGCATGAAATAACGACAATCCGTCTCTGGAAGGAAAAAAACACTTAAAAATCGCACAACATAAAATCCAAAGTAACTTGCCAAGCTATACCCCTCATCGTCGGTAAAAGACGTATGTTCCAATAAGTCAATTACGAATTTTATATCTTGGTTCTTTAGTGATATAAGTTAATTTAGTTCGGAAGCATTCGGTGTTATTAATTTATAAAAGAAATAATTGATTCAACACAGACAAGATTCATTTAACTTTAATTAACCATAAACTGTTAAAATTGCGTATAGCCGTTGAAATGGGGAGAATAAGTTTTATATTTAAAAATAAATATTTCGCGCGTGGTCCAATAAACCAGTCAGGGTTCATACAACTAAAAACCTTTTTATTCCTTTCTTTTACAATAAAATCGCGTAAAGCGCTGCGGGTGTCTATGGACATTACATACATACACACAAATCACGTCTTTATCCCTTACGGGGTAGACAGAGCCTAAGGTAACAAGACCTACAGGCCACATTTAGCAAGATTGTGGGATGGACAGTGGTGATCTTTTAACATCAGGTGACGCACTAGCTCGTTCGTCTGGCCCCTCTAACATAAAAAAAAACCGTAACTCTAAATTCCGCGTGAAAAAGTAACTTGAAGTATGATACGAAATCGAACTAAAAAAGTGAGAAAGCATTTTGAAATACAAGTTTGTCTTCTTTCTTTTTTTTACAAAATTATACATACATACATAAATCACGTCTTTATCCCTAATGGGGCAGACAGAGCCTAAGGTAACAAGGCCAGGTTTAGCATGAATTATAGATTTTTATAAATTGGTCACTTAAACGTATTTGCGATATTTTCAAGTCAAAACGTAAAAAAAACTGGCCAAGTGCTAGTCGGACTCGCGCACTGAGAGTTCCGTACAAATTCGGCAAGTGAACTTAAAATACAGTGTTAGCAGAGCCTGCCTCCTAAGCAAATTGTAGGCAGTGTGATGTCATTTTATATTGGTAACTTACATAGACAGACAGACTGACTATTCGTTTTTAGTATTTGATATTATAGCGGCAACAGAAATACATCATTTGTGTAAATTTCAACTGTCTAGCTTTCATCGTTCAGGAGAAACATCCAGGTTACAGACAGACGGACAGTGGAAGCTTTTAGAGAAGGTCCCGTTTTTGCCTTTTGGGTACGGAACCCTAAAAACACGCGGTTAAAAGAATGCTCACGAACGTAGAATAAAAATTAAAAAAAAAACAGAAAGTATTCCGCTTTCCAGTAGTAAAATGTCTACTTATTTTATGAAATTACGGTGGCCCTGTGGATTCTGCCTCTGGCTTCGCTGCGGTTTGACAGCCGTCTCCCTCTGTCGATTGACGGTCCTAGGGACTAGGTCAACGCTCGCTGCAGGATAGCAAAGTGGATGCGTTGATTATGAACTCAAATGTTTCTGCCTACGCGGCTCAGCCTCTAAGAGGAAAGACGTGAGAATCATACGCGACCCCAAATGACGGTTGAAATTGCAGCTCGTAAATAATAAATTATTCACATTAAACGTTTTAATTGTTTCTATCGATATATTTTTAAGATAACATTGTGTATTTGGAGAAAATAAACAATTTAATGAACATCCTATCCTACTAATATTATAAATGCGAAAGTTTGTGACGATGTGAGTGAGTGTGTATGTTTGTTCCTTCTTCACGCTAAAACGACTGGAGGGATTTGAATAAAATAACGAATATAGCTGCTAGATTAAAACATAGGCTACTTTTTATCCCGGAAAATTGCATAGTTCCCGCGGGATAGGGATAAATATCTAAAATATCGTAGCTGCCTAGAATATCAGCGTAAATAATTCTTGCAGAATATACCATCAACATCAGTTCTTAAGTCTAATTCTGCGTGGACGAAGTCGCGGGCAGAAGCTAGTAAAACATATAAAAAAGAAAGAGAGGTATGAAAAACCAGACATAAATTCACAAGTCAATATAACGTAAATTAAGGTGAGTATTTTTTACTTATAATATTTCTGCTGTCAAAAAGAGGAAAGTTTTTCTCCGATTATTTTCTATTAGCAATTAGTATTATTCATTGTTTCAATTTAACATTTAGTAGGTGAGAAAAAGTTGCGTGAAATTCTATGAAATGTCAATGCTAATCGAATATCCGATTATGAATTCGCATGTTTGCATACGCAAATGTATTAATGCGTATTTCTAATTTGACTAATTTGTCGCAGATATCACAAGCCACCGAATCAAATTGATTTCACTGATACAGCCAGAGACGAGTGGCGACAGATCGTGCGGCGGATTACAAATACTAGAAGTGATGACCACGATCAAAAACGAAGATGAAGACATATTTACAATGTACCCTCTGTTTTCCTACTCTATACCGAGCAAGTCCTTTCACTTAGCCCGCATGCAGTGTTCGATTTCAATTACCAGGCACCTTGAAGGAAAACCGAGGGGGAGCAGGACGCATACACACACCCTGCTCTGGTGAAAGCAGGATAGCGACACAAACAAATCGTAGGGGCCATAAAAAGGGCCATATGTCGTGTATGACAGATGGCCGACCGCAGCGCGGCTCAGGTTAATTTGCTTAAGAACCATTCTTGACTTTCGAAAGTGTTTTCTTTGAATTTGTAAGCTGTGTAGTTTAAGAGTCGGCTTGCGTCTTGTTCATAGTATATTCGTCTCAATAATCCGACGTAACTATTTTTTAAACAGAAATAGTAACTGACATTAAATTTAAATCAATCAAATATTACAAATGCGAAAGCTATCCGTGTTCCATCTCTATACGGTATTGGATAGCTATAAGCAAAATTCTGAACAAACGAAGACGCGGGCAACAGCTAGTGTTTTTATAAACACTAACGCCCTTATTCATAAACGCTCTATAGGCTTCTGCCTACTTAGCAATCGTTTGTCCTTATCTGTCACTTTGACATTTACCTTTCACAGATAAGGACAAACGATTGCTAAGTTAGCAGAGGCCTATAGAGCGTTTATGAATAAGGGGGTATGTTGTTTCCATTTTAATGTGCCAGAAACGGTTACGTTAAGATTTATTAATTATCCACAAAAATATATAAGTCATCTATCCTACAACCTATTTTCAAGTCAATTCGACCACTGGGAAGACAGTCAAATTTTGTCCTAAACAAACATACATATAAATACTGCTAGTCATATAAAAACTTGTAACAACCAACATTTGTTTGAAAGCGCTACAACATCGCCCATTACACCTACATACAACCTACCAAAACAAAAGCCTTGCGTTAAACTACTAAACATAAATAAAACTTTCCCGCATCTCTTATTAAATATGACCTAATTACTCAAAGCTCGAGTAACTGATACTGGCCATCGAGAAAGAAAAACGTCACGTCTAAAAATTAAAAAAAATAATTCAAACTATACACGGCCGAGTGTAGGGTCCAAATTGAGGCGCGCGGTTCTTAACGCATGACGCTCTTTTGTTTCGAGGGTGCGAATATCAAGCATCAAAATAAACGCGTCACGCTCCTTAGGCCGCAATTACACGATACACACAGAATGTGGTTATTATTGTGAACTTAGAACTTATTAAGATTATCTGATGCGCCCGAGCAGCAAATGGGCCGACATTGTAGTGTTTGACCCGCCTCGAACGGCTGGAGGTGTGTTGAAGGCATCCGTACACTTTGGGGTATTGAAAAGTGTATATTTTTTTAATAATAAACTTTTTTACTAAAAAATAGCTTGACTATTTGGAGGTTTTCGAAAACCTCGAGTAAAAGACAGTTTAAGGATATGTCGGCTATTGTACCTAAAAAAAATAACCTAGCCGGTTAGTTAATTAAGCGTTGGTGTTATTTTACATTTGTATCAAGTTATTCCAATCATGACATTAATAATATTTCTAACACTATATGATATGATTTTCTTTGTCCAGGCCTTGCAATGCCACTTCGTTTTTTTTGTATAAATGTTTGGCTGTACATTGTAATAACTTATTAATAGTTCTTTTTTGGCTGACCGTACTTTTTGTGAGCTGTACTTGCATTGTCATCCAATTCATATCCAATTACGCGTACCAAATTTCAATGTAATCCTCCTACTAAAAGTTTTTATTCTACTACATGTAGTTTTAATTAAACTTAAAGTAAAATATGTTTCGATGATAATTTTTCATTTTTCGAACTGGCCACTTACATATGGCAACTTCACAGATAAAGACAACACAGAAATTAAAAAAACTGATCAAACTAACACTTCTGTCCTGCAGTGTAAAAAACAAAAAACTGGCGTAATTAAATTACAAACGGTTCGTTGGGTCGTCAGATAACTATCATCAACTGAATAATAGCCGGCCAGTCCGGATTCACATGTACCCTCAATGCCCATGCGCAGACTCATATATCTTGGACATTATAATACTGGCGTAACACAGAAGCTGTGAACGAGTGACAGATACCATTTTTAAAACGTTTTCATTTTAATTTGAAGTGCATTTCAAGCCATTGAGGGCTGTACCAACAAATTGAACTCAAGATTAGACATTTAACGTTTTTTTTGCCTAAAATTGAACATCTAGACGGTTAATGAAGACTGTTATTAAATGGGGACTAAAAGCCCGACCACACTGATGCATTACATAGGGCGGTGAAATACAGAATGTCTCACATCACAGGAACTTGTAGCACGAGCCATAGGCGAGGGCGATAAACATGCGACCCGAAACTTCTTTATCATCGCTATCTTCCCCTAGCCAGGAAGTGGGAGTTTCCGCTCGCGTAGCGGCCCAGGGCGACGTAAAATACATTGACGGTGCGTTAACAAAATGTATGAACAACGATGAGAAAACGTTACGCCTAAGCCTACGACACGTCACTGCGTATACGCGGCGGTTTGGTAAGTGCTTAAAATGATTAGAAAGAGAAAAAGTTGGATACAGGAATCCGACCTCTTTTTATTACCATATAGATACTCGGGAGCATAAAACCGGGCCACTATCCATAGAAAGTTGTGTGAAAAGTAGCCCTGTTTTTTTTGCTCCCGAGTACCCTATATTTGAAAATTGATAAACGGAACGCAAAATGACATACTAACATTTTAACAAAAACCACATGGGAAGTTTACACGCTACCCATCAGTCGTCACATAATAACCAATTCACGGGGGTATTATGAGTCTGACAGAAAAAAGGCTATTCGTGTCGCGCGGCCACTTATCGCCACGTACGAGTAGGTACATCATAATCTAAGGCCATACAAAATACAAATATATCGGGCACATTGTATTTGCATGGGTTTTTTTCAACGGTTCTGTGCCGTTTACGACAGTAGGCGGGTGCGGGCCAACCGCACGGCGCGATAAAAGAGAGTCAAAACGGTTCTATATTTAGTCTCATAAAATGTAAGTTCCGAAAGTACGGTTTGCCATTATTTACGTTCTTAGAGAATTTAAGCCCTCATTTATCTGTTTTTTTTTGTGAATTGATAGCAAACTAACCTTTTCTAACCTAATACATTCTGTTGTCATTTACAAAATTCCTGAAAAATGCACGATTTCTATGACCAATGAAAACTTGTGGAACCTTTACGAGGAGAGTAAGTATTGCAGATGCGTTATCACTGGAAACTTTCCAGTCCAGAGTGCAGTAATGTGCCGGTACTTCCATAGGCTGCTGTACTCCGGAACGCAATTTAAATAAAATACACGTAAAAGAACCCTTGGCGGTCTATTTGCAAAATAAAGTTTTGAATTTTGAGTTTTGGAACACAACGCAAGCACTGCTACTTGGCGGCAGAATTAACGATAGCATTGAGAGACCCTGTTAGAAGCGTTCAAGCTCTTGACTTTTCTCTAGTTAAAACAAAGAAGATTCTCAGAGTGTTTGGCCACTATCAATTATGTCCAATTATTATCAATTATGGCGGGTGGTGCAAGGTCCGTCCGGATCGCTACCACCGTCTTACTCGCTAATCCTGCCGCTAAGTAGCAGTGCTTGCACTGCTGTGTTCCGGTGTGGAGAGTAAGACAGCCGGGGAAATTACGGGCACAAGAGGCATTTCATCTTAGTCCTCTAGGTTGGCAACGCATCTGCAATCCCTCCGGGGTTGCGGGTGTCTATGGGCAGTGGTGATCACTTACCATCAGGTGACCCACTTGCTCGTTTGCCTTCCTATTCATATAAAAAAAAAATGTCCAGTCCACCGCAGCAGCTAAACAGTTCGTGGTTCCCTCACAGGTTTAGTATATTCTCATGGCGCTTTAGAATCTTCTAGGCAGATCAGACGTAATAGATACAGCACAATATAATAAGGTAGGTAGTAAACAGGAGCGTCACACAGCGCCTCAGGTCACTTGACAGCGCTACAAGCGCCGCGGCAAAAGATGCGCGTGGCTGTGCAGCTAGTGTGCACCCGGCTTATGGTTATGGCTTCTAAAAATACCCGCGATCAAATATAAAGCCGCTGCCGGGCCGGCATGCCAGGAATGTCCCGCCGGCCCGAGACCTACCGGGAGCAAGGATCAAAGTGGCGAAACCAAGAACACGAAGTTTACTAAAAAATAGGTACATTCCGTGAGCTCTTACAATTATTCGGGCTTGTCTTACTGTCTCCCTCCCTCGGCCGATTCAAGTATGAAACCCATAAGAGTGAGTGCAGCCAGTCAAATCCGAATGGGATCCCAAGAGCTTAGGTACGGGCTGTACACCTTTACTAGGTCTCTCAGTACGATTACGGAATATATCAGCAGATACTTACATACATAAATCACGTCTTTATCCTTTTCGGGGTGGACAGAGCCTGAGGTAACAAGACCTAAAGGCCAGGTTTAGCATGATTGTAGGCGTATAGGTGGAATGGGGTACCAAAATAGTGACAGGTGGCTAGCCGCATCGCCTATCACATGATTTCTAAGATTTTTCATTTAGGGCAGTGGTCGGCAACACGCGCCCCCCGGACGATTTAGAAATAAGTTATAAATATCCATGCTAATATTATAAATGCGAAAGTAACTCTGTCTGCCTGTTACGCTTTCACGTCTAAACCACTGAACCGATTCAACTGAAAATTGCTACATAGATAGTTTCAGTCCCGGGGAAGGACATAGAATAGTTTTTATCCCGGAAAATTACATAGTTCCCGCGGTATAATGATAAGCGAATTTTGCGCAGACGGAGTCTTGGGCAAGCGCTAGTATAGTTATATTGGGTTTCTAGGGTTAATATCATAAGTGCCACCTCTAGTTTATTGTGCCACCTTGTGGCCCTTGCCTGTAAAAAGGTTGCCGACCACTGATATAAGGCGATAGTTTAGTATTAATCACCAGGCTTATTACGTAATTCGCTCGCAATCAGCATCGTCTTCATTTTTGACAGTTGATGGCGAGATTGCTTTCAAAACGAAAACAATCATTCCACGCAACTCGATCGGCAGTGCCCACTGCACCACCGTCCCAGTAAATGCATGGCGGCAAATTTGAGGCCCCCATGCGCGACGCATTAGCATAAGTATTCGACTAATTAGGCAGAAATTTGGCGTAAATCATGCACTTATTGCGAACGGGCGGCCATTTTGAGTCACTCGTATTGGGACATGTATATTTTAATTACTTCAATCATTAACGCTCGGTGATGGGAGCGATAAAGTTTCAATAAAGATAAGTTGTAGCAGATGACACTTAACAAAATTGGAGGAAATAATAATTATTTCTTGCGGTCCAAATGTTATACCGTGTCTTAAAATGAATCCTGAATACTTTAGTAGCTGGTTGGGTTTGTTTGACTGTTACATACATACATAAATCACGTTTTTATCCCTTCGGGGGTAGACAGAGCCTAAGGTAACAAGACCTGGCCACGTTTAACAGGGCGTTCAATCAAACCGACCCAACTAACCTACTGAAATATTTCAGTTTACTTAGATACTTTTATATTTTACTAGCCTCTTCCCGGGACTATTACGATTCTATTTGCATATGGACCATAATCTCACAAATATCATACATCATCAGTATTCAATGACTCATGATATTATCATGAAGTCTCACTGCCTCCTCAAAGTTCTCGGACATTGCATTTTAGGGAATCAAATATTTTTTAGGCTCAGCCGCTATGACTAAATAACAGGAAACTCTTAGTGGAATCATATCTGTAAAACGGCGATATTAGCATGTGTTCAATATTTAAAGTTCCGATGACGCACATTCGCGTTAAAAGTACAATTAACTTATCAAGTCCAACGCCACATGTCAACCAGCCATTCATCGCAAGCTATTTATAATTTGCATTCACAAGTTTTTCGGGTATCCAGCCATAACCATACACCGTTGGCAACAGCTGTATAGTATTCATTCATACAGGATGTCTTAACCTTCTCGACGCCACGTCCAATACAAGAGACGTCACCCATACGCTGGACTTATTAGATGCGATGCCTTAAGTTGAACCTAAACCCAATTGATTGAAAGTTGTTTTTGCATGGAAGTGATTGACGTATATGTATAGGTCGTTGGCGTTGAACCCGCAATGCTGATATGTGTCGTTGGCGTCGAATAGGTTAATATGGACCAGACTCTCATACGTCCATCAATTGTTTAAAAAATGGGCTTACGTACACAAACATACTAAAATACACACACACGCAAATAATTAGTTTACTAAGTTTGACTAAACAGCCCTGTTAATCTTTTCCAGGATTTTTGAATCATAATTGCCAAATGTCTCCGTACATTGATAGATGCTCAAAGTGAACCACGTCAAAGGACTAAATGAATTGAAATTTCAAATAAATCATCTATGTAGGGGTGATCCGTCAAACCACCAGGCTTCTATATCAGCAAAGCGACAATGTCGGTAATAAGTGACAATTCTGTTTTCATTACAAACTCGACGAGAATCTACGCCGGTTGGCCACGCGTTGCAATTCGAATTGTCACTTGTCACCGACAATTCTCGAATGGGTGAGATAGGGGCCTGCAGAAATATTCCGGAAAAATTTTAGGTCTGTATTCAGTACAGAATAGGCATCATCTGGTCTTCACTTTTCCACAGCACCATGCCACCACTCTAAGACCTCAAAATTCTTCAGAAATAAAGGCGAAAACAGGAGATTTAAAAGATAAACCAAAAGCTGGAAAGCCTGAACTACTCACAGAAGGCTTTAACTGTCAGGAAAACTTTAAAAGCGCCCAACACTTGGGGTTGGGCAAAACGAATTCCAGTCACGGACTCCGGTATAACCCTGGCCGACTGGTTCTTTACATATTTTTTCGATTTTTGCTCATTCTATCCTTATTTAACTGGTGACGTGAGAAAAGGATGCCGATAGACCAACGTAAACGTTGTATTGATGCAGTGTATTGTCGTTGCCTGTTGTCAATAAACAAACGAAGAGTCGAAAGGGAAGTAAATTTTCATAATACTTTTCGTTTTTGCGACAAAAAATGTAAAGAAGGGTGCATATTCAGTTAGAGTTTAAGTAAAGTAACAATTCTTTAAGCTTGTGTGGATTGGAATATAGTGTTTAGTATATTCCTTCATTCAGTATCTATAAAATATTTGACAGCTATTTAACTAGGAAACTTTTATCTGGTTATTTTTATCTTTTCATAAACCACCAATAATATAAATTCCTGCTTATTCGTTTTGAATAGCGTATTTAATAAAACTACACCAGTTTAGCTTTAGCACACACACATACACACAAATCACGTCTTTATCCCTTACGAGGTAGACAGAGCCTAAGGTAACAAAACCTAAAGGCCAGGTTTAACAAGATTGGGGCGTATAGGTGGAAAGAGAAATCAAAATAGTGATGGGTTGCTAGCCGCATAGCCTATAACATGATTCCTATGATTTTTGCCCATTCCCTCGATGGGCTTTTATCATCTGCGCGGGAAGAGAAGCAACTGGTACGTTCTATGTGTTTCTTTGCTCCCAGACCAGTGCGGAAATGAGGTAGCGTTAGCGAGATCCAATTTAGTGGTATCTTGCAATTATCATTATTTTATCATTCGTAACTAATGGTACGTATGTATGTATGTATATATAACTCTTTATTGTATTTATGCCGAATGGTGCTTAACTTTTGCAATCCACTTGTGATAACTGCGCATCAAACAACCTGCCTACCGACCAGTAGCCACGCCACAATCTGTTCCAACAATTTGTAAACATTATACCTCCAATTAATCACAATACGAACATTCCAGAAGCCAGAAAAACCTTCTAACACAAAGCGCGCCAACCCACGTAGGGTTGTTTGACACAGCTGTCATACCCACCAAGGACCAAACATTTAATTGTTTAAACACACAATTTGCACAATCATCGGTCTTGATAAACACCATTAGTTTGGAATAGGCCATTGACCCTTAATAAAAGTGCATTTGCATTGAACGGGTCGTTCTGAGTGTTCAATTCAAACCAATTGTGATTTGCCCACGCCCTGTGTTTTTGTACAGCGGGCAAGTCTACCGGTTACGCGTGAAGATTAATGAATGTATTTATTTTTTTATTTTTATGACCTTGAATGAATGTTCAGTGATGCCACTACAATCAGATTTCTACTGCTTTGCTAAATCGAATTTTCGCTCTCTAAAACCTATATATGTACATCAAACCGAAATGAATCAATAAATTATACAAGAATTGTTCGTTCTAAGATATAGCATAAGTAGATAAATCAATAGATATTACAGAAAAGTCAGTACATGACCATTAACTATAGGGTTACAGGCGTGACCTCGCAGAACGCACAGACAACAGCAGTGCCTTCCTGACTAATAATAGAATGTTAATAATAATAGAGGAGTGCAAGCAATCCTCCCAAAAGACTCGTACGTTACAAAAACTGATTATATTGAATCAAATTTTAACTAGTGAATATTTCAGTTTCTCATTGTAATTTTTATTTCTGAAATTATATATTGTTGACTAACAAGTGCACTTAATCACTTGAATCGTTTTAATTTGCTATTATAATTTTATAGCACGCGTCACGGAATGACGAGGATCCGGGTTCGATTCCCGGCCATAGCTTTACTTTTCGGATTTTTCAGTGTCGCTTAGAATTTTTTGTTTCCTTTTTTTCATTTTCCTTTTTTTTTGAAAACTATAATTTTAGTATACAGCCAAGTGCAAAAATATGTCCCGCGAAATTCACAACATTTCAATTTTAAATAATTACTAAAGTACCGACAACCATTTCGAGCTTTGTGTTTAAGTATTCCATTCCATATTTTTTTGATTTTTTTTATTACTTATTTAACGTAATATTCACAAAAATCTTCAAAAAATCCGAAGTGAGGCATCGTCGTAGTATACCTTTGCCTTCCTAATTCTTTATGAATAAAAATGTCAATGTCAAAAAGGTGTCAATGTCAAATATCAGTGTTGTTTGCCGATCGATGTTTTGTTCGTTTTGTTTTGAAAAAGCATTGTTATATTTATTAAATTGATTTGATGAAAGTTTCGGACGGTTATGCCATGGCAGACAGCCGAAACCTTCCCAAGGTGGATTATAATGATGTTGTTGCAATACATGCGTGAAAACGACTCGTTTAACGTTGCCGAAATCCGGGGAGCTAAGGTTTTGTTGTTATCAGGGGATGCTTACGTTGAAACTTCTGTAGGCTATGTGGAAGTAAACGAGAGAATGCTGTGTGTTTTATCAAGGGCAGAGTAACTCCTGAGCACCGAGTTCGTACTAAAATTTACTCTGTTGTCGCAAGCATTAACGAGGCAGAAGAAACTATGACGTGATAGGATGTGAAATGTGAAGACTGTGCTCGTGCTGCAAGTCAGGGTGGATGCAAACATTCAATTTGTTTTATTATCTGGCTTATTTTGTTGTCAATTATTTCCAATTCAGTCCAGAAAATGCGAATAATTAAAATCCAATAAAAACCAATATCAAATCACCAAACGTCAATCAAAAATTCAAAATGACAACCCGTTGTGACAACCAGTAGACAATGTAGACATCAATCTTATATTATTTTTTTATGACCCAGGCAAAGGTAATGTGTAGATTCAACCTTACAAGCGTTTTTGAAATTTTCGAGATTTCAATATTTTTTTTGACTAACTTAGAATACAAATTTCGCGAAAAGAAAAAATATGGGTCTCCTAGTTTTCAAAGTACTATTTATTGAGCATAAGAAAACACAAGGTAAAAAAATTGAAATGTTGTGAATTATTACGCCGATATAAGAGCGTACGGTACTTATTTTTAAAACTTTGACTAGATTCATATTTCAACATGAAACTACCGTGAGACTTAATCATAATTACACACAAACGGATAACTCACGTATAAAAAGTCGAGTGATGCTCGACATGTTTCGAACTATTTCGTAGTCCTTCTTCCTGGAGCGCTCGCCCCGGCGGCAGCCGAAACATGTCGAGCATCACTCGTCTTTTTATACGTGAGTTATCCGTTTAAGTGTAATTAGATTCATATTATTAATTTATTACACTTAAATTTATCATAGCGTATAGATTCACCCGGTGCGTCACCCCGGCCTACGCGCGACCGGGCGGTCTAAATACGAGACGCGGGCACCTGCCGCACTCTGATTCAAGTTACATACTACGAGGGCTGCCTTTTAAGTTCTGTCGTTCGCAAACCTCCTGTGATTATTTAAAAAAAAAAATAGTATCATATTAAAATATTTGAATTTAGAATTCGAAAACAAAAGAATGGCTCGAGATTGGCCGAACCGTTTTAATACAGCGTCAGTTCAAAGTTGACAAGTCAGTTGTGAAAATGGAAATTTCGAAGGAAAATTTACGTGCGATCATTTTTTACAACTTCAAAAGGGGTTTAACGCGTCTTCAGTGCTTTGCGGAGCTGACTACGGTTTTTAATAATAAAGCACTATGCATCCGGACTGTGGAACGCTGGTATTTGGAATTCCAACGTGGTTGCTCTCATCTCAGTGATAGGTATCGTGAAGGCCGACCAAAAACAGCCGTAACCTAAGAGAACATTGATGCTGTACGGCAACTGATCGTCGAAGATCGCCATGCGACATACCGTGAGATCGAAGCTTCATTAAGCATTTCAGGGACCAGTGTTCAAAATATTTTACATGATCACTTAGGTGTAAAAAAATTGATCTCACGCTGGATACCACATTTACTTAGTGAAGATCAAGAAACGGCTCGCGTTAGATGGTGTCGCAAAACTCTGCGGCAATTCAACCGAGGAGACTCTAAACACGTTTATGATATTATCAGTAATGACGAATCATGGATATATGCCTACGATCCAGATTCTAAACAGCAGTCGACTGTTTGAGTGTTCCAAAATGAGCCAAAACCGACCAAAGTAATGCGGTCACGGAGCACTTCGAAAAAAATAGTCGCCACGTTTGTAGCGAAAAGTGGTCACGTTGCCACCATTGTGCTTGAAGATCGTAAAACAGTTCATGCTGACTGGTATACCACTATTTGTTTACCAAATGTTATCGGCGAGTTCCGAAAAAATAACCCAAGACGTCGTATAGTACTGCACCACGATAATGCGAGCTCGCACACCGCTCGGCAGACAATTGCGTTTTTAAAAGACCAAAACGTCGAAAATCGGGAACACCCGCCGTACAGCCCACATTTAAGCACTAATGATTTTTTCACTTTTCCAAAAATTAAGCAACGACTTCGTGGTCAACGGTACCGAACGCCTGAAGAAGCGGTTGAGGCATACAAAACGGCCATTTTCGAGACCCCGACTTCGGACTGGAATAAGTGTTTCGAAAACTGGTTCGATCGAATGAAAAAGTGTATTACATATCACGGTGATTACTTTGAAAAACAATAAATACCATTTAACACTTAAATTGTCTTTAGTTTTTCCAAACGACATAACTTAAAAGGCACCCCTCGTATGCAACCTCGTACAGAAACAATACTAAAACAGTGCCTCAAAAGCAAACAAGCATTTAGATGAACACAAAATGTTTACCTCGCTACTCCGCTACTCACGTGCAAGATAACCAAGCCGGTGTGAAATATATGTTTTTCAGGCAATCATCTTTCGCTTTGTCTACATTCATCGATCTCTTCATATTCATACATGCTCGTCGGTTTCGCGCACTCCTGACCTGGGGCCTGATTTTTGAAAGCACATCACTCGAAAGTGGTATACATCAGTTTATATCTCCAAAACTACAGCTCTAATCAAAGTTTTGACTAGGTCACAAGATTAATGATGCTGTGATTCTTATAAGCTACTCGTATTTAAAATTCAGCATAATTTTTCACCACTTTCAAGTGGTATTTTCACAAATGTGCTTTCAAAAATCGGGCCCCAGACCTTTTCCAAAACGTCTCCTATCACACACACAGTACACACACAAAGTGCACACACACAGTAAATACACACAGTACATAGTTTACAGTATCGTTTAGAAATTTAACTCTTTTTGACGGTACTTTAAACCCTGCTTTTGCCTCCGACTGTCCCGCAACGCATCGCTGGCCGCCGCCTAAACGCATGTATTTATTTCGTTTATACAGTTCACACGTAATATCAGTAACACAACACCCCTTTTCGGCGTCGGCTAACTACAAAGAGTCTAGTATTACTATTGTAATACTACCATATCAATTGTTCTTTGAAACAATAGAGGCTGAAGGCAAAAAAAAAACTACAATTTGGATTAAACCGAGTCATTGATAAGGTTGGTATTTGTGTGGATTTTTGATTGGAGTTACGGCTTTTGTTTCGATGTGTCTGGGTAACGGGAGTGTTTTTTGGTCTGTCTGTATGTAGACGTCGAACACAGTTAATTGTATGTCAGTTTATTAGGCCATTGTTGATGCTACGCTGTCTGATCTGTCTGAAGTCTTATATACACGCTTTTATATCTAAACTAGCCTTCCGTCCGCACCTTCGCCCGCGGTAAATTAATTTTCCCGTAGGAAAAGGTATTTTCCCGCGGTAAAGAGTAGCCTATGTCACTCAGTGATAATGTAGCTTTCTAACGGCAAAAGAATTTTTGAAATCTGTCCAGTAGTTTCGGAGCCTATTCAATGCAAACAAACAATCAAATATTTCCTCTTTATAATACATAAATACATACATACATACCGTCACGCCTCTTTCCCACAGGGGTAGGCAGAGACTACTTTATTCCACTTGCTACGATCCTGACATATTTCTTTCGCTTCATCCACAGTCATCAATCTCTTCATACATGCTCGTCGGTTTCGGGTACTCCTGACCTGACCTTTTTCCAAAGCGTGCTTTATAATATTAGTATACCTGTTGTCTGCGACTTCGTCTGCTATTTGTTTACGGGTATCCCGCGGGAACTTCGTGATCTTCCGAGACAAAAAGTTCACACCCACACACACACATAAATAACGTCTTTATCCCTTACGGGGTAGACAGGGCCTAAGGTGGCAAGACCTAGGCCACGTATAGCAAGATTATGGGCGTACAGATGGCAAAAAATGGAATCAAAATAGTGATGGGTCGCTAGCCGCTTCGCCTATAACATGGGTCCTATGATTTTCGCCACTTCCCTCGAGGCTTTTACCATCTGCGCGGGAAGAGAAGCAACAGGTACGGTACATTCTATGTTTTTTCTTTGCTTCCAGACCAGCATGGAAGTATGTTCTATTTCACTCCATAATCTAACTTTGTGCCAAATGTCATCCTATTCTGTTCAGCCGTTCTGGCGTGGTTGAGTGGCGAACATCCACCCAATCATCCCAACTATCGCTTCTATGTTAAGTTGCAAGAATCATTTATCGATCAAGCAGATGGTCGTCTTTAAGAATTTATGTGCGAAATTACATTTAAACTTCAAATTTCGCCATGAGCTTTTCGGTGAAGAAAAACGTCGTGAGTAAACCTGCACACATCTGTGCAGCAATTCAATGGCGGCAATCCGCAATGGGCCCAAGTGGGAACTATAGCTCAAGCCCTCTCATTCTGAGAGGAGGCCTGTGCCCAGCAGTGGGACGTATATAGGCTGGTCATGATGACACACACAAATATTTCATAGGGTTTCTGTCAAAATATACGAGTAGTTACGTCAAAATACAAAATAGACAGTTGCGGTTAATGTTATTGTTATAGTAACGCAAACTGAGCTAGTAAGTGAGATAAGCTAGCCAAGCGAAAAAGGTTTGACCTTCGATAAAGTATTTGAATAATTTAATTCGTACTTGACCCTACCTTTGCTATTTTTTTCATTAGTTTTGTTTCAAATTTAAATTAGTCCCAGTCTTAATTTAAATCATCGATTTGACCTAAATTCTTTGGCATTGTTTTATTTTATTACAACATGTAGGTATGGTATAAAGATATGTCAGGATCGTAGCAAGTGGAACAAAGTAATCTCTATCTACCCCTGCGAGAAAGAGGCGTGACAGTATGTATGTAACAATAAATTTTGTTGTACAAAGTTGCTTCCATGCTGGTCTGGGAGCAAAGAAAAAACACAGAATGTACCAGTTGCTTCTCTTCCCGCGCAGATGGTAAAAGCCCATCGAGGGAATGGGCATAGGAATCATGACTTTTAGGTCTTGTTACCTTATGCCCCGTAAGGGATAAAGACGTGATTTGTGTATGTGTGTGTGTGTGTGTGTGTGTGTGTGTGAGCGCGTGTGTGTGTGTGTGTGTGTCTCTCTCTCTTTGTGTGCGTGCGTGTGTGTGTGTAACAATAAAATGACATATACCACCAATACTTCAACCTCAAAAAGCCAACTTTCATGAGGCGCGTTCCCCTTGGCAGTAACAGTAATTTTAGTTGTAAAAAAGACATGTAAGAAACTATGGTGGCCTATTTGCAAAATAAACTTTGATTGATCGATTGTACAAGCGATATTATCGCAATTTATACCTACAAAAACGGTATCACGTCTGACCGACTGACAGGCGCAACGGACCGCCAAAACCACTAAACAAACAGGACCCGGCCATAAAGATTGCGCATCGGTCTTCGGAAAATTTCGGCTTCGTAGAGCGTTGTCTCGCTCTAACGACATTACGCCATTTGTCTCTTTCCAAAGACCGAAGCGCAATATTTATAAACCCATCGCTATTTTAATACCCCTTTCCATTTATACGCTCACAATCATGCTAAACGTGGCCTGGGGCCCGATTTTTACAGCACATACATACATACATACATACATCACGTCTTTATCCTTTACGGCAGGGGTTCCCAAACTTATTCACTACGCGCCGCCCTCCCAAAAAGAAAAAATCTATTCCCCCCTTAGCCCAGCCCGTAAGCCGTAGGGCAGAAACCGGTAATTTGTTAATAAGGTTCTAGGTCGTAGCCCATAATCCCCTTCCACAGGCCTCTGCGCCCCCCTTGGGTGGCACGCCCCCCACTTTGAAAACCACTGCCTTACGGGGTAGACAGAGCCTAAGGTGACAAGACCTAAAGACCACGTTTAGCATGATTGTGGGCGTATGATGGAAAGGGGAATCAAAACAGTGATCGGTTGCTAGCCACATCGCCTATATAACATGATCCCTAAGATTTTCGCCCATGACATCACATGATTGACAGCACATGTGTGAAAATACCGCTCGAAAGTGGTGAAAATTTGTGCTGAATTTTAAACACGAGCAGCTTAGAAGATACTTACGGCTCTCATTAATCTTGTGAACTAGTCAAAACTTACCTGCCTGCTATGCACCTGTTATGGGTGGTGTAGCGGTAAAGCACGCGTCACGGAATGACGAGGATCCGGGTTCGATTCCCGGCCATAGCTTTACTTTTCGGATTTTTCTGTGTTCTAATTTTGACTGAAATTTAGAATTTTTTTTTTAGTCAAAACTTTGACAAAAGATGTAGTTTAGAAGCCATAAGCTGATTTATACCACTATCGAGTGGTATTTTCACATGTGTGCTTTAAAAAATCGGGCCCCTGTAGTTCTTGTTACCTTAGGCTCTGTCTACCCCGTAGTATAGACGTGATTTGTGCGTGACAAATATATGAACCTGTATAATTAGAGACTTTAAATTTCTCTGGGTTACCTTGAGTGTCATTGAGGTACGCTGAGAAAGAAATACTAGTAATTAAGTGGAAATGGCTGGGAGCCGGAGTTTCTCGGGGGAAAGGGCCGCAGCTCGGTGCACGCGTACTGGGGACGAAGGGACGGATGTAAATACGGGTACACAAATTGTTCACAGACGCGACACTTCATCTATCGTTGTAGTGTATAGAAATCAGTATTGTCTTGCTAGCAACCCATCACTATTTTGTTCCCTTTTTCCATCTATACGCCCACAATCTTGCTAAACGTGGCCTGTAGGTCTTGTCACCTTAGGGCCTAAGGCTTAGGCTCTGTCTACCCCGTAAGGGATAAAGACGTGATTCATGTATCTGTATCTGTGTCTTGTTAAAATAGTTTTTCTATTGCTAACCATATTTTTTGTTGATTATGCTTGAACTAGCTTCTGCCCGCGACTTCGTCCGCGTAGAATTAGCGACTGACATGTTTATCGCTATCCCGCGGGAACTTTGAAATTTTCCGGGATAAAAAGTAGCCTGCGTGTACTAGGGTACCAGCTGTATCTATTCCAAATTTTATCCAAATCTGTCCAGTCGTTTCAGCGTGAAGAAGGAACAAACATTCACATCGTCACATCCATCCTCTCAAACTTTCGCATTTTTAATATTAGTAGGATTGTCATGTCAGTAGAAGTGTGTCAAATTTGTCTCGCAAGATTTGACCTTAAGCATTGGTACATTCTAAGTTAAACAGTAATAATAGTAGTTAAGTTAATAAGTAACTTGCAGTTATAAGTTATTGTTAACATAAGTTTTTTGCAAAAAAAAAGTATATTTTATGTTTTTATTTACGTGCATCATCCATCCCACATTTCTGATCCTACCAAAATAATTGAATTGAATTGAGAGAGAGAGAGGAGTGGCGCGGCGTCCTAGAACTCGATTCCCACTGGCTTGCCTATTTTGAGGCTAGTCAAATTCCCTTCGGCTTGCCTTCTGATATACTTGACGCCACGCCACTGAGAGAGAAAGACATCTATTTACACACATTCGACACACGTAGATATATAAAAGGATGAAATGCAATCTATATACATAAAAGAAAGTCGTGTTAGTTACACTATTTATAACTCGAGAACGGCTGAACCGATTTGGCTGAAAATTGGTAGGGAGGTAGCTTAGAACCAGGAGACGGACATAGGATACTTTTATCCCGATTTTCCCACGGGATTGGAAAATTCCGAAATGTTGTACTAATAAAGCTACAGACATTAAATTTAGCATGCCTTCATATTATTCCTTGATTAGTATAAAGATGCACTTACAAAGGAATTTTTCAAATTTAAGGCGGAACAAAGTTCGCCGGGCTAGCTAGTATATACTAATAAATAGCAAGATTGGACCCAAATAGAAAACAACAAACAAAATTGAAATAAAAGCTATGTGACCCATAAATGATCACGACTTTAAATGCTTGGCAACAAAGCTTAGAATTTAGACGCCACTTAACCATAACTGTATGTTATAATTATTGCTGAAAATAGCAGCATTGCATGAAAATTAACGATTAACTCATGTAAAATATTGCGAAACGTGTCTAATATAGGTGTGGAAAGCAGGCAAGTTACCTATTAATTAATAAACTCCGCCAAAATTACTGCCTATTTTGCGGCGCATGTGTTTTATTTAATAAACTAGCTATTGCCCGCGACTCCGTCCGCGCAGAATTCGCTTATCGCTATCCCGCGGGAACTATGCTGTTTTCTGGGATAAAAACTATCCTATGTCCGTCCCTGGTACTGAAACTAACTGTATACCAAATTTTAACTAATTATATATATGTGTTTAATGTAATCGAGGCAATATAAAGTGTCGGTAATATAGCTTCTGCCCGCGACTTCGACTGCGTAGAATTATACATTAAAACCTTCCTCTTAAAAAACCGCATTAAAATCCGTTGTGTAGTTTTGAAGATATAAGCATACATAAGGAAATAGGGACAGAGAAAGCGACTTTGTTTTATACTATGTAGTGAAGTGATAAGGCATTCATGTAACACCTATTCAGGGCGAGTGAGTGCAAATCACCTATTTACCTACTTACAAATGGAATCGAAGTAGTAGAAGCAATCTGGACTACCGGGGAAACAATTTTGCAATCAATGAGCGGTAATTTTTATAGCGATAGACTGATTTAGACTCTAACATAAAAAAGTAGGGTAGGTAAATTTCCTTACGAAATTGTTGTCACTTTGAAACATTTTTTGGGAGTCCACATCTACACTATTTTCAAATGGTAGGTACGCCAAAAAACCACGTTTATAATCTTAGTAGTAGGATAGCGTAGGGTAGCGTAGGGTAGCGTAGGGTAGGGTCGTACCAGAAAAACGCTTATAAAAGTGTACATTTGTAGCATAGCACTAAACGGCTGCGAAACGTGGACAATGACGCAACGGGATAGAGAACGTCTGGAAGCGATTGAAATGTGGTTTTTGCAGCGGGTGGAGAGGATTAGCTGGAAAGTGACGAATGGAAAAGAAGTGCTGGACCGAGCGAATGAAAAGCGGTGTCTGTTGAAGAGAGGAAGGCCAAGAAGAACATTTATGGACCAGGTGAAAGAGAGAGTAGAAGTCGTGTCGTATCAGGAAATCAGAGAAAAGGCCCTGAAAAGGACCACATGGAAATTGCTCCACCGATAAGACCCTAGCCCTTAAGTTTAAGAAGAAGAAGTAGGGTAGCAAATGAGGAAGTGGGTCACGTGATGGTAATCAGCCCCACGCCCAACACCCCCGAATCAAAGGATTGTTTGCATTGCCAACCTAGAGGACTAAGATTCACCTCATGTGCCGGTAATTTTATCCGCTGTCCTACTCTCCCTCCACGGCAAAACACAGCAGCGCAAGCAACAAGCAGAATTAGCGAATAAGATGGGATAGATGGATTGCATTAAGTTCAGTAGGTGCGTAAGTTCTTTCTTCTTCAATTGGGGTATGAGGTGCGGCTCCCGCCACGCCTCGCCCGCCCCCCGCCGCCTCGTACCCCGCCTGCACCCAGATCGCTCGCGTACTGTAGGAAGCATAGTAAGATTGCTGATATCGGAAACCCTAAGTGAACCGGCCCGTCTCTCGCGCTGATCTGTGACGCAGGGCGGAGGTCGCGAGGGCAGACGGGACGACGAAGGGCGTCTGCTCCCGCCTATCGAACAAAATTGATGTTCACGCTATTCACGCGATTATCAGGTTTGAGTGAAAAAACATGAAAGGTCTTGCTTGAATAAGTGATTTATATGTATGTACGAGGATTTGGACGGATAAGTGGTTGAGGTGAGGTGATGATCGCGAGTGTCTATGATTTTATGAATAGTATAAGAATATACAGAGCACAGCGGAGCAGAGTGGTGGCCAAGACTGGGTCGAAGGTCAGTGGGCAGACCATCAGCCCGTTGGTCAGATGACATCTGTCATTCGGCTGGAAAACTGTGGATGAGACTGGCACGGGACCGGGCAAAGTGGCGTGAAAATGAAGAGGCCTTTACTCAGCAGTGGGTGGATGTGGGCTGATTAGATAGATAGAGAGCACAGTACCTAACACAAATATTAGTGAGGTAGGTAAGGATAGATAGAACGAACACCTTTCATTTGCTGCATAAATAAAGAATAATCGCCGAAATGCGTATATATAAGTAACTTCCGAATAAAAAAATGATCTGTTCATTATTGCCAGGATAAAGTAAGTAAACAAAATGTAAAAAAGAGGGTAAAAAGAGATATCATTTCATAAAAATATAAATGTGTGCGTGTAACTGATTTGTCCTAGTTCTTCAAAAAACACAATAATTGAAATACGTTTAATTGAAACGTATTCCTAATTCAGAAGTGCCAAGCACAATTTTAGCCCCGGCCACAAAACGGATAGCAACCCACGCGTTCGCCGTATCAAAATGCTCAATTAAGAAAAGCCTAAATTTAACTCTCAAAGAAAATAATGAAAAGCGTAAGATTTTCCGTATTACGCCCGGATTCTGCAGATGACAAAAACAGTTTCAATTTAACAATCACAGACAATGAGCGAGTCATGCTTCACGGATGAATAACTGTTTTGTAATAGGACCAAGCGATTGCCTTTAAGGTTTTTTAGGGACCACGTGTAAGTTGTGGCCTGGTACTGCTGTCAAGTGGGTTCATACCCGGCTCTATACTATATAGTACGCGCGCGGTCTGGGTGCACGCGGGGTGTGAGGCGGCGGCAGGCGGCAAGCTTATACCTCGACTGCACTCAGATCGTGCGAACTTTACATACTGAATCCAAAGTTACTTTTTTACAATACAATACAATTCACAAATAATACTCCTTTCATCCACTCAAAGGTTGACTGCAAGAGATCCCTTAAAGGGATAAGTCCGCCTTTGTGCATGTATCTCAGTGTTTGTCAATTGTATTTGTCTTGTTTATTTTGCACAATACAGAGTTTACATACATACATACATACAAATCACGGCTTTATCCCTTACGGGGTACCTTCTACCAAATAAGTATAATACCAAAAGCACATTTATAATATTACGGATATAATTAGAAGGATAGATTTTTCTTATAAATTTTTGAATGCTATAAAACTTCCATGCTGGGCTGGGAGCAAAGAAAAAACATAGAATGTACCAGTTTCTTCTCTGCCCGAGCAGACGGTAAAAGCCCATCGAGGGAATGGGCGAAAATCTTAGGAATCATGTTATAGGCGATGCGGTTACCAACCCGTCACTATTTTGATTCCTCCTTCCACCTTGCGCCCACAGTCATACGTGGCCTTTAGGTCTTGGTACCTTGGAATGATGAGCGTCCGGGCTCCGATTCCCGGCCATAGCTTTACTTTTCGGATTTTTCTATGCGTTCTAATTTTCAATTTTCAGTGTCGTTTAAAAATAAAATTTGTAATGCGTAAAACCTTAAAGGTTAACATAAAAAAATCAAGAAGTTTCCTGCTTTATTTGAAAGTAGACATAAATTGATCAAGCTTCAGTTTTTGTCGAGTGATGTGCTTTCAAAAATCGAGCCTAGCACATTTGAGAGAAAACGATAATTATGCGTCTCTGTCTCTAATAGCCTCGTAGGTCCCTGCCGTGGTCTCGTTAAATCTAGCCCAGACAACAAAGGGACCTACGACTCCCAGGTGAGAGCGATGACCGTCTGGACTCTTTTGACTTGACGCCAACAAAAACATTGGCAATCCACCGGTGTCACCGTCACCGTTTATCCCGTCATATCGTTACATGGTAATGTGGATGGGAACGTGATCATTGACGCTGGTTTCAGGGTTCCTTGCCTACAGGGAACCCTAACGCTCCTGTGTCCATTTTATCACAGTGTCGATTTTTTGATGCGATCAAATTAAAAATTTACTAGTTGACAAGATTAATATTATAGCTGTAAATGTTCTTGTGCTCTATTCATATTTCAAATTCAGTACGATTTTTCTTCATTTCTGAATAAGACTTTCGTATGATGATGGTTTTATATTTTGAGCCTTAATAAATAGTCCCTCGAAATTTCCACAGAGCGTGTATTTCAAGGCGGAGAAGAAAAGTGTTTTTTCAGCATTCTTTGCTTGAACTTAAAATAACGTTATTGTAAATAAATACAAAGGAAAACTAAATACCTAATTAAGCCCTATTATAAATTTTTAAGTAATATTGAAGCCCAGAACACAGAAAAATCCGAAGCAAAGCTAAGGCCGGGACGGGAATCGAAGCCGGATCCTCATCATCCCGTTTCTGGCCATAGCTTTACTTTTCGGATTTTCCATGTGTTCTATGTTTCAGTTTCGTTTTGAAATATAATTTCTAACTGGTAAACCGTAAAGAAAAAAATACAAAAATCTAAAAGTTAAATTCTTGATTCATTGTGGAATGGAACGTAAGAGGGTGTGAATGTGACGGACGATATTATGAGTGAGACGATGAATATTCGATTTGAAGAATGAGATGACGTATGTAAGATGTTAGGGTTTAGTTAGAATAAGTCTGCGGTACGATTTCGATATGTAAAGAACATTAAATATATTTCCGAGGCTAAATTAGCTTATCTTAGAAATTTAGTCCCACAGTACCCTATTCTAAACCAAACTATAACAGAACCCAGCCAATTTTCTCCACTCGCACATGTTCCTTTTTTTATGACAATAACAGTAAAAAGTATTGTTAAGTAATATCTGCCGTGCCAAACGGCGCGGACAATTGTTTTGAGATGGGTGCATTCATTAAATAAAATATTGCGGCTTGTGTGGCAAGGAATAAAAATGCGGGCGGGTGCAAGCGCCGTTTGCAGCACGGGTTCCGTACTAGAGTGGTTCTAGATGCTTTTTAACCGTTTCTAAACCCCCACGCAAAAAGGGGTGTTATAACTTTTACGTCAATGTCTGTGGCATCTTATCTCTCAAGCGGATGGACCGATTTAGACGCTGTTTTTTCATTCGAAAGTGAGTTTCCTTGCGGCGGTTCTTGCCTTCGTTTCGTGAAATCGGTCAAGCAATTTGATGAGTACCATCTCCTTTCGAAAATAATGAATTTTAGGCATAATATTGAATTAGCTAGCGATAAACTATAAATATCTGGCTTTTTCGCCGACACGGGATCAATACTTTGTTCGTTTCTTGAGCGAGATAATAGTCGATAGCTAATCGCTTCCTCGCCCTCGGTGGGTCCCACCATATTGAAGAAATGGGCTTCGATAAGAGAATTTGTAAAACTATAAATAAATAACTAAACAAATATTTCAGGACAACTAGACAAGGGATAAACCTCTATACCTACATAAGAGTAACGTGACTGACTGATTCATTCGAGTGCCTTAAGTTGTGGAGAGCTGGCCTCTGCCCAGAACTGGGAAGTAAACAGAGCTAAATTGAAAAAAAAAAAAGTATAAATATTTCCTATTCAAATTTGGAACGAACTAACCTCACTGAAACTAAACCTCGCCGGGAATAGGGAGGGTTCTCAGAAGGCTAGAAACTCTTTGACACGCCTTCTAAACTTTCCTCAGAATAATAAAATACCTTAGATAATTCAATTAAAAATTTCCAGATGCTGTAGCTAACTAAATTGAATTTATTAAAGTCGGAGTGGAGTGGCTTTCATTTAATTTCAAAACCTTTGTTTTTAACAAATTTTATATATTATTTTTTGTATTTTATTGGCGTGTGAAGCAGTGCGAATCCTACATCCAAGCTGAGGGAAATAGGAACTAGAGAAGAAGAAGAAAGGCACGGGTGAGAGTTAGCAAGAACAAGACAGGGTAAAATGGCGCATTCTAGAGGAGGCCTATGTCGAGCAGTGACTATAGGTTGCTACTGATGATGATGAAGGTGAACTGGATGAACAGGCGTAGCTTAAGCCAGCCTCGCTTCGCAGAACTATGTTGACTTTTAATTTCCACAAGCAAGGGATCCCCAAAAATGTAGTTATTTATTAAAACCACATGGCGTGAAATGCATCGCCTGTCCCGAGCAGCGGTTTATTTGTGAAACAAAAGAGAGACAGTCGATTTGTCACCCCCCTATTATCGTTAACAATGCGCGCGCGCCGATCCAAAATTAATTTCACTATTTTTATACGTGCTTTTGGTTTGAAGGTTACATACAATAGCATAACGGTATCATAAATTGGAGTATTTCTGTCGACATTCTGCATCATAGAGAAATAGAGATTAGCAGTGTCATTATCACACACACACACGCACGCACGCACGCACGCACGCACGCACGCACGCACGCACGCACGCACGCACGCACGCACACACACACACACACACACACACACAGAAATCACGTCTTTATCCCTTACGGGGTAGACTGAGCCTAAGGTAACAAGACCTACAGGCCACGTTTAGCAAGACTGGGCGTATAGGTGGAAAGTGGAATCAAAATCAAAATAGTGATGGGTTGCTAGCCGCATCGCCTATAACATGATTCCTATGATTTACGCCCATTCATCTCTAGCCTATACATGTCCCAACGCTGGACAAAGGCCTCCTTTCAGAATGAGAGGGCTTGAGCTATAGTTCCCACGCGGGCCCAGTGCAGATTGGGAACTTCACACACACCATTGATTTACTTCGATGATGCATAGTTTCTCACGATGTTTACATTCACCGAAAAGATTATGGTAAATTTGCACATAAATTCTGAACTCAAGAGGTTCGAGCCTGACATCGAACCCACGACCAAACCACTAAGGCTACCACGGCATTGGCAGTGTATGATCAGAAAAATAAAAAAATTGAATATTTCATTAGCTGTAGCCCGCGGCTTAGAATTTGTAGTGAAGCAGTCACCCAATCCTTTCTTCACGGATACCTACGTCATAATAAAAGAAAGAAAAGAAAAAGAAAGAAGACATTTATTCCTTTTTGCAAGACACACAAGTATAAGAGAATATACACAATTTTATAGCAAAAAAAAAAACAAGAAAGAAACCAGGCATTAAAAATAGACGATCAGCGTTGTGTGTGTCTTTGCAAAAGTAAAACTATACGTAATAACTATATGTGTCAAATTTCAGGGCAACCCGTTCAGTAGTTTAAGCTGTGCGTTGATCGATCAATCAGTTACGGTTATATTTTATATACCTACAGATAAACTATCACGTAATTTTTTTTAAAGATTTCCATCCACTTTCAACAGATACTTCCAAAGATTTTGAGATTTTGAATGGGACAAGTTTTCCCAATTTTCCTAGCCTGCTTCAATCCCGTCACCCACACGTAAACTAACTTCAAAACACCATATAAAAGCCATAACACATATCACATAACCTTCAATTAAAACTCATTAAGCGCGTTGAACTCTTTCATATCAAAAAATAACAAAGTCAAACGAAGGTCACTTTTTTGAACTTGTCAATAATGTACTAACACAAATCAAACAAAGCAATTCTTTATATTTTCAAAAACCTTATTACGAAAAAACTTTTTGTCTTCACACCACTTTATCTTAGACAAGTTCGGTTCTTTGGTACCTAGCTAGTAGTAAGCTGGTAGCTGGTGGGCAAACTTTTTTTCGGCAGTAAGTCCCCCTAGGCTCTCAGTGAGCGAGCAATAAGCGCGAATCGTAATGGTATTCGCGGCGTGTCGGCCACCGATTTATGGCGGGATCGATTCCTCGTTTGGGCAGGGCCACGAGAACAGCGGATTAAGACGTTTTAGGGTACGGAAACCTTTTTTTTTCTTTCATTAAAGAAACTAGCGATTCGCCACTGCCTGGCACAGGTTACACATGTATTAAACTTCATCTTAAATCATGAAACTACCGTGAGACTCACTCATAATTACACATAAACGGATAACTCACGTGCGCACGTGGTGGCGCGCAGTGTTCGTTTCGCTGCCGCCGGGGCGAGCGCTCCAGGAAGAAGGACTACGAAATAGTCCGAAACATGTCGAGCATCACTCGACTTTTTATACGTGAGTTATCCGTTTCTGTGTAATTCATCTTAAATCATTCTATCTATTGATGAAAGCTTCATTAAAATCCGTTACATAGTTTAAAAGATCTAAGCGTACACGCATTCAGCTAGCGTAGAGCGAATAAATTTAAACTTTATGTAATGTACAGATACGCGAGCCCAGTGCGTATTGGAAACTTCATGATGGCACTTCGACACTTAAATTCATTCTTAATTTAAAGATAATATGGAAAACAAGCCGGTGCCCGCGACTTCGTTTGCAAAGAATTAGTTTATCACTGTCCCGCGGGAACCATGTAATCCGGGATAAAAAGTAGCCTATGCGTTAATCTAGGGTAATAGCTATCTCCATTCCAAATTTTATCTAAATCCGTCCAGTCGTTTCAGCGTGAAGAATGAACACACTCACATCGTCACATCCATCCATCCTCACAGACTTTCGCATTTATAAGTTAGGATTGCTGTTGTAAAATAAAGTACTATTCCTTCCTTTCTTTTAAAAAAGAGTTTTTGTGCTTTATTGATTCCCTTGGCCATTATTGGTGCAGTTACCCTAGGTACCATCCACAGTTCTGAACAAGACTTATTCTTCCGCCTGTTCCCTGGCTCCAAGGAACGCATCGCGAAAATATCTCCGCATCCCGGGGCTCAGCCGCGACGCTATCCGATAGAGATATTACGCACGGCACTGCATTTTAATTTCGCGCACTTATGACATTTCTCGACTTTCGACTTTGAAACATAGACAAATTAACCAATAAAGCCCCCAAGAAAAAAAAAGCTCGTCAGATAATCTTGTGCTGTCTGTATCGAACGAGTTATGTGTTTTAGGTCTCCTTTCTGACCGCCCCCCCCCCAATTTTTTTTTAAACTGATCATTCTTGTCATGTGTGTAATGTCACTACGTCAACTTTGGCGAAATAGGGTGATTGCCTTTAAAAAAAACAATTAAGTGTGGTGCGCCTAATTGTTTTATTGATGTTATTTTTGATTTTGTGATTTTTGTAATATTCAATTAGATTTTTATTATTTAATTTAATTTACTTTCACGATTTCAATCTTAATCCTCCTAACTCTAAATCTAAGGGCCTGTTTCAGCACACTATTACTATATATATATTTTTTTTTATATGAATAGGAAGGCAAACGAGCAAGTGGGTCACCTGATGGTAAGTGATCACCACTGCCCATAGACACCCGCAACACCGGAGGGATTGCAGATGCGTTGCCAACCTAGAGAACTAAGATGAAATGCCTCTTGTGCCCGTAATTACACATAAACGGATAACTCACGTATAAAAAGTCGAGTGATGCTCGACATGTTTCTGGCTATTTCGTAGTCCTTCTTCCTGGAGCGCTCGCCCCACCGCCGCTGGCGTGTTCGGGTACGTGAGTTATCCGTTTATGTGTAATTATGAGTGAGTCTCACGACGTGAGACTCACGTTAGTTACACTCTATTAAGTTCCTGATTTTCTTAAGAGTCAGTTATTTATGATTTTCTCTCTATTCATTACTACGAAACAGACAGAGATGACATCATAGATAAATGACACTTAAATATCAGGGTCTTAACCACAGTATATATATAAGCTAAAGCAGTAAGGAAACTACGAACAAATCGGTTGAAACGAAACACGCACACAGGCGCGCGCTTTAGGTACACGGCCCCTAAGCGGACCTGAGCCTGAGCGGAGTGGACGAGGTCCGCTTAGGTGCCGTGTAAAGCGCGCGCCTGTGTGCGTGTTTCGTTTCAACCGATTTGTTCGTAGTTTCCTTACTGCTTTAGCTTATATATATACTGTGTCTTAACTGAGTGTGGTGAAACAGACCCCAAATCCATACGCGTGGTAGATGACTTCGAGTGTAAGCCAGTTCGCCAATACTCAGCAGTGCTTGTGCAGTATTCCGTGTGTTTTTTATAAGATGACAAACTAGCAAGTGGCTCATTTGACGGTATAGTAAGTGAGCAACCATCGCCTGTGGGCACACGCAATCATAATTGTACAAGTTAAATGGCCTTTTCTTCCCTATGCTCGGAAATACTACTTACTGCGGAAAAACTACTACTCGTAGTTGCTCGTTACTGGCTGACGCAAATTTAAAAAGTTAAAGCCATTCATTCCGTATCATTCAGTCAGTCATACTGCACGGTCGGGATGTGAATGCAATTCCATTATTGAACTGTTTTTACTTTAAAAAAATATGATTTGACAAAAAACATTCACCGCAAACAGCCAAATGCTATTTTCCGGCCTCTGCAGAAATGTACTATTGTTCCACGCAGGGAATGATAAAATAAGCACTAATGCGAAAAAGAACAGCATGAGTGATAAATTACATGTGTTTTAGACATGGTTACTATCACTCTATTGGTTAATTTCTCGATGCACTGAAGAGAGGGCGCGTTAAAATTGCTACCGATTGTGGGGTGGGCTCAATGTGATATTGTGATGTTGCTTTGTGTTCTGTTATGTCTTTTGTACGAGGAATAATACGACGTATCCAATAATTTGAACTTCCTCACACCCGCTGATTCCCCTAACCCCGAGGAAGAATTGCCTATCCCGTGGGAATTTCGTAAAATCCGTCCCAATTCTAATCATAAAAGGAACCTTTATGTAATCCTGAAATTTTGTATTCTAGGTTCCACATTCAAGAGTTAGTCAGAACTCCTAATTTTGTAAACTTCTAACGGCAATGATTTCGCCCCATTTCGGAAACCCCTAACCCGACTTCATACACGGAACGTTTATAAGTAACAATTCAGTTATCCAGGTCCCCTAGGACTACAACATTCGTATATAATATCAGCCCCAGCCAGGGATCGAACCCGGGACCTCAAGCTTCGCAGTCAGGGTCTCTAACCACTAGACTATCGGGTTGGCACATTTACATGTTTGTACGTGTGTATACGTAGCAGATATCAAACGCGTCGCGCCGACGTAGGCGAAATCGGAAACCAGTTAAGGCGCAGTCCAACGCAAAATCTAACATTTTCCTCTTTTTAACCGATTTCACAATAAGAGGAGGACGACAAAGGAGAGCTCTCCCGGTGCGGGCGGGTAGTGCGCCTGCCGCCCCCGCACCTCTCTCGGCCCCCGCGGTCGTCCCACCCCGCGCGGCCGTTTTAAAATTAAAAAGTAACACACTGACAGACATATTCATAAACTTTCGCTTTCATAATATTGATTCATATTTTTTTCGTAGAAAATCGCAGGAATCTTGCTATCGACGATGCTGCTGGCAACCCATCACTATTCTGATTCCCCTTTCCGCCTATACGCCCACAATAATGCTAAACGTGCTCTTTGGGTCTTGTTTCCTTAGGGCCTGTTTACCCCGTAAGGGATAAAGACGTGATTTATGTATTTACTAGCTTCTGCCCGCGACTTCGTCTGCGTAGAATTATACAATACATATAAACCTTCTCTCTTGAATCACTCTACCTATTCAAAAAAAAAACCAAACAAAATCAGTTGCCACCACCACCACCACCACCGCCATCGCCACCACCATCTTACTCGCTAATCCTGCCGCTAAGTAGCAGTGCTTGCACTGCTGTGTTCCGGTGTGGAGAGTAAGACAGCCGGGGAAATTACGGGCACAAGAGGCATTGCATCTTAGTCCTCTAGGTTGGCAACGGATCTGCAATCCCTCCGGGGTTGCGGGTGTCTATGGGCAGTGCTGATCACTTACCATCAGGTGAAAAAAAAAGTTGCGCAGTTTTAAAGATCTAAGCATACATAGGGACAGACCGACAGACAGCGGAAAGCGACTTTGTTTTATAGTATGCAGTGATGTATTTGTATTTTGTTTTATTATTTTTGGTAACAGTAGCCGCCTTAACGGCTAAAGCTGCGCGTGCGTCGCTATTCCCGGCTCAGGTCAATGGGTGAAGGAAATTCCGCCGCCCATTCACGAGACCACTTATTTATAGAAAGGGACGGCCAAACGATCCCATTGTTTGTTTCAGACTTATGACACAAATCTAGTCGATATTTTATGCTTTTATCTACACCCATATCATAACATCTCAGCAATATGTTCAGGAACGATTAGCAAATGGCCTACATTGAGAAAACAGTATCTGTGGTTGCACTTTAATGTTTACTTTAGAGTATCAATATCGATACTCTAATAACACTCAAACTTTTCGAACATCTTAAATAACAACATCTCTATGTCAATTGTTTTAGAACGTAAGAAAAAAATATAAATGTTAGTTGTTTCATCTGTTTCGAACTTTCTAAGAATAGAAAATAATGTCACCTACGTATGTATGCGACTGTACATAATTAGGCATTAATAGTAAGTTTTCGCATAAAAAAAAAGTCTCGAACGCGTTCACGCAAACGTCTCAGTTACTATGGAAAAATTGGCAGCGCCACTTGCGGGTCGAAGCGGCAACAAACTGTTCTTTGTATTTGACATTTTAACGCAAACGCGTACGACACGTGTTTTGTCACCGAAAACTTACACTAAGCATACTGGTCGTCGGTCGGTCGATGTGATACCAATGGGATCCTAAAAATTAGTGTCCGACCGAAGTTTCGGTTTCGGTTTCGGCCAATTTCGGCCAAAAAAGTGATTTCGGCCGAAGTTTCGGTTTCGGCCAGAATCCGGCCGAAACCTTCGGCCGGGCCGAAATTACTTCGCGGCCTCTCGCGGCTCTCGCATCGGGAGCATTCGGCTTAATTCGGGCGCGTAAAGTAAAAGTACAAATTGAAATATGTACTCTAAGTTCCAGGAAGAAGAACTACAAAATAGTCCGAAACATGTCGAGCATCACTCGACTTTTTATACGTGAGTTATCCGTTTGTGTCCGTATATCTATTTTCATTAAAAATAAACGTTTTTTATTTTGTTTAACAAAAAAAGAAACGTTCTCAAATAAGAAATCCTTGCAATAACCTTTTCTTTACGATTTGTACAGTAATTTTGAATATTTTGATACGTCTTCAAAAATTTCGGTTTCGGTTTCGGTTTCGGCCGAAATCAGAAAAAACCGAATATTCGGTTTCGGTTTCGGTTTCGGCTAAAAATCGTGTTTCGGTCGGACACTACTAAAAATATGATACGCAGTTACTAGAGACGCGTATGCGAATATTAATAATGTTAAGTTGAAACGTGACGCACATTAAATGACTTTTGGAAGTCTGCCGACAAATATTAGATTTTTATAGTGTTTTACGCTACCTACCTTTGCCGGTTGATGTCACGGGGGATACTTTATTATATCTAATAAAATCACGTTTATTTTCATACATTTTAATTAGATTAATCAACTTAGTACAGCGGGCGTACAGGAGTGAGCGCTCCGAGAGGAAGGACTACGAAATAGTCCGAAACATGTCGAGCACCACTCGACTTTTTATACGTGAGTTATCCGTTTATGTGTAATTATAATTAGTACACAGGTTAAAACTAATGGCGCTGACAGACAGAAATTTACTATAAGGCAAGACACAACAATAAATAATCCTACTTCGTACTAATATTACGAGTATCAATGCGAAAGTTTGTGGATGGATGTATGGATGTTTCATATTCTTTGACGCCAAAACAGCTGGGGCCATTCAAGTATTACGTAACCAGATTTTTTACAATTATTTACCCCCCCTACCTCTTGTCAGCAAAAGTAAGCAAACCTCTTACCCCCCCCCCTCCCATGCTTACGTAATCATTGGTACCTATATGCATTTTTCTTTTAATGGATTCTGTTTTTTTTGATTCGTGAGCAGCAGTTCGAATCGAAGCTGCTGACGTAATCACCATATCGACCCCCCTCCCCCCATGTCATCAAAAATAAGCAAAGCAAAGACCTCCCCGCCCCCCTCAAGCGCTTACGTAATACTTGAACGCCCCCTGAGCAGATCTGGATAATATTTGGAAAATGAAAAAAAAAACTTTTTATCCTAGAAAATTGCGTGGCTCCCGCGGGCTAGCAACTAACTAGCGGTGGCTCGCGGCTCCGTCTGCATAGAATTCGCTTATCGCTATCCCTCGGGAACTATGGCCTTCCCCGGGACTAAAACTATCTGTATACCAAATTTCAATGAAATCGGTTTCAACTAATCTTAATTAAACATTCATAAAACATTAATATTAATGAGTGACAAGATTAAACAGATGTAAAAAAGCAAATTAATTCCTAAAAATTATATACATGCATACATGCGTGTAGACGACGCGTTTGGCCTAGTTGGTAGTGCCCCTGCCTGCGAAGCAAGCGTCGTTCGAATCCTGGAACCCTGGAGCACGAATATTTGTTTTTGAGTGATGTTTCTATCTAAACAAGTATGTATTTCATATAGTTTCTAAATATGTATATCGCTGTCTAGTACCCATAACACAAGCCTAAAGCCTCGTATTCATGGTAAACATTTTGTTTAGCAACAAAGTTGAATCAACGTGTTGCGGAGTTGCTGTCAACATGTTGCTGGCAACACTGCGTGTTGTGGAGGTGATAGCGTCATGTTGACAAGCTCTCGCCCGACAAACGTAAACATTGATTCAACTTTATTGCTAAACAGATGTTTACCATGAATACGGGGCTTAACGCTTACTTTGGGACTAGATCCGTTTTTATTTATGTAAAATTTGGAACGAATGGAATTTCAACACGCGTAGTTGCAATTTCAAATATCGGCATCGCGTTTCGGAGTTTCTTCTATGATTTTCAGAATCAGGTTAGTCTCCGGCGGCCCGAATGCCCCTAATATTGATTTATTGGAAACTTATTCCAACCAATTTAATGGACTAGAATTAACGACCGCGCCATTATAATCTATTAGTCCCAGACAACTATTACATTCCGATACGCGATCGCAAAAAAAAAAACAGGAGACATTTCGCGATTTGCCTTGAAGCCAATCGTTTCCTACATTAACATCGGATTTCTGACAAATTTACACTTGTACTTCAACACGTCGCTGTCAACTTGGTCTGAAAGGGGCTCTTCAAGCGGAGGGGTTAGTTCTAGATTTTTCCGGGTGCACGACTAAGTTTGCACAAGAATCGTAGTGACGCAATAATCCGTAGTGGCGAACGGCCAAATAGCCGATAAATTCGTCGGCTTCCTCAATTATAGTTACGTCTTTTGTCTAATCTGAGCTGTTTTTATATTCGGGTCAGTGGGACTGCACCGCAGCTTAAAGCAGCGGAGTCACTGTACTCAACGCCGCTTTGAGGTGCTTATAGATTTGCTCGTCAATCTCAATTCGACCAGCAATAGCAAAATGAGTGCGACTGCAAGAGTTGCGGTTGCAAGAGACCACAGCTCTGATTTCATGATAACAATAGCCCGATGTCTTGAGGGACAGACAAAGAGACAAGTGGACAACGAAATGATCCTACAGGGGCTTCTTTTTTCCTTTTAAGAAACGGAATCCTGGAAATGAATGAAAAAAGTTTAGTATTCCTAATGCGTACCTACATATGACACTATAATAATGTTAAGTCGCGGGTTCACGGTGAATCCAAGTCGTTTCCAACCGATGCAACTGGAGGAGGTCTTTCTCTAATTGTGGACGGCCTATGGCTCATATGATGATGATGATGATGATTATGACCTATGACACATTTACTCGAATTGCCTTTAAAACGTTAAAATGGACTACAAATTACGTTGATTAAGTCTGTACAAATTACGAGAAAATGATTCAAAAATACAATTTCATGCGTAATTTCGTTTCTAATAACTTGACTCACGACGTGTCAAACGTTTTTTGAAACGTGAGTTTTGAACGTTTTGCAAGCAGAGTGGACTGTCTGTAATATCAAACCTATGCGTTATAACACAGATCGTAGTATAGTGGGCGTCGGCGTTCGGTTCACGTGCTTTACGTCGCGCGATTTTCTGTGGAAGATTCCTCAGGGTACCGTTGGCAGCGATACTTCTGTAAAGCTGGACTTCCGAGCATAGCGGCCCCGGCAGCGGCAACGGCTGCGGCAGTGACGCGCTCGGAGATTCCTTCATATATTTTCATACTGCATAATACTATCTACTGTCTACCCCGTAAGGGATAAAGACGTGATTTGTGTATGTATGTATAATACATCGTCGCCGCGTTACTGTCACCGGGGCTGCTATGCTCGGAAATCCAGCTTCATAGCTTATGGGTTACAACATAATACAATACAAATACATTGAACACCACAAATCGGTACAAAACAATACAAAAACAAAGAACAAAGTAGACAATAGGCGGTCTTATCGCTTAATAGCGATCTCTTCCAGACAACCAATAAGCTAAATAAGTTGGAGACAGTTTAAGTAGGTGGCGGAAACAAATAGACAGGATAAACGCAGGGATAGTAAAAACAACAATACCAACATAAATATAATACATAGCTAAATAAAAAAATAAAAAAAATACAAACATATACACATAACATAATACTTAAGATAAAATAAATGTGAGAAGCAATGAAAAATAAGAAGGCCATACAACAGAAAAGGATTTGATCAGAAGCAAAAAGAAAAGATAAGGTACTAAAGACAGGGAGTGGATTAAATTATTGATAAATAGTGAGATTTGAGTTGGTTTTTAAAAATAGGTAGAGTTTTAGCTCGTCGTAGGTCTACAGGAAGGGAATTCCACAGACGGATAGAGGTCATAGTAAAGGAGTCATGATAGAACTTAGAGGAAGAAGTACCCGGCATAACTACAGTTTGGAATTAAATATTCCACGCGGAACCTAGACCAGCCCTGCCCTTCGACAATTTCGAGAAGTGTCCGCGAATTTATTGCGTCGGGAACCGGCGGCGCCTTGAATTCGAATAGCGTACGTGTTCTACGCACTACTTATAGATCACAGGGCCCGTGCACACTCACGCGCATGTCACCACGCAAAAGCTAGGAACAAATCATATCGCGGCGTGGCTTCGTTTAATCGTTTTTTTGGGACATCACTCGCGCGAGTGTGTGGGTGTCATTCGTTTTTTGGTGGAACACTGAAATAGTTGCTACACGTGTCCTAGCGTTAGGCACTACCTTGAATATTGGACGATGATTTGAATACATTTTGAATACGTACAGGGTGTTGGAATTAGAAACCGCGACATGTTTCAGCAAGTCATTTGGATGATTTCGGAACACCATTATAGGATACTTACCCGGAATAAGAATCAATAATTTTTTTTTCATGTCTTCGAAAGTAATGTTTTGCTTGCTTCACGGTCATGCATAACTAACATCTATTTTTATGATTTTTATTTAGGTATGAATTTATCATCAAAATCGGGGCAAAACCCACAATGAAAAAACAAATTAATCTAATAAAGTCTATGTTTTTTACTATCCATACACCCACAGGACGTTAGCAGGGAATTCTTATCACCACAAAAATCCCCATGAGTCGTCGCATTTCAATAGTTTTTGACGACATTTTCCTACAAATATCTACTATAATACGATAAATTAAGCTTTAACTTCATTACGAGTTGCAGATTCGTCTGTTTTTTACAACGGCCAGTAAAATAATAAGGAAGAAATTAAGTAGTTTAAATACAGAAGGTTAACATTAACCAAGTTTATTACCAATAAAAGTTAGCTTTTGTTAACATTCGTTCATCTTGCTCTGTTACATTGCATTTGCCTACGCTAGAGACAGACAAAACATATCCCTACAGGTTTTTTTTATGGATGAGGCGGTAGGGGCTGCCGACGATATTTTTTAATCCACATTCGCACGTATTGCCAAGTTTAGCCCCATTCAAAAACACATTTAATTTACTTGCAAGTCGTTAACTTTTGGCCGAAGGGGAAACACATTTGTTTCCTGATTTGTTTATTTTATTATCCAAGCTACTTAGCATACCGTTTATTTATTAAACCGGACTTTAAATTATGAAAATTAAAAGTATTGCTTTGTTTTGAACTGTTTTCAATATCAAAACGCTCGATTTGTTTACAGATCGATTATATTATACCGGCCGTCGATGTATCTTTTTCTTGTGTTTTATGTACAATAAAGAGTTATACATACATACATACTTTTTGATCTTTTCTAGCTGTTGGGTCAAGCATGATCAAACTTTTGGGTACCTTTCGCGTTCAACTAAACCAGGGCTGGTCAACCTACGGCCCGCCGGGCCTTTGTGATGTTATAAATTGATTGTGTACCTACATACATAGATGTACCTACCTCTTCGCATAAAACGACATAGTGACATCGCATCGCATGAAAACTAGAACACAGAAAAATCCGAAAAGTAAAGCCAGTAAAGTCATCTGAACGTATGTGTGTCTGTGTTAATAAGGAAAACCGTTACGACGATTACTATAACTTTTTATGTTCCACGGTGGTTTTTTTTTATATCAAAACCGACGATTTTTTATTTAAAAAAACGATTTTTATATTAAATTCCTTGGCTGTACAGGCCTATACCCTTACGGGGTAGACAGGACTATTTTACTGACACACTTTCGAGCCGCTGATCTCCTCGAGTATAAACGATCAGTGTCAGTAGTGATCGATTTTCAGAGCGCAATTCTATCAGTGGTCAGATTTTAATTTCAAACTGGTCTATCTTGATGTGGTAGCATGGTACGTTATATTTAGGCGGTGTTTATTTTGCGCTTGCGCGTCTACGTTGCGCAGTAAAGCTGCATTTTACTGTTGGCAACCCGTAGCTTCCCACGATACTGTGTTGCCAGCCTTGCCGTAAAACCCCTGATTTATTTTGGTAACAAATTTTCTTCTTATCTATTAAAATCTTTATGGTGCTGTAACGTTTAGGAAAATCTTGTCTTGAGACAAACTAACTAACCTCTCTCGACCCCCGCGGTCGTCCTACCCCGCGCCCCTGCACCGCACGAGCGAGGACTCATTTAAGCGGTCGGTCTATAATAGTGTTCATTATTAGAGTGAGAGGAACATTATGAGACGAAATTCGAATTTCAAATTTCAGAGTAACCCCCCAGACAATAGCGGTTTTATTTTCTTCCATGCTATTCTGGGAGCAAGGAAAAACATAGAATGGAGCGGCTGCTTCTATTCCCGCGTGGTGAAAGCCCATCGAGGGAATAAGCGAAAATCGTAGGAATTAAGACATAGTTGATGCGGCTAGCAACCCATCACTATTTTGATTCTCCTTTCCAGTACACGCATAAACATGCTAATCGTGCCGTAAGGTCTTGTTACCTTAGGCCTCGTCTACACTGTAAGGGATAAAGGCGTGATTTATGTATGTTTTTTTCCATTTCCGCGTCCTGTAGCTGGCAACACCGGCGAGCAATCAGTAGCAATAAACATCTTGACCGCATTGGCTGGATAAACGCAATTCGCACGTCTGTTTACCTACTAGACTTCTGGGTAAATACTATAGATATTCTAGTAAAAGCTTTCCCATTTGTTCCTCGGCTGACTTGAGTGTAACATACGTACAAAAATCACGTCTTCATCCCTAACGGAGTAGACAGCGAATAAGGTAACAAGACCTAATGGCCAAGTTTAGTACGATTGTGGGCGTATAGGCAAATGGGAATCAAAATGTTAGGTACTAGCCGCATCAGCTATAATATAATAATATACTATGCTATACTATGGCTATTTTAGTAAAAGCTCTCCTAGTTATTCGTCGATCCGCTCAAGTCTAATAGGGCTAACAATTTTATCCCTTTTATTTTATACTCCAAGTACTTACCAAGTAGCATGTTTCACCCCTTAACTATTTAGTATCAAACTTTTTTATTATTGTCAGCTATTTAGGTTCTTCAGCGCATTGATTTTTACTGTAATGCTGTAAAAAATGAAATCCCTATGCTTACTCATCCTAAATAGAATTTCCATTACTATTTCCTTCCCTTACTAATATAATATATATATATTTTTTTTTTGTTATGTATTATCTTGCGATCAGTCGGACGACTATGAGCAGATGTGGTGTGGGAGTCTCATGTCGTGCAGAGCCAGCTCCCCAGTGGAAGCTTCTCTATTCGTGACTGAGTCTTCATGTCAGCTGATCCAGTTCTAGGATTCCTCGCCTCTTAAGGCGTCTTATCCCATCAGGCTCAGCAAGCAGGCCTGCTAGCTGGTTTGGGTGATGTCGCAGTCTCCCCTTGTACTTGGCCGAGTAGGATCGTATTTCCTCTTTTACCGTGTTGATGTTAAGGTGGTGGTGGACCTCTGAGTTCCTAATGAACCAGGGTGTGTTGAATATAATAAAATGAAAAAGTATTTGTCTCTGTCTATTTCTTTGCTACGTTTACACGGTAAAACCGCTTGACCGATTACGATGAAAGCCAAAAATATACTTTGTATATTCAAGAATAAAATAGTCTACTTTTTATCCCGGAAAATTGTACTGTCCCGCAGGACAGCGATATACGAAGTCGCGGGTAATACCTCTAAAATTAAATCAATTTGATAGAGATCTATCGGGTGGTAGGGCCTTGTGCAAGGTCCGTCCGGATCGCTACCACCATCTTACTCGCTAATCCTGCCGCTAAGTAGCAGATCTTGCACTGCTGTGTTCCGGTGTGGAGAGTAAGACAGCCGGGGAAATTACGGGCACAAGAGGCATTTCATCTTAGTCCTCTAGGTTGGCAACGCATCTGCAATCCCTCCGGGGTTGCGGGTGTCTATGGGCAGTGGTGATCACTTACCATCAGGTGACCCACTTGCTCGTTTGCCTTCCTATTCACATAAAAAAAAAAAACACTTCGTATTAAATAAAAACTGGCGTGATTACACATAAACGGATAACTCACGTATAAAAAGTCGAGTGATGCATGTGCGGTGATCAGTGTTGTGTGCTGCCCTACATTTGACAGTAATAAAAATGACGATGAAAACGAGGGTAGTTGTGCGCCGCTGTCAGTTGCGTCGAGCAGCCGCGCGAACAGAGCGCTGGCGCGCAGTGTTCGTTTCGCTGCCGCCGGGGCGAGCGCTCCAGGAAGGACTACGAAATAGTCCGAAACATGTCGAGCATCACTCGACTTTTTATACGCGAGCTATCCGTTTATGTGTAATTATGATTGAGTCTCACGGTAGTTTCATATTAAAAACTGGCGTATTTTACAGCAGGTGTTTTTTTTTCTAGCGCTTTATCACGCCTTCTGGGTAAAGGCCTCTAGCACTATACAACCTGATTAACAGCTCAGCGACGTAATAACGTAAGTCAATCGCCAGCCGTCTCGTGCTAAACTGGTATTCTATATTTACATCATCTCGAGACGTGCCCCGTAACATAAGTGTATCATCACGTAACACGTGATGTGTCGCTAGCCGGAATTAGATTGATTCAGTTCACATTACAATATAATCTGCTGTGTTAAAACGTGGAATAGACGCGTCTTCCATTCTGGTCTGGGAGCAAAGAAAAACATAGAATTTACCAGTTCCCTCTTCCCGCGCAGATGGTAAAAGCCCATCGGGGGAACGGGCGAAAGTCACAGGAATCATGTTATAGGCGATGCGGCTAGCAACCCATCACTATTTTGATTTCCCTTTCCACCTATTCGCCCCTAGTCACGCTAAATTAGGCCTTAAGGTTATGTCAGTGTTATAGTCAACACTAGCTTTATAGAAATAAGATACATCGATTTGGGGAACAAAGTACTTCTTCTTGGAGTCGATCTAAAAAGCAACACCATACTAATATTATAAATGCGAAAGTAATTCTGTGTGTCTGTCTGTCTGTCACCTTTTCACGCTTAAACCGTTGAACCAATTTAGTTGGAATTTGGTAATGAGATAGTTTCAGTCCCGGGGAAGGACATAGAGTCGTTTTTATTCCGGAAAATACCATAGTACCCGCGGAAGAGCCACAGGCGAATTCTGCGCAGGCGGAGCCGCAGGCAGCAGCTATCCTACTAATATTATAAATGCGAAAGTTTGTGACGATGGATAGATGTGACGATGTGAGTGTGTATATGTCTGTTCTTTCATCACGCTGAAACAACTCGACGGATATGGATGAAATTTGGAACGGAGATAGCTGGTAGTCTAGATTAAAACATAGGCTTCTTTTTATCCCGGAAAATCGCGTAGTTCCCGCGGGACAGCGAAAAGCGAATTCTGAGCAGGCGGAGTCGCGGGAAACAGCTATATATTAATAAAATAGGTAGAAGCAATCTGTAACAGGCCGAGTTTAAATTCAAATTAAAACAACCTAAGCCCCAGAGAAGTCTGGCATTACATTTCTAATTTGCCATTACTAATTACTAGACCGTTTTGGTACTTCTATACCTACCTATTAAGAAAGTTAGGAGTAGGGTTGCCAACTTCTATTAGAAGAAATAAGAGTATTATTTGATATCAAAGGTGGTAAATTAAGACTATGGACTTATATTTTCTATACCTACCTATTATAATGGGTTAGCATTATATACATTGTGTAAAAAAGTTTAGTTTACTCTATTAGTGTTATAGATTAATATAGACTAGGCCTACATGATATAAAGTACAATACTCTATTTTAGAGAAGGTACGGTTGGCAACCCTAGTTAGGATTGTGAAATTAAGTTGTTTAACTCTAGATATCAGTTAATTAAGTCGTGTGTCCTCAGCTAGACTCTTAATAAGGCCTATGGGTCGATTATTGAAATCACACCTATGAAATTTCGCCCTCGTGTGAAAAATAACCCGCAGCACTACGATCTTTTACGATCTAAAAGAATAACCCCCTTATTCATAAACGCTCTATAGGCTTCTGCTAACTTAGCAATCGTTTGTCCTTATCTGTGAAAGGTAAAAGTCAAAGTGACAGATAAGGACAAACGATTGCTAAGTTAGCAGAAGCCTATAGAGCGTTTATGAATAAGGGGGTAAGTCTTTAAAATAATTATAAAGTTTCTACATCAGCCAGAAAGTGTATAACAATGTACACCACCTATCAGTGGCGTGACGTCTATAGAAGTCGATTCCCACCGGCTTGGCTATTTTAAGGCAATTCGGCATTTTTTTTGTGCAGAATTAGAGGAAAATGCTAGTTAAATTCCCTCGGGCTTGCCTTCTCATATACTTGACGCCACGCCACTGCTGCCTATCCCTATGGGAAAGAGGCGTGACGGTATTTATGTATATGTATGTATATACTTGTATACTTGCATGGTAAATTATAATAAGTCTCTATTTAATAGGTCATTCATTAGTTACGGATCATAGCGGAGGATGCGCAACCCCTATATTAACTATTCAGCTTGGATTATGAAAAATCTTAACGACACCTATGATCCTGAGGGACTCATCAAATTTCAAGTCTTTAGCTCCAGTGGTTCAGGTTGTGCGTCGCCTGCCAGTCAGTACCGTTACGAAACATTTCATTTGCCCGTACTTCATTGGCATAATGAAAATTTGGCATATTTTTTTCTGAGACCTTAATTTTTTCAGGTGCTTTGAAATGGCCATCCTTTAGAACTCTGTAGGCTAGATTAGTTTTATAACAATCCTCAACAATCACCAGTTTATGAGAAAAAACAATTATGGCAAACGATAGAGAACCGTCACGTTACTCTTTATTACAAACTAGCCTTCCGTCCGCAGCTTCGCCCGCGATAAATTAATTTTCCCGTAGGGAAAGGTATTTTCCCGCGGTAAAAAGTAGCCTATGTCAATCAGTGATAATGTAGCTTTCTAACGGCAAAAGAATTTTTGAAATCGGTCCAGTAGTTTCGGAGCCTATTCAATGCAAACAAACAAACTAACAATCAACTTTTTCCTCTTTATAATATTAGTATAGACTAGCGTAAAATTAGATTCTAAAACTGATGTTGATAGTTACATTCTGCAATAATTACTTACGTTGCGACTCCAAGCAGCTATATACGACCTTTGACATGTTTATCGCTATCCCGCAGGAACTGTGCAATTTTCCGGGATAAAAAGTAGCCTATGTGTTACTCTAGGCTACCAGCTACATCTGTTCCAAATTTTATCCAAATCCGTCCAACCGTTCAGTAGCAAACATGCACACACACTCTCGCCGTTATAATATTAAGTGTGATGTGGTTGTTTGTATTAGTAATAATTTACATCCGCGTCAAATAATAGTCCATTATTACCACAACGGTAGGTCAGTTTCCAACAGAGAGCCAAGTAGACCACCGGTATGATATCAACAGAATTGGCACGGCCAATCTAGCTCGGCTGCCGAATTAATTTAATTTTAGCGCGCCGACATAGTTACACGCTTTATCGATAAGGCCGGCACTAGTTCAAGGGCGAGCAGAATTTCCACGAGCCCGGCGCTTGCGCCGCCTGCAGTACACGCAGCGAGAACGGTACGGCAACATTCAAGGCAAAGTTAAGTCAAATTGCAGAGGCCGCTGGTTAAAAGGGTTGCCATTGTCATCCAAAGAGGACACGCAGTAGAATGGTCACTTTTGAGTCAGACACGATTTTTAGTTTAATAAATTTCTATTTTTTTATATTTAATATACATATTAACTTAATTGTAATATTCTTTATTTTGTGAAATGATAGAACTTAAAAATGTAGATTGAGCTTAGAATCTTTTCTTAGAAGCTTCTGTTTTACTTACATACATACATACATACATACAAACATAAATCACGCCTTTATCCCTTACGGGGTAGGCAGAGCCAAAGGCTCGTGGTCGTTAGGTCTTTTTACCTTACGCTCTGTTACTTAATTGACGTTTATTTGCCGTAAGGACTTAAAACCACAAAATAATTAAATTTTGAAAAAGTCACAGTCATCATTATCATCATTTCCAGCCCCAATAAGTCCCGCTGCTGATTAATTGAAAATTATTTATTCCATATTGTTACATAATTACACCAAAGTCATACTGCAAACTGCCCTCCTAACTATCCCACCTAGCGTCACTTCATACTTGCCTCGAATATTCGACCTCTCTTTGTCTTTAAGTTTTACTACCGCGCTGTTTTCAAACTGTGTGCTGCGGCGGCCCGGTTCGATTTACGTTTCAGCTGATTATACAATGTGTACGTCATAAATTTGGCTTTTTATTGCGCATTTATTAATCTGAATGGACTCTAAGGATAGCGGCGCAAACTGTACAAATTGACATTTGGAGATCCGTACCAAACGAAAGCGGTATAGCACGCATCACGGAATAATGAGGATCTGGGTTCGATTCCCGGCCACAGCTGTACTTTTCCGATTTTTCTGTGTTCTAATTTTCAGTGACATTTAGAATTTTTTTTTTGAACTAAAAGAACGAAATATACTTTAGCGGTAACTAAATTGGCTTTTTTATTTATTCAGTCCCACATTACCGTAGTAACAAGAACATGTGACCAACTATTTGGCTACTTTGGATGCTACAAACTATATGCCGCTGACTGTACACGCCTGTATGTAAAGGATGTAAGGGCGTTTTAAGATATATTTGACCACTTAGACCGTAACGATATATATGACGCGGACTGCACTTGCGATTTTCACAATGTATAGTTACGACGAAAAAAAAACAGTTAAAACTAATGGGGGGTATAGCAAAAAAGTACATATAGTTTTAAACCTTTCATTTGCTGTACCTAACTTTCTAATACAATGTATTTTTGTCCTTGTCTTACTCAGACAGATGTCATAATGATAGACAAAGACATGCGAATGTTAAGGCCAAGCGTTTATGAATAAAAATCTAAATTAAGCAAAACTTAATTTTATTTTTCAATAAACATCAAGGTTTGGTGAAGATTTTAAATTCGCCCTAAGTTCTATTCTTATGTATGTCCGCCATTGAACCATACTTCAACTGACTTCAATGATTTCTATGCTTCCTCATGTATGTATCGTCAGTACCTCATCATCATCACCAGCCCGTGTCAGTCCACTGCTGGGCATAAACCTCTCCCATTGGGCTAAAATTCAAATTCTAATTCAAAATTTATTTTTGCAAAATGGCCACCAACGGCTCTTTTACATGTCTTTTTGAAACTTCCACCGCATTCGGAAAGACCATCATTGCCAAGAAGAATGCGCCGCAAGAAACTTGGCAGAATGTAATTTTTTCAAAATAAAATACATTAAGCTACTACAATACATACTTAAATTAAATCTTCACTACATAGTATAAAATAAAGTCGCCTTTTCTGTCCTCATGTCCCGATGTATGCTTATATCTTCAAAACTACACAACGGATTTTCATGCGGTTTTTTTAATAGATAGAGTGATTCAAGAAGAAGGTTTATATGTATAATACATGCATAATATACCGTGCGAAGCCGGGGCGGGTCGCTAGTCTTGTAATATATAATAATGAATCCCTATTTCCCTTGGTCACGACATCACGCGTGAACGGCTGGACCGATTTCGCTGATTCTTTTTTGGTGTGTTTGTTATTGTCAGTACAAGGTTCCTATGTAACAATATTTTGAAAAAAAAAATACTGGTAAGGGGGCGAAGCCGCGGGTAACAGCTAGTACATTTATAAAAGGGATGTATAAGGTCCCCGTGCCTTAAATTATATTAGTCTATAGTAACGATTTTCAGCTCTCCTCCAATCCCTGCCCGCTGCCTTGCGAACATCATCGCTCCATCTGGCAACAGGACGCCCTACACTGCGTTTGGCAACACGCGGTCACTCCAAGGCAAACGAGCAAGTGGGTCACCTGATAGTAAGTGATCACCACTGCCCATAGACACTCGCAACCCCGGGGGGATTGCAGATGCGTTGCCAACCTAGAGGATTAAGATGAAATGCCTCTTGTGCCCGTAATTTCCCCGGCTGTCTTACTCTCCGCACCGGAACACAGCAGTGCAAGCACTGCTACTTAGCGGCAGGATTAGCGAGTAAGATGGTGGTAGCGATCCGGACGGACCTTGCACAAGGCCCTACCACCCGCAAAAAGCATGTGTGAAAATACCACTCGAAAGTGGTATAAATCAGCTTATGTCTCCAAAACTACAGCTCAAATCAAAGTCTTGACTAGTTCACAAGATTAATGAGCGCTGTGATCGTCTTCTATGCTACTTGTATTTCAAATTCAGCACAATTTTTCACTGCTTTCGAGTGATATTTTCACACATGTGCTTTCAAAAATCGGGCCCCAGAACTAGTTTTCCGCGACGGCCATCAGTTCTGCGGCATATGTGACCTGCCCACTGCCACTCCAGCGTGCTAATTTGTGGAGCTATGTGGGTAACCTTGGTTCTCTGACGAATTACTGCGTTCCAAATTCGGTAATTCGGTCCCTGAGAGACACTCCCGAGTATAACTTTTTCCATAGCTGAGCGACCTTGAACTGGTGGACAAGCCCCACGGTAAATGAACATACATATATTACTGTTTAGCATGATTAAGGGCGTATGGGTGGAAAGGGAAATCAAAATAGTGATGGGTTGCTAGCCGCATCGCCTATAAAATGATTCCTAAGACTTTCACCCATTCCCTCGATGGGTTTTTATCATCTGCGCGGGAAAAGAAGCAACTGGTACATTCTATGTTTTTTCTTTATTCCCCGACCAGCGTGGAAGAAGTCGCGGGCATAAGCTAGTAATAACATAACACAAAATTAGTGTTTCTACGCACAAAATAGTGTAATACCTAATAACCTTGGTCATTCATTGCGAACATAAGACGTATTGAACTAGCGAAACAGTAGTTTTCCATCACGTGAATTGTGACAGCATTGCCTAGTGGTACCTGTTTGAATAATTAATAAATTGCTAGAAACGTTCTTCCAATTTCCATATTACGGTTCTTACCTAATTTTATTATAATATATATAGCTGAATACCCACTCACTCACTGACTCACTGACTCATTGACATGCTGTTTTGAAGAACCCTTAAGAGGTACGTCTCGACTTTATACACCGTCGTATCAGAAATGACTCCACGACCACCAGAAAAATACGAAATCGACCTGAACGTGGAAACTGACCCGACACATGGGGCGGCTCTCCGCGACGGCTCGACTTGTCGAGTTTGCCCAGAACTAAAGTCGCTCAGAACAGCCGGCCAATGGGTGAGCCGGTCCAAGATTTTTCAAAATGGCGAAAACAAGATGGCCGCCATACAAAATTGATACGCGAATATCTCAGAGGCCAGTCGAGATAGATGGATGGTGCTCGACCAAATGTCATTCAGAGTTGAGGGGGAAATCTGACTAAGCAATTTTTTTTCCAAGATGGCGGATTCAAAATGGCGTCCAAATTTTTTTTTGCTCCGATCCGATTGAAATTTTGCATCCGGGGCTCTTCTAGGCCACAGATTCCAACCGCATACTTTATTTTTCGATTCCGCCATTTTCCAAGATGGCCGCCATACAAAGTAATTTCTGTATCTTTGACCTGTTGTTTTGAAGAGCCCATAAGAGGTGGGGTTCGAATCTATACACCTTCGCTTTAGAAATTTCATGCTAAGTACCAAAAAATGAAAAAATTGACCTGAATGTGGAAACTGACCTGACACATGGGCCAGCTCTCCGCAACGACTTGCCCTATCGAGTTTGCCCGGAACAAAAGTCACTCAGAACAGCCAGCCAATAGGTGAACCAGTATTTTTTTTTCAAAATTGCAAAAACAAAATGGCCGCCATACAAAATTGAAACGCAAATATCTCAGAGCCCAGTCGCAACAGGTGGGTGGTGCTCAAACAAATATCGTTCAAAGTGAGCGGAGTAATTTAATGAACCTAATTTTTTTTCCAAAATGGCGGATTCAAAATGGCGGCCAAAGTTTCTTTTACTCCGATCCGATTGAAATTTTGCATCCAGGGCTCTTCGAGACTACAAATTCAAACGCCATACTTAATTTTTCGATTCCGCCATTTTCAAAGATGGCCGCCATACAAAGTAATGTCAGACTCATGGGCTCACTTGTGTTGTAAAGCAGCTTTTAGGAATAGGGTTTGACTTTATACACCATAGCATAAGAAATTTTATCACAAATACCAAAAAATGAAAAACCGACCTGAACGTGGAGACTGACTTGACACATGGGGCAGCTCTCCGCGACGGGTCGACCTATCAAGTTTGCCCGAAACTAAAGTCGCTCAGAACAGCCAGCTTATGGGTGAACCGCAAATTTTTTTTTAAATTGCGAAAACAAGATGGCCGCCATACAAAATTGAAACGCCAATATCTCAGAGGCCAGTCGAGATAGATGGGTTGTACTCGACCAAGTGTCGTTCTAGGTGGGAGGAGTAATCTAATGAACCTATTTTTTTTCCAAGGTGGTGGATTAAAAATGGCGGCCAAAGATTAAAGTAAAAAAGGTTATAAATATATGGAAAAAAATAGGGCGGTAGGTTAACCTCCGCGGGCCCCGCGGGGTCCGCGGCCCACACGCGAAGTACTTTTTCCATAGTGGCGGTTTCAAAACGGCGGCCAAAGAATATAGTAGAAAAAGTTGGAAAAATTTGAAAAAAAAACAGGCTGGCAGGGCATCCTCCGCGGGTCCCGTGGGGCCCGCGGCCCCATACGAAATGCTTTTCCCAAGATGGCGGCCAAAGAATAAAGTGAAAAAGGTTAGAAATATTTGAAAAAAAGCAGGATGGTAGGGTACCCTCCGCGGGTCCCGTGGGGCCCGCGGCCCCCATGAAAAATGCTTTTCCAAAGATGGCGGCCAAAGAATAAAGTAAAAAAAGGTTAGAAATATTTGAAAAATAACAGGGTGGCAGGGTGACTCCGCGGGTCCCGGGGGGCCCGCGGCCCCCACGCGAAACGCTTTTCACAAGATGGCGGATTCAGAATTGCGGCCAAAGAATAAAGTAATAAAAGGTCAGAAATATTTGAAAAATAACAGGGTGGCAGGGTGACTCCGCGGGTCCCGCGGGGCCCGCGGCCCCCACGCGAAACGCTTTTCACAAGATAGCGGATTCAGAATTGCGGCCAAAGAATAAAGTAAAAAAAGCTGGAAAAATTTGAAAAAAAAGGCTAGCAGGGTACCCTCCGCGGGTCCCGTGGGGCCCGCGGCCTCCATGCGAAATGCTGTTTCCAAGATGGCGGCCACAGAATAAAGTAAAAAAATGGTTAGATATATTTGAAAAAAAAAACACAGGGTGCCAGGAAACCCTCCGCGGGTCCCGTGGGGCCCGCGGCCCACACGCGAAGTACTTTTTCCAAGGTGGCGGTTTCAAAACGGCGGCCAAAGAATATAGTAGAAAAAGCTGGAAAAATTTGAAAAAAAAGCAGGCTAGCAGGGTACCCTCCGCGGGTCCCGTGGGGCCCGCGGCCTCCATGCGAAATGCTGTTTCCAAGATGGCGGCCACAGAATAAAGTAAAAAAATGGTTAGATATATTTGAAAAAAAAAAACACAGGGTGCCAGGAAACCCTCCGCGGGTCCCGTGGGGCCCGCGGCCCACACGCGAAGTACTTTTTCTAAGGTGGCGGTTTCAAAACGGCGGCCAAAGAATATAGTAGAAAAGGCTGGAAAAATTTGAAAAAAAAAGCAGGCTGGCAGGTACCCTCCGCGGGTCCCGTGGGGCCCGCGGCCCCCACGCGAAACGCTTTTCACAAGATGGCGGATTCAGAATTGCAGCCAAAGAATAAAGTAAAAAAAGGTCAGAAATATTTGAAAAATAACAGGGTGGCAGGGTGACTCCGCGGGTCCCGCGGGGCCCGCGGCCCCCATGCGAAACGCTTTTCACAAGATAGCGGATTCGAAATTGCGGCCTAAGAATAAAATAAAAAAGGTTAGGATTATTAAAACAAAACAGGGTGGCACGGGACCCTCCGCGGGCCCCTTTGGGCCCGCGGCCCCCACGCGAAATACTATTATAATATATATAGCTGAACACCCACTGACTCACTGACTCACTCACTGACTCACCCCAGAGTTGTTTGGAAGAACTGGTAAGAGGTGGGGTTTTACTCTATACATTTTCGTATCAAAAATGCTTGCCCGACCACCAGAAAAATACGAAATCGACCTGAACGTGGAAACTGACTTGACACATGGGGCGGTTCTCCGCAACGGCTCGACCTATCGAGTTTGCCCGAAACTACAAATGCTTAGAACAGCCAGCCAATGGGTGAGCCGGTAAAATTTTTTTCAAAATGGCGAAAACAAGATGGCCGCCATACAAAATTAAAACGCGAATATCTCAGAAGCCAGTTGAGATAGACGGGTGGTGCTCGACCAAATGTCATTCAGAGTTGAGGGGGAAATCCGACTATGCAATTTTTTTTCCAAGATGGCGGATTCAAAATGGCGGCCAAATTTTTTTTTAATCCGATCCGACTGAAAATTTGCATCCGGGGTTCTTCGAGGCCACAGATTAAAATGGCATACTTTATTTTTCGATTCCGCCATTTTCCAAGATGGCCGCCATACAAAGTAATTTCTGTATATTTGACCTGTTGTTTTGAGGAACCCATCAGAGGTAGGGTTTGGTTCTATACACTTTCGCTTCAAAAATTATATGATAAGTACGAAAAAAATGAAAAATTGACCTGAATGTGGAAACTGACTTGACACATGGGCCAGCTCTCCGCAACGACTTGCCCTATCGAGTTTGCCCGAAACTAAAGTCGCTCATAACAGCCAGCCTTTAGGTGAACCAGTATTTTTTTTTTTAAATTGCAAAAACAAAATGGCCGCCATACAAAATTGAAACGCAAATATCTCAGAGGCCAGTCGCAACAGGTGGGTGGTGCTTAAACAAATATCGTTCAAAAAAAGGGGAGTAATTTAATGAACTTATTTTTTTTCCAAAATGGCGGCCAAAGTTTCTTTTACTCCGATCCGATTGAAATTTTGCATCCGGGGCTCTTCAAGGCCACAAATTCAAACGCCATATTTAATTTTTCGATTCCGCCATTTTCCAAGATGGCCGCCATACAAAGTAATGTCAGACTCATAGACTCACTTGTGTTATATAGCACATTTTAAGAATAAGGTTCGACTTAATACACTATCGCATAATAAATTTTATCACAAGTATAAAAAAAATGCAAAACTGTCCTGAACGTGGAAACTGATCTGACACATGGGCCAGTTCTCCGCAACGACTTAACCTATCGAGTTTGCCCGAAACTAAAGTCGCTCAGAACAGCCAGCCTTTGGGTGAACCGGTAATTTTTTTGCAAAATTGCGAAAACAAGATGGCCGCCATACCAAATTGAAATATACTAAAAAAGGTTACAAATATTTGAAAGAAAAACAGGGTGGCAGGGTGACTCCGCGGGTCCCGCGGGGCCCGCGGCCCCCACGCGAAACGCTTTTTCCAAGATGGCGGATTCGAAATTGCGGTCAAAGACTATAGTAGAAAAAGCTGGAGAAATTTGAAAAAAAAAAGCAGGCTGGCAGGGTACCCTCCGCGGGTCCCGTGGGGCCCGCGGCCTCCATGCGAAATGCTGTTCCCAAGATGGCGGCCAAAGAATATACTAAAAAAGGTTACAAATATTTGAAAGAAAAACAGGGTGGCAGGGTGACTCCGCGGGTCCCGTGGGGCCCGCGGCCCACACGCGAAGTACTTTTTCCAAGGTGGCGGTTTCAAAACGGCGGCCAAAGAATATAGTAGAAAAAGCTGGAAAAATTTGAAAAAAAAAGCAGGCTGGCAGGGTACCCTCCGCGGGTCCCGTGGGGCCCGCGGCCTCCATGCGAAATGCTGTTCCCAAGATGGCGTTCAAAGAATATACTAAAAAAGGTTACAAATATTTGAAAGAAAAACAGGGTGGCAGGGTGACTCCGCGGGTCCCGCGGGGCCCGCGGCCCCCACGCGAAACGCTTTTCCCAAGATGGCGGATTCGAAATTGCGGCCAAAGAATAAAGTAAAAAAAGGTCAGAAATACTTGAAAAAAAAAACAGGGTGGCAGGGTGACTCCGCGGGTCCCGCGGGGCCCGCGGCCCCCACGCGAAACGCTTTTCACAAGATGGCGGATTTGGAATTGCGGCCAAAGAATAAAGTAAAAAAAGGTTAGGATTATTAAAACAAAACAGGGTGGCACGGGACCTCCGCGGGGCCCTTGGGGCCCGCGGCCCCCACGCGAAATACTAGTTATAATATATATAGCTGAATACCCACTCACTCACTCACTGACTGACTCACTCATTGACATGCTGTTTTGAAGAACCCATAAGAGGTAAGGCTAGACTCTGTACATTGTCGTATTAGAAATGCCACCGTGACCACCAGAAAAATACGAAATCGACCTGAACGTGGAAATTAACCTGACACATGGGGCGGTTCTCCGCAACGGCTCGACCTATCGAGTTTGCCTGGAACTAAAGTCGCTCAGAACAGCTGGCCAATGGGTGAGCCGGTCCAAGATTTTTCAAAATGGCGAAAACAAGATGGCCGCCATACAAAATTGAAACGCGAATATCTCAGAGGCCAGTCGAGATAGGTGGGTGGTGCTCGACCAAATGTCATTCAGGGTTGAGGGGGAAATCTGACTATGCAATTTTTTTTCCAAGATGGCGGATTCAAAATGGCGGCCAAATTTTTTTTTGCTCCGATCCGATTGAAATTTTGCATCCGGGGCTCTTCTAGGCCACAGATTCCAACCGCATACTTTATTTTTCGATTCCGCCATTTTCCAAGATGGCCGCCATACAATGTAATTTCTGTATATTTGACCTGTTGTTTTAGAGCAGTCTTTAGAGTAAGGGTTTTACTTTATACACTATCGCATCAAAAATTTTATCAAAAGTACCTAAAAAATGAAAAATTGACCTGAGTGTGGAAACTGACCTGACACATGGGCCAGCTCTCCGCAACGACTTGCCCTATCGAGTTTGCCCGGAACAAAAGTTACTCAGAACAGCCAGCTAATAGGTGAACCAGTATTTTTTATTCAAAATTGCAAAAACAAAATGGCCGCCATACAAAATTGAAACGCAAATATCTCAGAGGCCAGTCGAAACAGGTGGGTGGTGCTCGAACAAATGTTGTTCAATGTGGGCGGAGTAATTTAATGAACCAATTTTTTTTTCCAAAATGGCGGATTCAAAATGGCAGCCAAATTTTTTTTGAGTCCGTTCTGAGTAAAATTTTGCATCCGAGCCTCTTAAGAGTCACAGATTCTGACGCTAGAATTTATTTTTCTATTCTGCCATTTTCCAAGATGGCTGCCATACAAAGTAATGTCATACTCATAGACTCACTTGTGTTGTATAGCAGTTTTTAGAAACAGGGTTCGAGTCTGTACACCATCGCATCAGGAATCATAACGTTAGTACCAAAAAAAATAAAAACTGACCTGAACGTGGAAACAGATTCGGTACATGGGCCAACTCTCCGCAACGACTTGCCTTATCGAGTTTGCCCAAAACTAAAGTCGCTCAGAACAGCCAGCCAATGGGTGAACCAGTTTTTTTTTTTTAAATCGCGAAAACAAGATGGCCGCTATACAAAATTGAAACGTGAATATCTCAGTGGCCAGTCGAGATAGATGGGTTGTGCTCGAAAAATTGTCGTTCTAAGCGGGAGGGGTAATCTAATGAGCATAATTTTTTTCTAAGATGGTGGATTCAAAATGGCGGCCATAGATTAAAGTAAAAAAGGTTGGTAATATATGAAAAAAATAGGGCGGTAGGTTATCCTCCGCGGGCCCCGCGGGGTCCGCGGCCCCTACGCGAAGAACTTTTTCCAAGGTGGTGGTTTCAAAATGGCGGCCAAAGAATATAGTAGAGAATGCTAGAAATATTTGAAAAAAAAACAGTCTGCCAGGGTATCCTCCGCGGGTCCCGTGGGGCCCGCGGCCCCATGCGAAATTCCTCGCAAATGCAAATCAAATGCGAATTTGCTCGTTTGCCTTCCTATTCATATAAAAAAAAAATGCTTTTCCATAGATGGCAGCCAAAGAATAAAGTAAAAATAGGTTAGAAATTTTTGAAAAAAAACCAGGATGGTAGGGTACCCTCCGCGGGTCCCGCGGGGCCCGCGGCCTCATGCGAAATGTTTTTCCCAAGATGGCGGCCAACGAATAAAGTAAGAAAAGGTTAGAAAATTTTGAAAAAAAAAAACAGGATGGTAGGGTACCCTCCGCGGGTCCCGTGGGGCCCGCGGCCCCATGCGAAATGCTTTTCCCAAGATGGCGGCCAAAGAATAAAGTAAAAATAGGTTAGAAATATTTGAAAAAAACAGGGCGGTAGGGAATGAATCACTGTTTCCAAGGTGGCGGTTTCAAAAAGGCGGCCAAAGTATATAGTAAAAAAAAAAAGTTAGGATTATTTAAACTAAACAGGAACGCACGGGACCTCCGCGGGGCCCTTGGGGCCCGCGGCCCCCACGCGAAAAACTAGTCTATATATATAAAACTCAAAGGTGACTGACTGACTGACTGACTGACATAGTGATCTATCAACGCACAGCTCAAACCACTGGACGGATCGGGCTGAAATTTGGCATGCAGGTAGATCTTATGACGTAGGCATCCGCTAAGAAAGGATTTTTGGAAATTCCCACGGGATAAGGAAAAAACGGGAATTATATATTCGATTCCGAGTGACACTATCTCAGTAACTATAATAAGTAGACTCTTCAAATTTGATACAAAAGTAGGTGATTACAAAACTAAGAAACTCATTTCAGGATTTTTGGAAATTCCCACGGGATAAGGAAAAAAACAGGATTTATATATTCAGTTTAACGAAATCCTATGAACTATAATTACTAGACTCTTCAAATTTGGCATAGAAGTAGGTGATTATAATAGTAAAATAATGTTTTAATGCTTTTTGGAAATTCCCACGGGATAAAAACGGGATTTATGTATTCAGTTCTACGGGATCGATTTTTCGTTTTACTGGTCGTATAAAATTGAAATTTGGCCTTCAATTTCCCTTGGGGAGTGTAGGGGAGCGCTACAAAAAGATTTCCCGAAATTCCCACGGGAACGGGAAAAACGGGACTTTTCGTTTTCTGGTTGCAGAAAGCTGAAATTCGGCATGTAGGTTGTTTCGGGAATGTAGAGGAGCATTAAGAGAGTACTTTCCAAAATTCCCACGGGAACGGGAAAAAAACAGGATTTTACGTTTTACTGGTCGTAGAAAGCTGAAATTTGGCAAGTGGGTTCCTTGGGGAGTGTAGGGGAGCATTATGAGATAATTTCCCAAAATTCTTCTTCTTCGTTCCCGTAAGAATTTCGGGAAATGCTTTATTTGGCGAAATTCTTACGGAAACGGGAAAAACGAAAAGCGAGGGAAAGTTGAAATTTGTCACGTAGGTTTATTCGGGAGCGTAGGGGAACACTAAGAAAGGATTTTCCGAAACGCCCACAAAGACGGGAAAAAACCGGATTTTACGTTTCCAGACGAAACAGCGGAAGAAAGAGACTTAACATTTATAACGTGTGTTTCTTTAAAGGCTTTAAGTGTACTCCGAAAGCACTCCCCAAAATTTCCACGGAAACGGGAAAAAACTTATTTTTTCATTTTACATCTTAGCGCGTACGAAGTCGCGGGCAAAAGCTATTTAGGATGTATTTTAGGACAGCCCTATAGGTTAGGTTGGGTTTGTTTTATAAAAATCCTGCAATATTTACAGTTTCAGAAAAATTAAGGCAGCGGGGCAATGCGGGGGCTGGCTTGCATGCTTGCTTGAGTCCTTGCTTTGCATGCTTGATTGCATACTTGCTTTCATGCATGCTTGCTTTCATGCATGCTTGCATGCTTGCTTGCATGGGTGCTTACTTGCATGCATGCTTGCTTGCACGCTTGCTTGCATGCATGCTTGCATGCTTGCTTGCATGGGTGCTTACTTGCATGCATGCTTGCTTGCACACTTGCTTGCATGCTTGCTTTCCTGCTTGCATGCCTACTTGCATGCATGCTTGCTTGCATGGGTGCTTACTTGCATGCATGCTTGCTTGCACGCTTGCTTGCATGCATGCTTGCATGCTTGCTTGCATGGGTCCTTACTTGCATGCATGCTTGCTTGCACACTTGCTTGCATGCTTGCTTGCCTGCTTGCATGCATGCTTGCTTGCATGGGTGCTTACTTGCATGCATGCTTGCTTGCACGCTTGCTTGCATGCTTGCTTGCCTGCTTGCATGCCTGCTTGCATGCCTGCTTGCATGCCTGCTTGCATGCCTGCTTGCATGCCTGCTTGCATGCCTGCTTGCATACTTACATGCTTGAAGGCTTGCATGCCTGCTTGCATACTTGCATGTATGCTTGAAAGCTTGCAGGTTTGGTTGCTCGGTTGCTTAATTGCTAGCTTCTTTGAAATGCTCATGGTTCACGCGTGCGAAGCCGCGGGCAAAAGCTAGTACCTCTATATGTCACGTGTAGTGACTAACTGGTATTTTTTAGATTTTACGCAGGAAAGACAAGTTTTAAATAATTTTAATGTGTAAGTAGTAAGTAAGTAAGTAAATGCTTTATTGTAAAAGAAACAGATGTAAGTCACTAAAAAATAAAAACAACATTAATTTCGGGCAAGCCATTCCTGGCAGGGTCGCCATGTATGGTTGGAGGCTCGGGAGTGTTGTGATTGAAACAAAAGTTGCTTCAAGACAGAATATATTGGACAATAAACGCATAATATAAAGGTTGACTGGAAGATATCCCTTAAAGGGATAAGTCCGCCGTTGTGCATGTATCTCAGTGTTTGTCAATTGTATTTGTCTTGTTTATTTTGCACAATAAAGAGTTTACATACATACATACATACATAATAAGTAAACACAGGTTACACGAGTACATAGGTTATACGTGTATATCTTACCACTACAATATGCACAAAGGCAAGCTTATCCCTATAAGGGATCTCTACCTTTACCTTTGAGTAGATGTGAGGAGCGTTAAACGAGGGGCCGACAAAGAGTGAGTTTAAAATTCCAGACAGTGAAAGCCACTATAGAGCGTAAATATCTAAATACAATAAACAAAACAAATCATAAAATAAACTACTAAATATCATTACAAACAAAACACAATAAAAGTACACATATACAATATATAAGGAGATGGTGTGAGCCACATCTTCCTCAAGCCCATCTTCATGTTCAACGAAGCCCATCGAGGGAATCGGTGGAAATGTAGGAATCATGTTATAAATAGGCAATGCGGCTATTTACCGACCGCTTAGATGAGTCCTCGCCCGCGCGGCACAGGGGCGCGGGGTAGGATGACAGAGGGGACCGAGTGAGGTGCGGGCGGGTAGTGAGGCCCGCGCGGGCGAGGACTTACTTAAGCGGCAGGTCTAGGTATCCCTACAATAAAATAATGCTAAACGTGGCCTTTAGGTATTATTACCTTAGGCCCTGTCTACCCCGTGGGATGAAGACGTGATTTATGTAAGTATGTATAAATGTTTTCTAGGATTGTTTTTTTTAAGGCGCTTACAAAATAGGACGTTCAATTTACATCTCTATGTTTTATTACACGACAATGAAAGAAACCGAGCAAGTGGGTCACCTGATGGTAAGCGAGCACCACCAACCCCTGGACACCCGCAACACTAGAGGATTACAGATGCGTTGCCAGCTAAGAAGGCTAGGATAGAATACCTTTTATGCCAGTAATTTCACCGTTACCCTACGTTGGTATGCTCAAAGTGTAATCAAAATGAGGACTTAATTTTACCTGTAAAATTACGAACAAATATCCTAATAACAAATATCCACGGAAAACACGGTCTTTGGGGCCGAAAGGTTCTCGAGTGGAGACCGCGGATCGGCAAGCGCGTAGGACGTCCACCAACGAGGACGGATGACCTGGTTAAAGTCACGGCCAACCGAGGCTACTGGGGGGAGACTTAAGTCCAACAGTCCAATAGTCCAACAGAACCCTTGGTGGGAATTGGTTTAGGGTGCAGGCTACGTTTACTGCACTAAGTTCTCAATATTTTATTTAAATTAAGTAAAACCCAACTGTATTTATAGTAAGTTCATATTTAGTATTTAAAATAAGTATTGTGATCATTTTATGTTAGGGCATCTTTTCTGCTTCTTTGTTATTCACAAGAATCATAGTATGTTTGTTAGTAATTAATAACTAGGTACTATTACTTTATGTTTTTTTTTTTTTAATCTTTGAGCATAAGATTTCATTCAGAATTAACTACAGGTGGAGACTGTTTTGGCTGATGCGTCAACTGAATTTGTCTATATCTTAAGTTTTAATTTTAAGCTGTTTGTTTCCCAATAATAATAAATAATAAATAAATAAAAATAAAATAAATTGTGTCTGTATCTGTTTTTTTCCCCAATAAAGATAATAATAAAATAATAAACAGTGGACGTCCTAATGGCTGATGTGATGATGATAATATGAGTGTTTAATTAAACTGACCCAACAATCTGCTGGCAAATTCCAAAACAATTCTAAGATACCTTGTATTGTCTGTTTGTCCGACCTTATAATTACTTTATCTACGCACATATCATTAGTGATCTAAAATGCGTTCAGAAACCGTAGGAAATGACCGGCATTATTACACTCTTATAAAAATCAATACTGTAATAACATTACAGTAGAAAAATCTGTACTTTAATGTTATTACAGTATAGATTTTACCATAACGTTACAAAAATCTATACTACAATACCATTGATGCACAGATTTTACCCACTACCACATACAAGAAAGTGGTAACATAAATAACGTCCTTATCCCTTACGGGGTAGATAGAATCTAGTATAATTGGCTGTAATAATGTAGGAAATGACCGGCATTATTACACCCTTAAAAATCTGTACTGTAATAACATTACAGTACAAAAATCTGCACTTTAATGTTATTACAGTACAGATTTTACCATAACGTTACAAAAATCTATACTATACAGACAAGAAAGTACTAACATAAATCACGTATTTATCCCTTCCGGGGTAGATAGAACCTAGTATAATTGGTTGGAATAATGCTGGTCATTTTCCTACAGCTTCTGAACCCATCTTAGAGTAGGTACTTACAACATGTGTGTAAATAAAGCAATGTATACATCTGTACATAATTAGGCCTTAAAACACTCCTTATGTAACGTTTGTATAAAATATTACGGTGACTTTTTTAGTAGGTATATTTTCACCTTGAAAAGAAACTGCGTTTGATTTCACAACGCAGCATAAGCTAATATAATTAGCAAATATATGCGATTAAAATATAAATATATTTCTAAAACGGAGTAGACTGAACTGACCTTGTACAGCTTTAACTTAGCAACGTGCGTGTGCGCATAGCAACCGCGTAGCAACCCGATATACGCATTATGAATACCTAACATGTGGTATCTATAACAGATAACGTTATTAAAGTTCCTTACCGAATTGCTTTGACGATTTTTACCTACATACCGTCACACCTCTTTCCCATAGGTAAATAAATAAATATCTTGGGACAAATAACACCAATTGACCCAGCCCCAAAGTAAGCAAAGCTTGTACTATGGGTACCAGGCAACGGATAAACATACTTATATAATGTAGATAAATACATACTTAAATACATACAACATCCCTGACTCAGGCCACAAACATTCGTATTCATCATACAACTGTCTGCCTCTACCGGGATTCGAACCCAGTACCTCTAGCTTCATAGTCAGGGTCACTTGCTACGATCCTGAACCTGATATACCATCTGATAGCTGAGGATTTTCAGTCGCAAATAATAAAAATCCACGCTTTCATGCCGGTCTGGAAGGAGAGAAAAAACATACAATATACCAGTTGCTTCTCTTCCCGCGCAGTGGTAAAAGCCCACCAAGGGAATGGGCGAAAATATTAGGAATCATGTGGCGCTGGGGCTAGCAGCCCATCACTATTTTGATTATCCTTTCCACCTATACACCTACAATCACGCTAGACCTTTAGGTCTTGTTACCTTGGGCTCTGTATACCCCGAGGGATGAAGACGTCATTTGTGTATGTATGTTTCATAGGTTTTCTGTCAGATATTCCGATGCTAATCAGAATGTGGCAGACGCAATGGTTTAGCGGTAAATTGCAACTATAGTTGTTCCAATCATTTATTTTCTCGATGACAGATGAAGTTTGATAGTTATAGTGTTGTGACCTAATAAGTGATTAGTAAATACGATATCGATCCAATTTAAAATTAATAATTAAAAATTACCTGTAATATTTATAATTATTTCATTTCATTGTCGATTACCTATCTAGACTTATATTACATTTATATTATAAAGATGAAGGATTTGTATGTTTGTAATGAATAAACTAAAAACTACTGGACGAACAAAAAATATTTCACCATTAGAATGCTACATTATTCCTGAGTAACATAGGCTATTTTTTATCCCGGTAAAAAATTAAAACGCGTACAAAGTCGCGGGAACACATCTAGTTCAGTATATACAATACCGATACAATATCGATATTTCAATCATAACATCACTATTCGTATTCCCAAAGAATGTACTAACTTTATTAAAACGTTTATTGTTTATCGTACTTTAAAAAGATATTACCGCATATATGGACTCAATTTGTCTTAGATGAATATTATATGGGATCAAGGAATAAAATTAAGCAATTGTCATATTTTTTATACCTCGCATTTAAAAGTTATTTTCTGCGTAAAAAGCGCAGTTACATTCTACAGGAGCTGTCATCGAGAAAATAAATGATTGGAAATACTATAATCGATAAATTAAAGGTAGCCCTGCCTTAATGTCCCTGTCTCATGCAACAACCGTGTTTTTTGGCGATTTTAATAGTGCCGGTAGGACGGAATCCTACTTGTTCAAGTGCGACTCACACTTGGCCGGTTTTAAAAAAAAATACACGCTTTGGATACATATACTCGGGAGCAAAGAAACCGGGTCACTTTTCATACAGCTTTCTACGGAGAGTGACCAAGTTTTTTTGCTGTCGAGTATAGATTAATTGTTTATCTGACATTTTGACGCTAATCTGTGTAAGGAATATACTGTATACTCATACATACATACATACATACTCAAATCACGTCTTTATCCCTTGTGGGGTAGACAGAGCCTAAGGTAACAACTACTGTACTGCACTGTACTGTATACCTACTCGTACGTATATAAAATTGTTTTTTTTTTAAACAAGGGTGTTTGTTATCGTTACATCGTTTTCAATTGAAAAAAAAATTACACTACTCTAATGAAAACTGGTAGAGATCCCTTATAAGGATAAGTTCGCCTTCGTGCATATATATATATATATATATATATATATATACATATATCCTTCTTATTATGTTATGAAAATCGACGAATATCCTACTAATATTATAAATGTGAAAGTTTGTGAGTATAGATGTTTGAATGTTTGTTACTCTTTCACGCCAGAACGGCTGGACAGATCTGGATGAAATTTGGAACATAGATAGATTATAGTCTGGAATAACACATAGGCTACTTTTTATCCCGGAAAATTGCGTAATTCCTGCGGGATAGCGATAAACGAATTCTATGCAGACGGAGTTGCAGGCAACAGCTAGTGTCATATATATGGACATGGATCCACAGGAGTTCTATGGGGAGGCCTATGTTCAACAGTAGACGATCTATGGCTGATTATGATGACGATAATGATGTCATAATTACAAGATTACAACTATTCTAAGATTGGTTCGGAAGTGGAAACTTCAGCTTCATAATGATATCGATTTCAGTATTATTATATCGCTATAATAACATTACGTCGTTTTTGAACGTATTATACGACTAGTACGTGTGTGTAGGTATGTAGGTAGATTATATAAAATACTAAAGTCCACATTCGTTTTCAATACGCTTTGTTTTATTTTGCGAAATACCTCGTAGACGCTTTGCATACAGACGTTGGCATCACGTGTCGGGTATTTGATGTACACATTGTATACATACACAGCCATCCGCCTGGCGACAATGCCGATATTTAGTCATTCATAGCATCAGACGACCTTACGCAAGTCCATTGACTTGGTCTTTGTGATTCGTCTATTTGCAAGGAAACAACCTATTGAATACATTATATTTCGTGGTCTATTATCATATGCGCGAGCGCACGTTATTCTGTCTGTGCGACCTCGGATAGCTCAATAAAAATTATCAGTATACATAAATCTTGAGTGGCGTCATTGAGAACCGTGCGAGTTTAAGGCGGCCTAAGTTGTCTGTAAAAGGGTGCTGAAATTTGGTGTCACGCGCACGTGACTTGCTGTCTCCTTCTGTTAGTATGACCAAGAAAGAGACTACACATATGAATACGTTCTCATTTGATACATAAAACTGCAACCGCAACATTCATAGAACATTATGAGACTACAATTTGTAATGAAAATTTGGGAGTTAAACCTTCGACTTACACTGCAGCTATAGTGTGATAAGATGGTGACAAGGACTGGAGTAAAAAATATGAAAAACTAGATGTTGCCCGCAACTTCGTCTGCATAGAATTCGTTTATCGCTATCCCGCAGGAATTATGCAATTTTCCGGGATAAAAAGTAGCCTATGTGTTATTTCAGACTATAATTTATCTATGTTCCAAATTTCATCCAGATCTGTTTTGCCGTTCTGGCGTGAAAGAGTAACAAACACCCATCCATCCATCCATCCATACTTACAAACTTTCGCGTTTATAATATTAAGTAGGATGTGTTTTTACACATACACGCTTTAACTGTAACTCACATAATTCTCGTCTCCACCTATTTTACAATTTTTTATTATGCTCACAATACCCGTTTTAAAAGAATCTTACCGTTCAAAATTGTGCGAGACGATTTTAACTTTAGGTGATCAAAATATAGGTACTGAAAATTTGGTAAGGAATAAAAAATAAATATTTTCAGCTTCCACGCTGGTCAACGCAAGAAAAAACATAGAATGTATGTACCAGTTGCTTTTCATCCCGCGCAGGTGGTAACAGCCTATCGAGGGAATGGGTGAAATTCATAAGAATCATTTCATAGGCGATGCGGCTACCAACCCATCACTATATTGATTCCCCTTTCCACCTATATACGCTACCTATGCTAAACGTGGCGTGGTCTTGTTACCTTGGGCTCTGTCTACCACGTAAGGGATAAAGACGTGATTTATGTATGTAAATATTTTATTGATAGACGAATAAACCTCTAGGACGACACTAGCAAAAAATAACATACCTAATGCAAATTATTTTTACGAACGTGTACGCCGCACGAATGTATATGCTACATACACATAGGCACATATATTTGTACGTATGTATTACCATCCAAAAGACAGGAAGGGAACAAGGTCACCACCGGGTCATGGATGACGCTGAACAAGTAGGATTAAAAAAAAAACACTAATAGAATTGTTAGAGAAGGAAATTTACTTTCAATTTGTGTATGAACTGAAAAAAAATCTTTGGAACTACAATACCTGGGAAGATACATAAATCACGCCTTTATCCCTTTCGGGGCAAACAGAGCCTAAGGTAACAGGACCTAAAGGCCACGTTTAGCATGATTGTGAGCGTGGATGGAAAAGGGAATCAAAACAGTGATGAGTTGCTAGCCGCGTCGCCTATAACATGATTCCTAAAATTTTCGCCCATTCCCTCGATGGGCTTTTACCATTTGCGAGGGAAGAGAGTCAACTGGTAAATTCTGTTTTTTCTTTACTCTGGCTGGGTCTGGCCAGCATGGAATAAAAGCTAAAGCTGATATAAGAAGCTAGTAAGATCCAATGTACACATGAAAGCGACGATTAAATGACTTATGACTTATGACTTAAGTAATATAACAGCCATATTGCGTCGAAAAAGTTCAAAGAATGCACTTTAAGATACCGAACATTAAACAACTTGCGGACGACTGATTAGCTTATCATTGCTCTGACTATATTTAACTCGGTATTGTGTAAACATAAACACCTTAATCATAGTAGATTAATGCGAGGCCTGGGAAGTAGCCAATTGCTGGATGACTAACTTGTTTAAAAACACGAACCGCAGGTGAGTTTTTTTTCAAAGTTACTAATCCAGCAACTGCTCTTCGAGCTGAGGCAGATATAATGTTTTTCTCAAACATTGAAAAGAAATGAAAATAAATTTTGCGCTAAACTTCCTCGCAACTTAAGTGGTTTTCACGTTCCCGCCTTTTTTCTTAAGTTTTTTTTATGACATCTGTCACCGTAAGCTATTTGAGACATTGATAAAAACGTTAGACTCGAACAAAACGCGCACTCCTCGGCCATCGAATTGGCTGTATGACATTGTTGTTCATAACTTCAGTCTCTTTGACTTTAAAAAAGTTAAAAACAATTAAAAAACAGTCCAGCAATCCGATCTATGGTCAGAAAATCGCGCACAATAGTGTAATTTGGCCGTCAACAAGGCCCTTGGTGTTAGAAAATAATGACGACATTTACGACAATGTTTGAGAAAAAATCAATAAACATATTACAATTTAATCGGGTTGTTTTCACTTAACTATGATAAGCTTAATTATTAGAGACTAGCTTCTGCCCGCGACTTCGTCCGGGTAGAATTATACTTAAGAACGTTGCGACTCTAGGCAGTTTACCTGTGACATTCCGGGATAAAAATGTTTTAATCTAGGGTAGTCTCCGTTCCAAATTTGATTCAAATCCGTCCAGTCGTTTCAGTGTGAAGAAGAAACAAACATACATTCTCCCTCACAAACTTTACAATATTAGTAGGACTCTCCGTAAAATAATAGTATTGTGGAGGCCGTAGTAAGGTTTTGGGCGTGTTACAGGTATCAACTGAAAGTTGATGAACGTAAACATGTTTTGATTACGTCCGTGTTTTTAAATATGTTATTTTGTTTCAAGTTGTTTTGATATTTTTGGGCAACGTTCGCTTAAAATTGCTTTCGCTGTTACCATGCTGAGGAAAACATCAAGAATAAAAGCTACTTTTCTTTTCTTCCACGCTGGTCTGGGAGCAAAGAAAATACAGAATGTACCAGGTGCTTCTCTCCCCGCGCAGACGGTAAAAGCCCATCTTATGTATCATTGTTATGGGTGATGCGGCTAGCAACCCATCACCACTTTGATCCCCCTTTCTACCGATACGTCCACAATCTTATCATGCTTAACGTGGACTTTATTTCTTGCTACCTTAGGCTCTGTCTACGTAAGGGATATTGTATACGTGATTTGCGAAAAGAGGAAGGCAAAGGAGTAAGTTTTTACATTAAAGATTAAAATAGAAAAATCTACTTTTTCTTCCGTGGACGCGTCAGATTTCCCGCAGGATAGCAACAAACATCGAACAGACGGAAGTCGCGAGTGAAAATAACTTCTTTTTTAAACTCTCGCCTCGGAGCTGTAGCAATACAAAGCGCCTTCAAGTACTTGTTAAACGTAATATAACATTTTACCAAAACCGCTTAATTAAAAGGCTTGTTCTCACGTCAATTAGAAAAAACTAAAACTGCCGTGTAGAAAGATTAACGCGCATAATTTCAGAAACGCACAGCCAGCGTATCATGAGCTGTAAGATGTTTTTGGTGCTCGTGTTGTTGTATGGGGTGGTTAGGGAGTGGAGGGTCAGTTTTAGGTGGTTAAGTGTGGTGGATCGAAGCGTAGTTAAAAAAGACGCAGCGGTGCGGTGAGCTTTAAAGCGAGGGTCACCACGTTTTATCGCTTGCGTGAACTAATATTTGATAACAGCAAGCAAGCAAGCAAAGCTTGTAGACACAACTTGCCTTGTGTTGTTGCGGGTGGTAGGGCCTTGTGCAAGGTCCGTCCGGATCGCTACCACCATCTTACTCGCTAATCCTGCCGCTAAGTAGCAGTGCTGTGTTCCGGTGTGGAGAGTAAGACAGCCGGGGAAATTACGGGCACAAGAGGTATTTCATCTTAGTCCTCTAGGTTGGCAACGCATCTGCAATCCCTCCGGGGTTGCGGGTGTCTATGGGCAGTGGTTTTCACTTACCATCAGGTGACCCACTTGCTCGTTTGCCTTCCTATTCATATAAAAAAAAAAAAAAAAAGACACTTGTCTTGTAGTCGACTGACAGCAAACGCATATTGCCTAATTCTATAGAAATGGATTCATATTCTCGTAATCAAACGGATTTGCGACATTCAGAACGCACAATGTTCTAGAGCTAAATGTGAAACTTCTGACCACTGATTCTGACATGCCGTCATTCGGATTTGTATGACAATATACCTATACATAAATATAAATCAAAACAATAACGCAAAAATGAACAGGACAGGAAATGAACGAAATCCTTTTAAAAAGGATTCCGTTCATTTCCGAAATTATTTTAAAAAGGCATCTCTTCTAGCTAACTTATTTGTGGAACACGTATACTGATTTATGAGGTAGCGGTGGTTGGATGCTTTTTGCAGGAAAATATACATAGCGCACGTAGTTAGTTATCACTCACGTGCGACCGCGAAATAGCAAGATGTTTTTAGTACATGCGCGCTAATCCGCAAAGCATATTCTGTATTATTAAAAATTTCTTCGGCAGGAATGTCCCGAAGAAACTCTTAACGCTTGGCCACCGTCACCTGTTGGTACTTGGTAAGTACTGTCGGCAGCGTCAAACACGTTACAAGTCGCCACGGTTTAGCGACGCGCGTTATTGCGTACGGTACGTGTGACAAGCGGCGCGCGTTGATTGTACTTGGCGATTTTTACATACATACGCCCCTTTTTCCCATAGGTGTAGGCAGAGACATACCATCTGATAGCTGAGGATTTTCAATCGCAAATAATTAAAATCCATGCTTTCATGCTCGTCTGGGTACACAGAAAACGCGTAGAATGTACCAGATGCTTCTCTTCTCGCGCAGATGGTAAAAGCCCATCGAGGGGTAAAAATCGTAGTAACGTAGGTATAAACATGCTGACATGGATAATATTTGGAATACGTCTAATTAGGGTATAAATATATAATTTAATTGAATGGAAAGCTAGTTAAACTGCGACGCCATGTCACATAACGTCATCTCCAGTCTATATACGACCCACTGCTGGGCAAGGGCTTCCCCTATAAAAGATAAAGATAAGATAAGATAATTAATCTTGGGACAAATTACACCAATTAACCCAGCCCCAAACTAAGCAAAGCTTGTACTATGGGTACCAGGCAACGGATAAACATACTTATATAATGTAGATAAATACATACAACATACATGACTTGGGCACAAACATCCGTACTCATCATACAACTGTCTGCCCCTGTCGGGATTCGAACCCAGGACCTCTAGCTTCATAGTCAGGGTCACTAACCACTCGGCTAACCGGTCGTCAGATGAATGAGAAGGCTTGGGCCGCAGTTGTCAAGCAGTGCGGATTGGAAACGTCAGACAAACCATTGAACTACATCGAGGTTAGCCTTCACCAAAACAAATGCAATTCTGCATATAAATTGTGATAAGCTCAGCGGTACGAGCCCAGATGTCACAAATCGTTATTCTGTGGAGAGAAGACACAATAGAGATCTCTCTTCAGGCAGGGCCCTATTTCACTAACTCGTCTATTGTCGGTGACTATTGACAATTCGAAATGCAAAGCGTGGTTAATATGAAGCCAACCGGCGTAGATTCTCGTCGAGTTAGTAATGCAAAGAGAATTGTCACTTGTCACCGATAATTGTCGTGTTCGTGAAATAGGGACCAGGTATTACGCATGGGGAACGAAATCCAAAGGACGAGACGGAAGTTGTATTTACGCATCCGCGATATAGAACACTAGCTGTTGCCCGCAACTTCGTCTGCATAGAATTCGTTTATCGCTATCCCGCAGGAATTACGCAATTTTCCGAGATAAAAAGTAGCATATGTGTTATTCCAGACTATAATCTAACTATGTTCCAAATTTCATCCAGATCTGTCCAGGCGTTCTGGCGTGAAAGAGTAACAAACGTCCATCCATCCATACCTACAAACTTTCGCCTTTATTATATTAGTAGGCCTAGTAGGATGGTGTGACGACACTGGAGCTAGCTACTAATGCGTCGTAACAGTTAATGTAGTCGACAACTAGGTGGCGCTAGAGTCGCTATAAATCCAAATAACCGCTAAAACCAACCAACTTGCACCGCAAACAAAAGCATACATCGTTATAAGAAGGCAGTGAAAGCTGCGCATTCCACTAATGCCACATATTCATACATACCGTACGGAACCCGGCTGTTAATTGGTGCGAGCTTTAGGGTTCCGTGTCGGGGGCTTTCCGGGAACTTTCGTGAGCTTTTAGCCAAGATAACAAAGCTTAATAACGCTGACTTAATCGATTTATTTACAAGCTTTCTATTAACTTGCTGTGTATGTTACTTGGATCCAATCTTACAAGCCAATTTTGTAAATTTTTCTAACGTGTTGAAATTCCACCTCTCAGTCACACCTTCAATATATACTTCAACGAAAACAGTTGTCTGCGAAACGACAATCTGCGCAAATTATACCTCCCGCATGCAGTGGTCTTACTCAGCCACCTGGTGCGTGCCAGAGAATGTACAGCGACGAAGGAGACAAGACCAAGGAGGAGATGGAGCGATGATTGGCGCGTGTACGTATACATAAGTACTCTGGAGACCTAGCCTGACATTGCACCGGGCTGGGAGTTGTGGAGGTTGAGTGCAGAGCTCTTTGTCCAGCACTGGGATGGGACATCACAATAGGCTATTAAAAATTATAAAATAAAGTGTGCAAATTAAATGGTCAACACACACGCGTGACGTCGTGTGTCACAGGGTGCCATGCGCCATTTAGGTACCATCAAATCAGCCGTAGGACGTCGTCTGTTGACATTGGGGCGCCCATAGACCTTTACGAAAGATGGGAAGTGTGAAAGTGATATTGAAAGAAGAGTGAATGCAGGAAATATGGTCAATGGGGCGCTGCGCGCCTTTGTGAGGAGTGAGAAGGTGTTGAAGAAGGCACGTCTGGCTGTCCACAGAGGGGTGCTCGTTCCAACATTAATGTACGGTAGCGGAACTTGGGTATGCCAAAAGAAGCATGAAAGTAGAATAAATGCAGTAGAAATGAGAGCGTTAAGGAGTATGGAAGGTGTATCACTGAAAGATAGAATCAGGAACAGTGTGATAAGGGAACGTGCTGGTGTGAAAGAGGATATAGTGACTAGGATAGAAAAAAGTATGCTTAGTTGGTTTGGGCATGTAGAGCGGATGGATGAAAGTAGACTAACTAAACAGATCTATATGGGGAGGGTGAATGGTTACGTCGGGAGGGGAAGGCCTAGACGGACGTTCCGAGACCAAATAGGAGACGTTTTGGAAAAAGGTCAGGTCAGGAGTACCCGAAACCGACGAGCATGTATGAAGAGATTGATGACTGTGGATAAAGCGAAAGAAATATGTCAGAATCGTAGCAAGTGGAATAAAGTAGTCTCTGCCTACCCCTGTGGGAAAGAGGCGTGACGGTATGTATGTATGTATAGACCTCCACTTGCTTCGGTTGGAAGCGGCTTGCACACACCGTGAACCCGCGACTTTAGCCAGGAACAAAATAATAATAAATAATAGATGTTAAGATGGTATAAATAACATACATACATAACTCACGTCTTCGTCCCTTAGAGCCTAAGGTAACAGGACCTAATGGCCACGTTTAGCAAGATTCTGGGCGTATAGGTGGAAAGGGGCATCAAAACAGCGATGAGGTTGCTAGCCGCATCGCCTATAACGTGATTCCTAAGATTTTGGCCAATTCCTTCGACGGGCTTTTACCATCTGCGCGGGAAGAGAAGCAACTGGTACAACTGCCACTGAAAAACAGTGGGGCCCATTTTACACCATATCGGTAGGTACTATTCTTAAGTATATTGTACTTCTCCACATTATATATCTACGTGTATCGAATGTGTGTAAATAAATGTTTCTCTCTCTCTCGTTCTGTATTTTTTTTTTACTCCCAGACCAGCGCGGAAGAAATAAATACCATGGTCTTAATATAATGACATTTACCCGTGTTTTTCAGGTCACCTGGCTAAGAAATTAGATCAGGACAGTATTTGACTTGCAGATCGAGTAAACACGCCGTAGGTGTTCGTGTCTTTCCTCATTATTGACAGGTGAACGTTTTGATAAATATTCAACTTGTGACCCTGAAACCCTAACTTTATAAAGCCGGGTAGTCATCTGCGAAGAGTTACAGTAACCACAGACCCTACGTATCTTACCGCTCGAGGCAGGCTCGCGAGCCACGACCACACTAGGGTTTTGTACCTGGCTGAACGGTTCCATTTTTGACAAGGAATTCTAAAAAGTGAGCTCCAACGGGCCGCTTATGAAAAACATGCAATCCCAGCCCACACAACTCATAAATCACGATAACATTGCCAGACCTAATTGTTTCAAATCGCTAGGTTTTCCCTAACCACCGCTGGCTTCGCCAAATCTAAAGGGTGTTTGTAAAACAATATTAAATGGACTAACGACATTTTGAAACTTAACTATAAATAAGCAGCGTTATAGGGAGCGATACCGGTTAAGGGCTAGCTAGGTAGTAAATTAAGGTAAATTATTACCGGTTTTCGGTCCAAATTTATGGAATTATTTTCGAAGGCAATATAATCTTTACTTTATCACTGAGGTGGTGTTAATAATTAATTAGTCATGAATTCGGTTTGGGTTGCGTTTAATCGTAAACTCGTAGGTTTATTTTTCTATGGTTAAAGTAGCTAGTTAAATTTGAGTAGTTTGTTGTCAAGTAGAAATAATTTAGCGGCGAAATATTGTTCATAAGCTCCCATGGAAAAACTGTTTTGTCACTGGTGTAAAAAGTACCTACGACTTGTTTTGGACTATTCAACCAGAAATAGCTAACATTTCTTAAACTGGACGAATAAAGTTTTCATTAAGAATGAACACTACACAAATTCACATTAAAAGCTAAATAACGGTATTAGATCGCATGATCGCATGTCTGTTTTCATGATGTTCAAAACGAAAAAAATTAAAACATAATACGGCAGAAATGTTAGAGCTACATTTTAAACTAACGACAAAATATTTTATGACAAGAAAAATCGTGCTACAAAGTTATACAGTGACTAAACAGTACAGTAAATGTATAAACGCTCAATAAAACATTAACTTAAACTTTCGTTTAATTTAAGTCAACTTGCCAACAAACAGGGCAGTAAATCGAAAAGGATAACAACTTCCTTTTAAAGCGCCCGCTAATTAGCCGGGCTTTCGTGTTTATTAAAATAATTAAAAAATAATAATTGTGTTATTTCCCGCACGAGTGTGTCATAACGAAGATACTGATAGGTTTAATTAAGATAATGCCAATTGATAGCGGTAGCCGGTTTAAATTATTAACTGTTTCGAAATCATTAACTGTGCTGGGGATCAAGTACTTTATTGCTACTTTTATTCATATTTGATCAAATCGAATTTCAAGGTTTTGAGTAGGTACCTACCATTAACTGGCATACTCAGAAATGCTTATCGCGATTAATTCTATTGATAATTAGTTTGCTGTGACACTTTTCAAGATATTATATTTCACTTCTAAAGGCCGAGTAGGCGAGTATCATCAAAAAATATCCAATTCTACTCATAATTAGGCAGTATTTTCCATGACAAACAAATTTTAAAGTACACAATTTAAAAAAAAACAATTCTTCGTTAGTGCTGTTTGATTTCTAGGCAATTACAACTATTTTAGACAACGCTTGCTAATTGGGCGAGCAAATGAAAATCTACATAAAAAACCGTCTGTCACGTATATATGAATTAATTTAATCCTCACGACCTGTCAAACAAAACCAATAGTTCAAGTTATACCTACTAATCACTACCTAGTATAAAACAAAGAAGCTTTGTGCTGTCTGTCTGTCCCCCTATGTATGATTAGATCTTTAAAACTACGTAACGGATTTTGATGCGGTTTTTTTTAATAGATAATGATACATGCATAATATGATAGAGAAACTCAGATTGCCCCCGTGCGAAGCCGGGGCGGGTCATTGTTATCTATAAAAAAGAAGAATCATGTGAACTGTAGGGACTCTAACTTACCAATGCCATATACAACAGACCTATACAAACAGGTCCCATCATAAAGATGGTAATTACACTTCCTAAGATATTCATAGTCTTTAAATATTGAAACTAAAAAAGCAGTTGGAGTATAGAACAATAGAAAAACCATTCTACATTGACATATAAAAATACGAATCAGCTATGTAGGCGCTCTAGTAAAAGCAGACAAAAGTCGTTAAGTTACAACATTTCAATTTTTAATTTCCTTCAGAGTATTGAACTACTTACGAAGCTGACCTGATTTAATTCTGGTCATAGACCTTGGACTGGCGGACTAAATTAGTTTCAATTGTAGATTTGATACCTTCAAAGGTTTCAAAGATTATACGATAAAGGTAATATAATTGAAAAACAGCAAGCCAAACGGCTCACGCAAACCGAGTGTAAGAATAACTAGGTACGTACAATTTTATTCGATGTTACAAAGGAAAATTAAGAATAGCCAAGGAATAATAAATAATTAAAGCTTTTCGGACTATTCAAAACACCATCAAGTGATTAGTATACCTACAGCATACACGACAAGCCGAATTTTGCAGTCCGTCCTAAAATCACTTACCGGGTATTTTTAAATACTTAGCGAATCTTAACGCCAGCGCCATCTATTTGAACGTACCTGTAGAAAATAATAAAACTGGTTTATTTTAATTTTTCCTTCATGAACTCGAACCAGTAAACCAAATATTACTAAAAATATTAAAGAATTTTTTTTGAAGTCAGATGACAGATTTTATTAACAATCTAAAATATCAATTAACTACCTTAATACCTTTGCAAACGCAGCCGCAGGCGGGAGCTAGGTTAATTATAACCATGGTGAACGGTAGCCTTTGTCTGATGGAAGCTTTCTAGCCGTAGGATCCATTGTTGCGCGGCCCTGACATTTATCTATTATTATAAAACGAAACACCCTGTGCAGTTTTTATCGCGGAGTGGAATCTTCGCATTCTACCTGTGATTTTGTTCGAGTAACCTTTACAACTCCATACCAATCCAGCAACATTGATGTAGGTATGTTCTCAATTGTACATAAACAAAAACGAATTGCCGAAATTATGAACCAATGCGCCAAATTCAACTGATTGCGTTTACAATTGAAACTTCAAGACATACTTTGTATGAAAAGAATTAAAAAAAAAAAATGGAATGAGGACAATACCGCGGGCGATGCCTACACGGCAATTAGCAAATAATAAACAAAAATCTGTAATTTGGGGTAAGGAAGAGTCGAGATATGGTACTCACTTTAAGGTATTATTATTTGTCATAGAGAATACCATTTAAATAAATTTTTCGCAACGTTTTACATAATTAAGTACCAACGGACCACGTGCCACATTTTAACGATATGTCAATGAACAGTTTCCGGTGGTGAAGGCCTTGGGATGTACTTTGTGTAGTACTCATTGTCTGGCTACAATAATGTTTAGGTATCCGTTATATAAAATAAACTTAAGTCGAAAAAAAATATAAAGAGTTTGAAATGTATTAAAATATTACAAAAAAATATATTTTAAACAAGTTTTCATAACGAAAATACAATAAAAAAAAGACAAAAAGAATAGTCCACCATAGGCCCCGACGAGATTCGAACTCGTGATCTCCTGTTTACTAGACAGGCGCTTTAACCAACTAAGCCACGGCGCCTCTGCACGATGAAGTGAAATTTAGCATCACTTCATTGAAGCCAGAACGGACTTATCTCATTGTTATCACACAGATACTATGCTGATAGTGAAATAAATTGTGACTCGTTATTGATAAACAAAGGCTAATATATAATATGAGTTGGGTAGTGTTTAATAAAAAATGAATAACTACAAATTATTGAGACAGTGTAAGTACAATCTCTCGCTCTACATGTATCAAAAACTTTCGTGAAAAAAAAAACATTTAGTAAGCGTTTAACATTCTTACAATTTAGTTCTAGACCTTTGATTTATTTCTTCCCACAACTTCTTTTGAGTGAAATTCAGCTATAAATGTCCTGTGGCAACTGTACTTTTAAAATTTTCTTTGGTTTTGCGTTAGAACAAACACACCTCCGTACTTTTATAATTGGTAGGTACTGTAGGAAAAGGTTCGGCTAGTTTATGCTGGCAGGTTTTGGGTGCTGGCTGTTCTGAGATAGTTCAAGTTCCGAATATCGAACACCCGTTCGATATTTTGAAAGGTTTTTGTTTTTGGAACTTGGGACGGCTCGCAGATCAGCTCGAACCGAAAGCCGCATAGGCGGACTTCTATATATTTTGTAATGACAATCTAAAGTTGAAATAAAATCAAGATTTATTAAGTTTGTGTTTCAACTTGAGTAACTTGGCCTTCTGCAATAACAGTTTGGTTAGATATCTTATAACCCGATTCCCGTACAGACTGAAGTGCCTCTTCAGGGCAGCTCTACAGTACCTCTGTAAGTAGTTCTTGTTGGTGTGTCTTCCCGTACAAATGGTAAAAGCCAATCGAGGGAATTGGTGAAAATCCCATCACTATTTCGATTTCCCTTTCCACCTATATATACGCCCTTAATCATGCTAGTCGTGGCCTTAAGGTTTTGTTACCTTCGGCTCTACTCCGTAAGGGATAAAGACGTGATATATGTATGTATGTACACTAGAGGCTATGTTCTTCCATGCTGGTCTGGGAGCAAAGAAAAAACATAGAATGTACCAGTTGCTTCTCTTCCCGCGCAGATGGTAAAAGCCCATCGAGGGAATGGGCGAAAATCTTAGGGATCATGTTATACAGGCGATGTGGCTAGCAACCCATCACTGTTTTAATTCCCCTTTCCATCCATACGCCCACAATCATGCTAAACGTGGTCTTTAGGTTTTGTCACCTTAGGCTCTGTCTAGCCCGTAAAGGATAAAGACGTGATTTATGTATGTATGTATGTGTTGTAAGTACTACATCGCCTAGGTGTGACGTGTCGCAGTGATTCAGTCCACGGCCGCAGGCGCGCGACTTAATGGCAATTGTTGCCGACACGCCATACTGACCTGCGATTGCGCACGGCGGGCAAAACAACCACACTAGTCCTGCTAATAAATACGAAAGTTTGTGGGGATGGATGGATGACGATGTGAATATGCATGTTTGTTCCTTCTTCACGCTGAAACAATTGGACAGATTCGGATGAAATTTAGATTGGAGATAGCTGGTACCCTAGAACATACAGGCTACTTTTTATCCCTGAAAGTTGCACAGTTCCCGCGGGATAGCGATAAACATGTCAAGGGTGCTTAGAGTCGCAACGTAAACCATTATTGCAGAATATTTATTTATTTATGCTATTTCCGTTCCAAATTTTATTCAAATCCGTCCAGTCGTTTCAGCGTAGAGAAGGAACAAACATACACACTCACATCGTCACATCCATCCATCCATCCATCCATCCTCACAAACTTTCGCATTTATAACATTAGTAGGATCAATTGATAGTATCTCGTTTTAATTTTTTTTTACAAAAAATTCTGTGAGGATAAGTAAAGTAAAGTAAAAACGTCTTTATTTAAAATACGCAAAAGGTTACAACATGTTTGTTCGGCAGCCTCCGCACTAGATTCAGGGCCTGTGTCGCGGAGACTAGAGACAGTTATAAACAATAAAGGACTAACATAAAACTCTGAAATAATTTGTGTGTGTTTGTGTGTGTGTGCGTGTTGATGTACAATGTGAGTGTTAGTGCTTTTAATTACAGGCTGTACCTAAGAATATTTTCGGTTTCGTCGTGATTCAAACTCATTAGCCCGCGTTCAGTTTATTTTTCAGTTTTTTAATGTTTTTTATGTGTTTACAGGATTTATTTTAGATGTACGAATGGGAATAACGTGGCAAACGCCTAGCAAAAGTTGATCTTATAGTGGGAATTGGTATTAACGAAATCTTTGGAAGAGAATAATTTTGTGAATTGTGGTGCTTACTTTTGAAATGAATAATACATACATAGAGAGATCTCTCTCCAGGCAGATGTTATGACTGGGGACCGAAGTCCGCAGGTAGAGAGTTGGAATTTATGCATACATAACTTGTGTGACGTCACTGGTGCAAGCCGTGCGTCGTAGTAGTTAATGTAGTCGATGACTAGATGGCGCTAGGGTCGCTACGGATCTCTCTGTACCGGAATAAAATGCCTGAAAAATATATTTTAGTTTTCTGCTGACGCTACGCCGTTATCACAGGCGACGCGGCTGCATCGGGCGTGGGAACGATGCGCATGCACCGTGAAAACGTTTCAAAATTATAATACATATAAGTATGTATATCAATAGAAATAAATAATTTTACTCATGTGTACCTAACCTAACAGATAGTCGCATGAGAACGGCTCCAGCGATATAGTTGATTTAAAAAAATATATTTTTGTAATTGCCAAGGCAAGGTTTGGCTGAAACAAACGAAAAAAAAAACTGGTGTATCTAATTTTCGTTATTATTTACTTAAATGAGAGTAAAGCAAAATTTTACATGTGTGCGTGTTGCAACGTGTAGTTGTGTATTAGATTATTTTGCGATATCTATTTCGTGTGCCAGTTAAAATAGATATCGCAAAGCTGCTGGCGTAAGGTCTCTTACAACGTATATAATTATGTACGCATGTATCAGTGGCGTGGTGTCCATAGAACTCGATTCCCACCGGCTTGCCTATTTTAAGGCAATTGGGCACTTTATTGCGCAGAATTAGAGGAAAGGCTAATTAAATTCATTTCGGCTTGCCTTCTGATATACTTGACGCCACGCCAATGTATGTACTTATGTTCATTAGACAAATTAAAAAAACACAGGCCTCTAAATCAAAAAGTACAAGCAGTACAGTGTTATTATTATTTTGAATGTCATCAGTACGTTCCAAAAAATACGAGTCTGACAATGAGTCATAGACGGCTCACCGAAAAAATATAATATCGAGGTATCCGCTGACTCACAGCTCCAAATTTTATACGTCACAACAATAAAGGGGTGGTTTTCCCTATTGCTAAGATTGAGGCGCATGCGAGGCGCACTTCCATAAAGCATTCCTTTATATACTCAGGCGCCAAAGCACGGGGTCACTTTTCATACTTTTTTTTTTGCTCCCGATTATATTATATTACATTAACAACTGTGTCCTTAAACCAATACGGATTATTTCAGCAAGTCGTTGGGTCACATGACTAAGTGAAGCACCACTGAAAATCAAGGAAATAGGGTTACTTACTTTACCAGCACTCTATATTTTAGAACTCTGTAAACTTGTACGGAGATTCGCAGACAAATTTCCGCGAAAAAACAATTTTTATAATGGAAGACTTAATACTATTTTCGAGCGTGACGTCAGAGTCCCTGTAGGTAAAACAGCATTGTACCGTAGATGCCATAGTCATGTCGCTGCTAAGGTATACAATGCTTTGCCATGTGAAATGAAGTGCCTAGTTACCGGATACCAAATTCTTGGTTTCTCTAAGGAAGTACCTCATTGATCTGTGTCCATACGACCTCAACGAATATTATGTATAATACAATGTCTTGTGTAAAATATTGCATGAGTAGTTTTAAGTTTATGTTTTTAATATCTTAATTGCTACGCCGTAATGGTAAAATTGTGTTGAGAATTATTCATACCTGTAACACGCTTATATATCACATACAATTGATTGCAAATAAAGAAAATGAAACTGAAACTGGAGCATTAAGCGAGAGACCGACAAAGAGTGAGTTAAATAGTGAGTCCATTTAGTGAAAGTCACAATAGAGTGGACAGACAGTGCCTTAGTAAAGGGTCCCTTTGGCATCTGAGCACAGAACCCTAAAACAGTATTAGCTGTGTGTCGCTATTCATTGATACATTTACAATGCCCAATAAAGTTCCCAATAAACGGCATTAAAATGCAGACTTAACTTAATTTGAACGTTTAAAATTGTCAAACCAGTTTTAAATTATTCACGCAAAATCGTCAGCAGACGGAACGATGTCATTAACAATTCGGTAATTAAATAATTAAATGGAATCCACTAGAATAAAACGCGAAGCGAACTAATCAGTAAGACACACATCGCAAACGAAATAAAGTCACATAACACAAAGGCGGTGGTTACATTTTTAACTTTATCTCGCATGCCTTTAGATAGAAATCCGTTGGATACCTCGAAGGATTTACGACGATGCTTAACTTGCTCGTCTGTTTAGCTGGTGTGAAGTGTCTTATTTTTGTGCATTTAAGTTTGAAATTGCGTTGATTTTATTTTAGGTTGTGTGGAGGCTAAATGATTCATTGAGAGGCCCTCCCGAGGACGGCCCATTCATGAGCTGGTAAAGTTCGCATAACAACTATTATAAATCGAATTCCCCACATGCTTCGACGAAAATATGTGATGATCTTAGTTCATTCATTCTTTGGTTAAGGTCCATTTAGACCAGCGTTGAATTCGGAACTTTGAAGCCCTTGGCGGAACTTTTGCGGAACCTCAGCTTTGGCGGAACATTTCGGAACTTTCGCATAAATCAACCACCAAACCAGTGATACTGGATTGATTGGATCAGCATTAATTACCTATCATCATTCATCGTAATTCATCCTCACATTAGATTTGGCTGTATGGACTAACTTTCCTTTGCCTAAAATAATAAATGAAATAAAATCGACTCCCTTGCTTTAGACACACGCAGGAATTGCATGCAAGTTTCATTACATTGCGGGTTGCCGGGGTAAACCGAATTCAAGCGATCTGTCAAACTTCGCAATGTAACTATAATGGCACACAATTCTTGCATTTGTGTAAATGGGTCATTATACTTGATTAAGAAACTATACCTACACGGGACTTAATACTACTAACATTATAAATACGAAACTTTGTGAGGATGTGTGAACGTACTGATGCATGGATGTTTGTTTACTCTTTCACGCCAGAACGGCTGTGCACAGCTAGAAGAAATTTGGCACAGACATAGATTATAGTCTGGACTAGCACATACGCTACTTTTTATCCTGGAAAAGCACTTCTCTCGGGATGGCGACAGACGAATTATTCACAGACGAGGTCGCAACCAGTATCTAGTTAATACATAAATACTTTTATACCCTTTTGGGGTGTATCTTTACACAATCAACATTTGTATGTCACTCTGACTTTACGTGTGATATCTAGTTGTTTAAACAGTGAAATCAGTAGGAATTTTGAACGAATTAATTTGTCGCACAATTACAGCTGTCTAGCACGAGTCGCGAAGTAACAAGGTACATCTTTGTTCACTAATTAATTAAGTCAATCTAGCTTGCAATCGAATCAGTCAGCAAAATAGAGCTGAAGTGGACAGAGAAGTGGAAATAAAATGGAAAATTCTGAAATTAAATCAACAGGGTACCTACCATTTCTTAAGACACTTCTTGGCCATTGATAATTGATAGTATCCTATAACTTAGTAACTTCGATTCTGTTTCAGGAAAGAAAGATTTCATAGGGGTAGGCAGAGACTACTTTGTTTCATATACTACCGCTTCATTCACATTCATCAATCTCTTCATACATGCTCGTCGGTTTAGGGTACTTGTGTAACTATAAATATCAAAAATCATACTTATTTGTGCAAGCACGTGTAATTTGCCAGTCAAGATTAGTAGTATTCTATTATGTATGTCTTGATTACTGTGAAAAACTTGCATCTTATAAAACCTATGGTACGTTGAGACCCGTAATTCGAAACGATTTTTTAGCACAATTATTATACGACTAATTAAAAAGAGAATTTGAACAATTGAATTATTCGCTAAGAAAGTATTTTACTCATGTCGACAACGCTTCTTATTTCACGTATAACTGACAAAGGCTGATTCAAAAATTAAATAAACGAAAACTTAGTTAATACGTGCAAATGTTATGAAAATAACAATGGTAAAACAATATCCAGATCCCGATATTACTTTGAGAACAAACAAAAGGCTGCTAAAACTTTGGCAGTTTATTCTGCCCGTTCACAGATGGCGGTGTACGCAATCGCGAATGGCGGGAAACGGGCCGTGCCAAGGTCAAGGCTGAATGTCAGCCAATGACCTTTATAGGACCCGAAATGGCACGCGATTGTGGACTTTATTACCCCTGCGACCTGGAGTAAAATATTTAACGGCTGTGTTACGGTTTTCGTACAAAAATAGCCACGAGGCCAATAATGGTTGTCATCGTATTTAATAGATGAAAGTAAACGTTATTTGAAGCCTTACCTGTTTGGGAGTTAAGGGGGTGTATTTATTTTGTACCTATTTTGCTATTTATATCGCGTAAGAAACACGTATATTTTCTTTTCCTCAATAAATGTTTGATAATATTGTAGGTCTGATTTTGCACACGAAACCTATTGTATTTTTGTTAACCTTTATTTGTAGCCCGTGTTACTTATTATGCCCAACGATCCCAACATCATTCTTACTATCAAAAACAACAATTTTACAATGTAGGTAAAAGCCAATTATCCTCGTACTCGTACTATCCGCCATATTGCCATACCGGCTCAAGCCAAACTGAACAAGGAAAAACAACTATGAACCTTGTTAGCCTGCAAAATAACTCATATTTCTTAACAAACCATGTCGTGTACGAAACAGCGAAAAAAATCCACAAGACAACCTTTTCAACTGCCATCTTAAATAGTAAACCACCTCGAAAAACGTCAAACCCAACTTTAAAGCGTTTAGTTCACGGTTGGTATTGCGTTGACGGTTGTAGTAAAGATGGCGGTGTGTTTATGAATGAGCGGCGGATTGAATGGGGGCGGATGTGACGTCATGACGCGACGGAGGCGCCGCTGCGCGCGCGCACCCTCCAGCGTTGCGTGGTATTCCACACGGGGCCAGATGCTGCGTAGGCTCATAATAGAAAATTCATGTGTAATGTTTTTTTTTTAGTAGTCAGGGTTGCCGTCATCGAAATCCATGAGGAAGACTATATATAAACGATATTACATCTCGAAAACATTGCGCCCATATTTAAGCGTATAGTTTGTATTTGTTCATGAATCTCAATGTCTTTTAAATTTCTTAAGACATGATTTAATAACACTACTATGAAAATTGTCCCTGATGCCTTTTTGAAATTATATGTTAGTTAAGTATGTGTATTTAGATGGGTGGGATACGAAATGTGCCAAAAATTTTATACGCTTTTTATTTTAACTTAAAAACGTAGGTGCACTTTTTAAAGTCACTTTTTTATGCCATAACAAAGGCAAACGAGCAACGGGTTCTTCGGACATAAAGTAACAACCACCACCCATCGGGTTGCAGATGCATTGCCAGACCTTGATACGGATATGAACTAGACAAATAATCAATTCAACAAGAAAGCTACAAACTGACTATAAAGGAGTAGCTACTAAAAGTCAAGATGAAAATAAGAACCATAACAATCGAAGCAAAAAACATCATCCACGTAATTAAACAAGTGCCAAGAGGCACAAACCAGTCACATGACAATCGTATGCGCGCGCGCCGGTGAATCACTGTGCAAGTGCAGTTTTTTCACTACTCCCGCGTGAATGGGCTATAACGCCGCTACGGCGCCACTATAGCGCTACTATAGCGCCACTATGGAGCTACTACTGCTATTCAAATAGCGCAGCGTGCACCGTTGCGTAATAGTGTAGCCATATTTACGTTGTTTAAGAGTTGTACAACTTTTTGTTTACGATTACCGTCGCTATTGCTGCCGGGTAATGAACTGTTATTATATCGCTTAGTTTACATTTTTTTTTTCTAAAAAAGGTAACAACCTTACTATTATTAATCATATTGAAATAATGACGGTGATGCACAAAATTAACTGATTTATTTAGGTACCTATTAAATTGTTCATAGGTCAAGACCAAACAGCAAAAATGTAGTGTGCTGAGATACAATTTTCGTTTATGTCTGTGTCGATTCTAATGCGCTTTCTAAGAAACTTTTGTTAAATAACTCTTAATCATGCAAGCCCAATTAAATACCAAGTCCATCAAAGATTGCTCCAGCATGTTAAACCCTCTCATTCATACACGTAACTTGACAATCGTTTGTCCTTATCTGTCACTTTGACATTTACATTTCACAGATAAGGACAAACGATTGCTAAGTTAACAGAAGCCTAGAGCGTTTATGAATAAGGGCGTAAGTATTGAAAAAATATTATATTAACCAAATGGATAATAAGAGTGATTCAGCAAACTTCCTGCTTATTCATGTATGACTGAACTGGTTTAAACATGTTGAAGGTTTTGTTAATTAGGGTTCCGTGTTCAAAGGTTCCAACACGACAGGGTAACCAGGGCTTCGCTGTTTACTTAGATAAAAGATACCTACCCTTTTGAACCGTTAGAGAAATTTGAATTTTTCAGTATATAAGTACTCTCGTTGTTACTATATATTATAAAACAAAGTCCTCCGCCGCTTCTGTCTGTCTGTTCACGATAAACTCAAAAACTACTAAACGGATTGTCATGATAATATAATGACGATTACGATGACCCAAAGGGTAAAAACAGGACTGTCTGTCTGTCGCCAGGCTGTATCTCAGGAACCGTGACAGCTGAACAGTTGAAATTTTCACAGATAATGTACTTCTGTTGCCGCTATAACAACAAATACTAAAAATTTTAATAGTCCTCAGCAGTAGGCAATAGAACACTATGAGAACCTTTTCTTCAGACAAAAAACTATTGAAAAATACTACTAGTGTGTGTGTGTGAAACTACACACATACACACATAAATCACGTGTTTATTCCGTACGGGGTAGACAGAGCCTAAGGTAACGAGACCCGAAGGCCACGTTTAGCATGATAGTGGGCGTATAAGTGGAAAGGGGAATCAAAATAGTGATGAACATGATTTCTATGCCCATTCCCTCGATGGGCTATTACCATCAGCGCGGGAAGAAAACTGGTACATTCTATGTTTTTTCTTTACTCCCAGACCAGCATGGAAGCAAGTACTAGTTCCAACATACTAAATTATACTAAACTACTTTTAAATTTATTCAATGGGGCCCCAAGCTATTCGAACTACGTTAAATTCATTACTTTATTAGGGTAGGTACATTCTAAGTACATTTTATTACCCGAGCAAGCATCCGAATAGTAAGTAATAAAGCAAACAATTGTGTTTGCGCATAAAAACGAGCAGACACGGCATTGGAACATTAATTCCGAACCTACGCTTAAAGATATCAACTCCGACATTCGATTTATTCCATGTTGGTGTGGGAGCAAAGAAAAAACATGGGCAAAAATCTTAGGAAACATATCATAGGCGATGCGGCTAGCAACCGGTCACTATTTTGATTCCCCTTCCCCCTTTTTGCTCACAATCATGCTAAACGTGACCGTAAGGGGTAAACAGGTGATATATGTATGTACGTATGTATTTACTTGTATTATCCTTACCGTGTCTGGTATCATCACAGTGCTACATTCAGCATTATAATGGCAATAAATAACTCAATATCAAGCACATTTCTAAGCCACAAGGGCGATTCAGTTACAAATTTATATTGTTGATTATTTTTTTGCTTTTTAAACCACTGTACAAAAGTCTACGTATATTTTGTCAGTGTGTCAGATTGTCTGATGCAATTGGCCCAAGTCTTACGGCCGCCATTAAGGAGAGAAGAAGAGAGGGTGCAATTAATAAGTTAACGAGCAATTCCATCTTCTTTGGTCCGATTCCGGATAATATTCACGGCATAATTTATCAGAATACATACATACATAAATCACGTCTTTATCCCTTACGGGGTAGACAGAGCCAAGGGTGACAAGACCCAAAGGCCACGCTTAGCATGATTGTGGGCTCATAGGTGGAAGTGGAAAGAGGATTCAAAATGGTGATGGGTTGCTAGCCGCATCGCCTATAAATTAATAACACCTAAGATTTTCGCCCATACCCTCGATGGGCTTTTACCATCTGCGCGGGAAGAGAATCAGCTGGTACATTCTACAATTTTTTCCACCAGTAGACCAGTATGGAAGACGCAATCAGAATTGGATGATGAAATCTATTTATCTCTTTATTTCCACCACCATCTCTGACCCCCTTTAAAGTAAATAAGACGAAAAAGATGTTCGAATAAAACATTTAGTTGTCTGGGAATACAAAAAAAGATTACACATTTATGCAATTTCTGCAAAGGGCAGATTTTTTTACGTTTTCCAATGCCACGGCTCGGCGAAAAATGTGAATTCGCGAGCCCGAGAATGGCCCGCGCGGCCACAATTGAACTCATTTCCTTATTGTCGCGTTGCGTCATGCTTGGCCTCCCGGAATCCGGCGAAGGACGAGCCGTACTTTTGGCCCTGTGGGGTTGCTAAGGACTAATCGGTCGCTACATTTACAAGTACGCTTTACAAGCTAACATTTATTGTAGAGGGCTAGGAGAAATGTAATTTTTTGCAAGTTTTGCGGTAGTTTTTCAATTGCTTTTTGTCACCATGGCGTAGCTGTGTCGCGTAGTTCAGACCCTACATTTACAACTGGCTAAGCATTTATTGTAAAGGACTACGTTTGGTCCAAGAGTTTTTTTTGCGAGTTTTGCGGAAGTTTTTAAATTGCTTTTTGTCACCATGAGCTGTGTGGCCACCATGGGCAACAACTAATCGTTAGGTACTAATATTATAAATGCGAAAGTAGGGGAGACCGAGGCGAGTTGAGACAGAGGTGAGTTGATACAAAGCCTTTTTCTCTGCACCTATGACAGTTAGCGAGGTCACAACTTCACACAAACTGTGGAGTGTAGAAAGAGCAACGAATTAGCGAAGTTACCAGCCCGATAAACTGTCACAGTTCAGAGAAATCGGCTTTGTATCAACTCACCTCTGTCTCAATTCGCCTCGGTCTCCCCTAACTGCCTGGCTGACTCTCCCTACTGAACCGACTCAGTTGGAATTTGGTAGATACAGTGATAGTTTTAGTCCCAGGGACATACGATACTTTTCATCCCGGAAAATCACAATGTTCCCGCGGGATAGCGATCAGCGGATTCTGCGCAGACGGAGTCGCGGGCAATAGCTAGTGTGAAATAAAATAACACATCATCATATCAACACTATTGATTCGGGACCCAGGCCACCACGCCCATCACAGCAGAGCAGGGTCCGGATTGAACCGGCGACGTATCGCAAGCGGAAACTAGATTCGTGATAAGCCTGCAGTAAGGCCGGGCCGCATGGCAACAGATAAGGATACGGGCATCCACAAGCGGAAGCGATTTAATTCATGAGCCCAAAATGTTGCGGATGCGAAATAATGCTCGATTTAGTTTTCTAAACAATAACAAACTTTATTCATCAGCTGTTCCTCTTATATACAGAAAATCATCAATTTGTATGTGGGTAATAATTCCATATGATTTTATCGTCTACCCTGAAACCTAAAACACATTACAGAAAGAGAGATCCGATGCTCTGTCTCGCGTCTATATAATGAGGCGCGGGCGCTGCGCGGCCAGTCAGTCTGCGCTGCCGCCGCGCCGAGATGATCTCTTGTATGCTCCCATATGACTCCCCCTCAAGCGAAGCGGACGGTGGGTTTTATTATTCTGCCGTATCTTGAAACTCGCTGTTCGCTTGCGATGACTGGAGTTGATTGTTGCGGCCGTGTCTCTTTACAGGCTGGACTCTGGTGCAATGACTCTGCGCTGTCGTTTTCCATATGGGCCGGTTTCAGTCGATCTATTGAAACGACGGCCGTACGTAGTGGCAGTTGAATCTTGTAGTACTTGTTGTTTCTTTGCAGTACTGCGTATGGTCCGTCGTACGGCGCGGTTAGCGGCGGCCGGACTGAGTCATTGCGCAGGAATACGTGCGTGCAAGTTGCGAGCTCCTTTTGAATGAATAACTTGCTACTTGTGACGTTCCGTCTCTGCGCGGGAATGATACTTGCCATCTTGTTTACTAATTCGCGTACGAATTCGCCATCATCGATGTTAGTTTTTATTGGTACGAAAAAATCAGCTGGTAGGCGTAGTGTTGTGCCATACGTCATTAAGGCTGGGCTGTGGTTATTGTCGGCTCGCAGCGCTGTACGTAGGCCTAGCAGTACCGTCGGCAATTCTTTTGCCCATTCAGTTTTTGCATTTCTTGCCATTAGGGCTGCTTTTACTGTGCGATGCCATCTCTCTATGTGTCCGTTAGACGATGGGTGATATGCAGTGGTTCGTATCCGTGTAATACCGAATCGACGTAATAGCGATTTGAACAGCGCCGATTCGAACTGCCGCCCCTGGTCTGTGGTTATGCGTAGTGGGCAGCCGAATCTTGTGATCCATCCGTTGTATAAGGCTGTAGCTACGGCATCGGCGGTGATCTCGTACACTGGGACGGCTTCTGGCCATTTTGTAAATCGGTCGTTCATTGTTACACAGTAGCGGTAGCCGCTCGATGGTAGCAGCGGTCCGACGATGTCGATGTGTACATGTTCGAATCGTCTCGACGGGGGAAACTCGCTGAGCGGTGTGACTGTGTGTCGATGTACTTTGGCACGTTGGCAGTCAATACAGTTCCTGGCCCAGTCACCGGTGTCTCGATTCATGTTTGCCCAAAAAAATTTTTCTGCAATTTGCTTTCTTGTAGTGCGTACACCGGGGTGACACATATCGTGTTGTGCTTTAAATGCTACTTTACGGTATGTTAATGGTAGGTATGGACGAGGCATTTTTCTTGAAGTTTCGCACGTGATTGGGCGCTTCATTCCGGGTAGTGTAACTTCGGTAAATTGTAAATTTCTTTTTTTTCGTAACATTATTAACTCTTCATCATTGTTTTGATCTTCTGCTAGCTTATGGAAATCGATTACCGAGGGACAGGCTATCTCTTCGATACGCGATAGCGCGTCTGCTACAACGTTCTTTTCCCCTTTTACGTATTTTATGTCGGTGCAGAACTGGCTAATAAAATGCAATTGGCGTTCTCTTCTTGGCGTATCAGTACTGCTGTCTGCTCTCGAGAGCGCGTGCGTTAGAGGTTTGTGATCTGTGTAAATAATGACGTCGTTTCCCTCGATGAGCCTTCTGAAGTGTTTTACAGCTGCGTACATGGCTAACAGTTCGCGGTCGTACACACTGTAGCGTCGTTGGGTATCGCTCATGGTTTTGGAGAAGAAGCTTAGCGGTTTCCATGTGTTTCCGGTCTTCATTTGCAAAACTGCGCCTATACTGTGATTTGAGGCGTCAGTCATCATACACAGCGGAGTACCAGATACTGGATAGGCTAGAGTGGTAGCTTCCAATATGCTTCTTCTGCAATTATTGAAAGCTTCTTCCGCTTCGGGCGTCCAGTCCACAGGCGTTTTATCATTCTTTTTTTTGTTGTGCAGGAACTTGTTTAATGTTGCCTGTAAATTAGCTTGATGTGGTAGGCAGTCTCTATAAAAATTCAACATGCCGAGAAAACGTCGGAGTTCTTGAATATTTTGTGGCTTTTTGTAGTTAGATATAGCTTGCGTTCTTTCTTTAGTGGGTTGAATACCAGCTTGTGACACTTGATATCCAAGGAAATTAATTTCAGATTTTCCAAACTCGCATTTTTCTTTGTTTAGTGTGACTCCATAGTTGCAAAATCGTTCTAGTACTTGCCCGAGGTGTCGCTTGTGTTCTTCTTCGTCTTCGGAGAACACAAGTACGTCATCGACAAACGCAAAGCAGCAGTCTAGACCATGGAGAACTTCGTGCATGAAACGCTGAAATGTCTGACTTGAGTTCCGTAATCCAAATGGCATGCAACAAAACTCGAATAGACCGAACGGAGCTATTATAGCGGTTTTCTCGGCATCTTTAGTTGATATAGGAATCCAGTAATAGGCCATTTTGAGATCGAGTTTTGAAAATATTTTCTTGCCATGGAGTAGGTACGTGAAGTCTTGAATTCGTGGTATAGGGTATCTGTCCGGTTTAGTTACTGCGTTTAATCTTCTATAGTCACCACATACTCTTAAACCTCCGTCCTTCTTCTTCACCACGTGGAGTGGGCTGGCCCATGGGCTTTTTGACGGTCGACAAATTCCCATCTCCATCATTCGTTCAAATTCTTGCTTAGCTGCTTTGTATTTGTCGGGTGGAAGGGGGCGTGGCCTGGCGTAGAGTGGCGGTCCTGTAGTTTCTATGTGATGGATTACGTTGTGCTTCGCCGGGCTTTTCAGTGACATCGGACGCAGGACATCTGAATACTGGTTCAATATATCGTGATAGGTGTGGTTGCGCTCGATCAAGTAAACGCTGGTTTCCGTTGAATCAAAGCGGCAATCTAGTGCGTTTATACTTAAATCTGTGACGCGATCGACAAGTTTTCTTTGATGTAGGTCAACAAGTAATTTATTATGACGTAAGAAGTCTGCTCCTAGTATGGATGTCTTTATATCGGCGATTATGAATGTCCAGCGAAAACAACGGCGAAGTCCCAAGTTCAGTGTAATTGATTTTTCTCCATACGTTTGTATCGGGGTATTGTTTGCTGCATATAATTTGTAGGCGCTCGATGTTGTGAGTTTCTTATTTTTTACAGCCAATACGGATATGTCCGCTCCTGTGTCGACTAGAAAGCGTTCTCTGCTATTCACGTCGAAAACACACAGGCGGTTGTTTTTGTTGGCTACACCGATGCCCGCCACAGTCGGTGTAGGACTTAGTTTTCCGACCTCTTGCGCCTTGCACACGGAGATTGGCAACGTTTTGCTTGATCCCCAAAACGGTGATGATAATAGCAAAGCCATTCTGGGTCATTTGATCTGTGGTTGCGACGACCTCGTGACTGAGAACGTGAGCGGCGGCGGGAACGGAACGGCGGCCGGCGATCTCTCTCATAATCTCTTGAGCTGCGTAATTCAGCGATTTCGAGTGTTAACTTCTGTAGCTGTTTTGATAGCAGCTCGTAGTGTAAGCTTGCAATGACAGGCATCGTACTGGGTGTCGGGTCGCTGGGTGCTGGCGTAGCTCTGGCCGGTGTAAACGGTCGATTGATTGCGGCTATGGTGGATGGGTCCGCGTGTTCCATCATCTTATCTGCCATGACGGCAAGCGTATCTAGGGATGATTCTGTACTCACAGCAAGTACGGCACGCATGTGAACTGGCAGCTGGTTCATCCATAACACCTTGAGCGCTTCGTCGGTTGCGTAAGTTCCGCCCAATTCTCGCATCCTTCTGAGTAGTTGTGTGGGCTTCTGGTCTCCTAATTGCAATCCGCTGACTAGCTTCTGAAACTGTTGATCTTCAGATTCTTCATAAACCGATAACAATCGGGTCTTCAGCGAATTATATTTTCCAGATGTGGGTGGTCGTAACAAAAGGTCACCGATTTGTTGAATATCCGTTGGCTGGAGTACTCCCAAGACGTAACGGTATTTTTGTTCGTCGCCGGTCTTCATTGGATCAACTAGTGCTTCAAACTGCGCAAACCAGAGTCGTGGATGTTCACGCCAGAAAGGTAGGATCCTGGATTGGATTGACACCGCAGCCATGTCGAAACTGGAATCTGTTTGCTGCGACGTGGAAGCCTTTTCGTCGTCTGGCATTCTTGATTTTTTTTTTAATTTTTTATATATCACGTCGGGGTCACCAATGTTGCGGATGCGAAATAATGCTCGATTTAGTTTTCTAAACAATAACAAACTTTATTCATCAGCTGTTCCTCTTATATACAGAAAATCATCAATTTGTATGTGGGTAATAATTCCATATGATTTTATCGTCTACCCTGAAACCTAAAACACATTACAGAAAGAGAGATCCGATGCTCTGTCTCGCGTCTATATAATGAGGCGCGGGCGCTGCGCGGCCAGTCAGTCTGCGCTGCCGCCGCGCCGAGATGATCTCTTGTATGCTCCCATAAATACCTGTACAGTATGGGAAATATATTCAAGTACCACCTTAGAACTTTATCGCAATAAAGTGACATCAATCGAGCTTGAGTGCCGGCGGCCTGTCAATTGCGACAGGGTTCTACGGTGGTAGCTACGTGAATACATTTTCTTTCCTTTCCCCCACTGTACACATTGGGTTATGCAACTTGTGCATCGAAATAACTATTTAATACGTAGCCAGGCTAGTCTTTGCGAGCGACTATGTAGTTATTACTTATTATAAGAAGTTATGTCCGTAGGATACTCTGATAGAGTCGGATGGAAATAGTGGTGGACTATCTATGCAACCTATAGGCCACTAAATTAGACATATACGAAATAATTAAGACATGACAATGACATGTCGCTGCCACTAAATAACAAATGCGGGTTGAAAACTTACCCAACATTAGCAATATTAGAATTGTAAGTAAGTAAGTAAATGCTTTATTGTACAAATATAAAGAAACAGAGACAAATCACAAAAAAGACCTCAAATAAATAGATAGAATTGTCCATGCTAATAAACAAATATGTAGTACTTATACAATGTAGTTATATTTCACGGTAGGTATGTTTTCAAAATCTACGGTCGGCAAATGCCCAAGACCAAAAGAAAAGCAAAACCTTCACAGACGAGCGAGCGGAGACTGCAAATAGTGTAACGAAGAACAAGAAACGCCTCATATTTCTTCACTAGGCTAATCCCGCTTCCGCCCCCGCGGCCGCGGCCGCGCCGCTAGCCACCCTCAGCGCCCCCTGTCGGCGCCATTGCGTAATACGACGCGGAGCGCTGGCTACGCGACTGAATTCCGCAAACGCAGTAGGGTTGCCAGGGAAATCCGGACACGGAAGTAACAGGATCAGTGGGTTTTTTTCAAGTAGTTTTATTACAAAAGCTGGTAACATTTGGAATCACAACAAATATAAAAACTCGTTCGAAGGTTAACTGGAATTCTTCCATGCTGGTCTGGGAGTAAAGAATAAACATAGAATGTACCAGTTGCTTCTCTTCCCGCGCATATGGTAAAAGTGTAAGTTAACTGGAAAATTTTTTAGGGATAAGTTCGCCTTTATACATATGTTTCATGTGTTCTATGTACAATAAACACTTACACATACATAAATAATGATGCTAAGTTCAGAGAAAATATTATTAGTTCAAAAAACTAGGTCAAGGGAAAAAAAGACAAACAGTCAAAAGACATCTGTTGTGCCAGTCACCATTATCATATTATAGACTATCACACTGTATTTTGTGGGTTTGTTTCAAGCAGACACGTCATTTTAATACGTCAAAAGAAAAGTCCTCACTGATTTATCAACGCTCAATTTTGCACAAAAAATCTCATTATATAGGGAGTTTTAAAATAAAAGTGCGTGCACACACACACACACACACACACACACACACACACACACACACACACACACACACAAATCACGTCTTTATCGTATATAGGTGGAAAGTGGAATCAAAATACCATCGCCTATAACATGATAACTAATAATTTCGTCCATATTCTATTCCAAAATTAAATAAATTAATAATCGAATCAAATAATTCGGTCTCCGTTCACAAAGTTAATAATTAACTACCTATTCCATTTGTACACATTTTCCCGGTCCGCCTAGCAACCAGCAACCAGCGACCAGCGACCAGCAACCAGCAACCCTGCGGGCCCTCGTAGGGCTGTCTGTATAATAATCACATAATAAATAATTCTGGGTTATCGCGTCCGCGACTCGGGTGTCCACGTTTCGGCATAAACGCGTATTAGCACGTTTACGTTGCGTTTACGTTTTTAAGGCTCGGGACCTTATACATCCCTTTTATAAATCAAGTTTCTTGCGACGCATCTTGGCAATGATGGTATTTTCGAATGCGCTGGTAGTTTCAAAAAAGACATGTAAAAGAGCCCTTGGCGGCCAGTTTGCAAAAATAAAATGTTGTTTTTTGTTTTTTTTTTTTTTTGAGTTATTCGGCGACATTTAATTGTTATTGACAAGGTTAGCTGTAGTTATACATACATACACACATACAATCAAGAAATAAATGTCAATGTGAAGAAAAAACATAGATTGGTGGCTTCTCTTCCCATCGAGGGAATACGCGAAAATTTTAGGAATCATGTTATAGGCGATGGGGCTAGCAAACCCATCGCTATTTTGATTCCCCTTTCCACCTATACGCCCACAATCATGTTAAACGTGGCCTTATGGTACTATGCGAACAGTTTGTTGCCGACACGTGCCGCTAGTGGCACTGCCAACTTGCCTAGCAACTGAGCCGTGAACGCAAACGCGTTAGATACGATTTTATGTCAAATACTTACGAGAGGCTCAGTTGTCCCTGCGAATACCCATCGTTTGGACACGACCTCATAATTATATTAATTCCTGTTTATAATTTATTTGAAAGCCAAGCATAAAGGCTCTACGGCTTTTCGTACTCATGCCTACTTATTCATTTAATTTGACAGATGGTAAGCGGTCACCTTGGTCTCGTATTTTACAGCATAATTAAGTCTATTGTTACCAATTTTAAAAGCATGTACTTCTATAGAAAAACATTAGGGAAGTTCGCAAAGTCGGCGCAGCATTTGTTTGAAGCGTTTCGCTAGCGTCAACACTTTAGAGTCTAAAGTTTAGACCAAATGTTGATCAAAGGAGGTCCTTTTTAACCGCAGTATAAATAAGTAAGTAAATGCTTTATTGTACAAAATATAAAGAAGCAGAGACAAATCACAAAAAAAGACCTTAAATATATGCACAAAGGCGAACTTATCCCTATAAGGGATCTCTACCAGTTAACCTTTGAGTAAATGAGAGGAGCATTAAGCGAGAGACCGACAAAGAGCGAGTTTAAAATATCCATAATAGTGAAAGCCCTAAATATTGAAAACATTTGTTAAAAGTTTTCGTCGTTTGCTATAAAGGCTCAAATTCATTAAATTTCACCTATAACAGTGCGTTACATCTTATACAGACAGAAAAAAACGGTATTTTCCCAGAAAATAAAAAACACGGATTTCACAATAATCTAACTTTATAACAATTCGTGCGAATTTGGCTAGCATTATGGTCACACGATCGTCTAATAGTAAAGACAAGGTCACGGCCCACAGTCGGCGGAGCCTTGGCTCCGGTCACAGACCCGCGGAAGTCGAAATAACCAGCCCAACAAGACCCGCCGAATCTCTCCCAAAATCCTCTTATCAGTAGGAAGCTAGCACTCCAGCGCGGGACGACGGAGCTCAACTCGCCTGGTTTGGGAACCAGATTAATAAGATCTCCGAAATCGCCAACGACACCTCTTATCAGTAGGAAACTGGTACAATAGTGCGGGGTGGGGTAGATCACGCGCCCTGGTTTTCGGTTTTATGTCACAGTGTCACGCGGCCTTCGTTTGATAGCGTATTAATTTGATTGTACGGATATTTCGGGAGGTTTCCATTGAGTTTCGATGTTTGTTTTATTTATGAGCATCGATTTAATAAAGTTAATGGCGGACGGTTGAAACTGTGGACGCAGCGTTAAAAAGTCTAAGATCCCGACCTAAATATACCTACCTTCACCGAGCGGATAATAGAATGAAACATATCCTACTAATCCTACTAATATTATAAATGTGAAAGTTTGTGAGTATGTTTGGATGTTTGTTACTCTTTCACGCCAAAACGGCTGGACAGATCTGGATGAAATTTGGAACATAGATAGATTATAGTTTGGAATAACACATAGGCTACTTTTTATCCCGGAAAATTGCGTGATTCCTGCGGGATAGCGATAAACTAATTGTATGCGGACGAAGTTGCGGGCAACAGCTAGTTTTATAATAAATTTAGTATATTAGAAATTAATAAATCCTGGACAGACTGTTTTTTTTTAAACATATATGTATACACACATACATACATAAATCACGTCTTTATCCGTTCCTGGGTTGACAGAGCATGGTTTAGTCCTACTAATATTACAAACGCGAAAGTTTGTAAGTATAGTAGAGTCAATTTGTAATCCCCTATTAAAATATTATCAAAAACTTACAATAAAGAGCCCCTGGCAGCCTATGTACAAAATAGGTTGATTATGATTTTGAAAAAAAAAACCGTCATCATACAGAGCTTTTGAATCATCATTTTGTATTTTTATACAAAGATAAATCAAGATAACATTTTCACAATAGAGTTGAAAATAAAATGAGCAAAAGTTTTTCGGTATCTAGTATAATGACTTATTCACATACATAATATACACAAATCACGTCTATATCCCTTGCGGGGTGGACAGAGCTTAAGTTAACAAGCTCTAAAGGCCACGTTTAGCATGATTGTGGGCGTATAGGTGGAAAGGGGAATCAAAATATTGCTAGGACAATATTGCTATGCCCATTCCCTCGAATAAAAAAACAACAATTGAAATAAAGTTTTTCAGTGTTTTGAGAAATGTATTTTATCGTAATTTGAATATCACCTTGGAAAAAAAAAATATTTAAAACAAATAGTTTAAGAAACGTAATATTATTATGTGTTGATGAATTTGTTACTACGAAATAAAAAGTAGTTAGTGTACAATACCGTACTATCTGCGGGTCTTGAAAATAATGAAGGTAGTAACGTCCAAAAATTACAGTTGCTAAGTTGTTTAAGACATCCGTGGCAACGAAAACGACTGTTAAAATATAAGACATTTATTTGTAGTTATCATTTATTGTGTAGCTTGCGCGCGTCAAATTACCTACTTTGATATAATTAAGGACACAAAAGTGAGGTCGAACTTAAATTAAGATAATGAAATGTCATGCTAAACGTGGCTTTTAGTTTCAGTTACCTCAGGCTCTGTCTACCTCCTAAGGGATATAGACGTGATTTGTGTATGTGTATGTATAATTTCTAGGCATGTCTATCCTTTCTGGGTGCTATGAAAGCTTTAACATAGACTATAGGCAATCGTAAGGCACTGCATCTTTGAACAAATGGCGTTACTATTTTTTGAAACAACTTCGAAGAAGATATTTAACTCATTAGCCTGTTGTGTTAAAGCCATTCCCCGGTAGCATCTTTACTTACCACGCATAAAAAAGTATACGTATACGTAGACTTGACACAATTTGTGCCAATTTCATTATACATTGGTAGAGATAAAATATGTGAAACCTTGGCACGTAGAGGTTAGGAGACGTCGGTTAAAATTTGAAAAACTTGCCAAGGCTCAATAAAATGACAGTTAATGAATATGCAGTACTATTTCGTAATTTAATATCGAGGAGCATAAAATAAAATAAAGATATAAAATTCACCGATTTAACCATTGGAACTGTCTTCCACGCTGGTCTGGGAGCAAAGGAAAAACATAGAATGTACCAGTTGCTTCTCTACCCGTGCAGATGATTCCATCGAGGGAATGGACGAAAATAGGAATCATTTTATAGGCAATGCGGCTAGCAACCCATCACTATTTTGATTCCCCTTTCCACCTATACGCCCACAATCATGCTAAACGTAGCCTTTAAGTCTTGTTACCTTAGGCTCTAAATTTCTAAAAGACACTGAAAATTAGAACACATGGAAAAATCCGAAAAGTAAAGCTATGGCCGGAAATCGTACCCGGATCCTCGTCATTCCGTAACGCGTGCTATAACCCTTACACCACCCATAGCAGGTGGGTAAGCCTTCGAATTTTTCTATCTGTTACTAGCTGTCACGTGAAATTGTTACTATGCGAATTTTTGTCGCTAAGCGTCATCTGTATGAATGATGTGTCTGTACGACACAATTACAAACTCCTGTGGAACATCTACTGCTCACCAGGGACGAGAAAAGGCGCTGTTATTCAAATGATAGGTACTATCAAATGAATCAAGAATTTTTACTTCTTGATTTTTTTATGTTTACTTTTACGGTTTTGCCGTTAGAAATTAAATTTCTAAACCACACAGGAAATTAGAACACATAGAAAAATCCGAAAAGTAAAGCTATGGCCGGGAATCTAACCCGGATCCTCGTCATTCAGTGACGCGTGCTATACCCCTCACCACCCACAGCAGGTGGGTAAGCCTTCGAATTTCACGTTATTAAAAAATAGATTTTTTTATGTCAAACAAAATACCACATTTCGGTGTAGATCATAAATTCATTGACCCATAACGGAGGTTACATAAAATATTTTCTTTATTTTAGCTGATTTTCTGCGAGCTGTAGGTTGTGAAATTTCTGGTAATGTACCAGAATACCCACTGGAACCAGCTGAGTGCTTCATCGCCAGAGTAGGACGCAAGATACTGCAGAGTAGGACGCTAGTCGCTGCAGGACTAACTCCGTATTAAGTACTGTGATATTCCGTCAATATTATTTATCATCACTAACATCGGCCTATATACGTCCCCCTGCTGGGCACAGGCCTCCTCTCAGAATGAGAGGGCTTGGGCTAAAGTTCCCACGCGGGCTCAGAGCAGATTGGGAACTTCACACACTTTTATTTTTACATACATACAAACCGTCACGCCTCTGTCCCACAGGGGTAGGCAGACTACTTTGTTCCACTTGCTACGATCCTGACATAGTTCTTTCGCTTCATCCACATTCATCAATATCTTCATACATGCTCGTAGGTTTCGGGTACTCCTGACCTGACCTTTTTCCAAAACGTCTCCTATTTGGCCTCGGAACGTCCGTCTAGGCCTTCCCCTCCCAACGCAACCATTCACACTCCCCATATAGATCTGTTTAGTTGGTCTATTTTCATCGATCCGCTCTACGTGACCAAACCAACTAAGCATACTTTTTTCTATCCTACTCACCATATCCTCTTTCACACCCGCACGTTTCCTTATCACTCTATTCCTTATTCTATCTTTCAGTGACACACCTTTCATACTTCTTAACACTCTCAATTTCTACTGCAGCATGCTTTATTTTTAAGTACCCAAAAATGAAATATTATGTAGATAAACGTTTTGTTTCGTTGTGTTTACAATCACCTAGATTCCTAGATAAATGCGACATTCCATCGCAATTTAAAGTAATATTGTAACTGGTTTACTACTCTTTAATACTTGATTTAAAACGACAAATTTTAATCAAATCATAAATGTAGATAAGTATATCGCAACACCTGATGAATATTTCGTAATACAGAATACAAACGTCGTACAAAAATTAACAATGAAATATAGATAAATTATGATAGTTAACGAAACAGTAGGAAGAAGTAATGATTAGGCAACAGGAAATGGAATTGATATGACGATCACATTAGAACACAACAAAAGTCGCATATTTACACAGTTCAATTGCTTGAACTATGACATTCACCTATAGATTACCAGATAACAATTACAAACTTAAAGCGAATTAATGAAGAACTCTATTGTATCTACAACAGAGACGACAATCAATTAACTGAACATTACAATAACTAGGTAATCATTGTTGACAACCACATTATTCAAGAAACTGGTCGCATAGAATTGATTTATTTAGAATCGTTTGTGAATGAATTTTATCACGGAAGTGAATGATTAGAATGACGCGTTTAGAACTTTTAGTTGTTAAATGGGAAATATGTTAATAATCCCAAAATGTCAATTCCTATTTGGCCGTAGCAACTTTTTGCAATAGTATAAAATGAATTCCGGTTTTTTGCCGACAATTTCGTTAGGTCATGCAAGGAATTTGATACAGGTTTTTTAATACTAGGTATACCTAACTGTTTACCCTATCAAATATATGTAGATTCCGTGAGTTGATTACGCGACGTATCAGTGTAAGAAATTTACCCCAAATTTATCTATAACTCGTTTTTTTAATTGTCATATATTTTCAGATATTATAGTCTGCACTTACCTCAACATTTTCCTTCGGTTGTTAGGATGATGCTTCTCCGCCATAACAGGATCTATAGTCATCAATCTAAGATGAATTTGTTCGTTTGTCAATAAATGTTCATTATCCATTTCGTATTTCACTTTTTCTTCATCAAATTCATCGGTGATATCTATGGAATGTGCTTTCGTTTCGTCATCTTTTTCTTTTTTATTAGAAGTAGTAGGAATTTGGTCACTGTCTTCATTATCCTCTGGAGCCTTGGCAACCTTTTTACATTGAGGTTCCTCACTGCTTAAGCCGGCTTCACCTATCTCTCTTTTCCTCGTGCTTCTATCCCACAACAATTCAATAAAATCTTCATCATCTTCTACCAGAATTTTGTAGACAATAGCTTCCAAATAATAATTTGTTCCTCCGGCGATTATTGGAACTTTCCCTTTGTCGGTTAGTTCTTGGATCTGATTAGAAATATTAAAGAAATGTCATGTTTGTACACCCTAGCAGTTCAGCTTCTTTAAAAGCTTACCAAATTAATTGAATACTGAGTATTTCCAAGGGTACATTTTTATTCAGTCCTAATTGATAGGATTTTCCAACGCTTATACTTATAGAAAAATAAAAACTACATGATTTCCTGATTTGATGACCAGTAACTAACCTAACAACGAAACAGTAAAGAGGCCTTCGTTAAAACAAATTAAATATAGAAATAATCTCTGATAAGATTAAAGTCAGCAAATGACAATGTTTTTTTATCGTGGCTCACTTCATTCGGCATAAATGGTACAATGACACATAGATCTGACGCAGATAAAGTAAATTAGTTAACAGTACCACAGTGCTAGAGTTCCTAGTGTTGCAAATGAAATTAATCGCACCACGCATGCGCATAAGATTAAAAGTCATCATATTAACATCAGAGATAGCATCTGTTAATTAAAATTGGAAGTTCAAAGCGTAATAGTATCGTTACAAAGAGCGCCGACAGTTTTTCATGGACGGACAAAAAAATGGTCAAGCGCGAAAGCGGATGCGCGAGATCTTGGTTCAGTTGATAACACAAAGAACTTCATAACATCGATATAGACACCGTCAGATACGTCGTAACTACCAAGGGAACCAAAAAAAAATCTTAAAATGCTCTTTCTAAGCTTCACTTAGATGAATTTGGACACGTGCTTACTCATGTTTCAAAAAAATGACAAGCAATATCACACTGGTCATTGGAAATATTTAGTTTCGTGCGGGTTTCACATTTCTTTCAGCAGTTTTTTAATGCATAAACGTTACAATGCTGGCCAGGCACAGGCGTCTAAGAGAACCCGGTTTTTAGTTCCCACGCGGGCCTTGCATGTATAAGGAACTTCACACAACGTTAAATTGCTTCGCAGGTGTGTGCTGTTTTTACAGTAAATATTAATTTAAACACACTTAAATTATATAAACACGAGATGCAAGATAGGGTTTGAGCCCACGGCCCTCTGTTTTAGAGACGGTAAACCACTCGTAAAAGTTTCAGCTGTCGACTTGTGGCGGGGGTTTTCGCTGGTTGATTTCACGCGAGGACCCCTAAGTTTTTTTCACTTGCTACAGCAAGGAATAAGAAATGCACTTAGTTGTAAGGCTGTCGAAAAGGAATAAATTCTTTGCGGAATGGTGGTGTGACATTTCACGCAGCGCTGTTACGGTCGGTGCACCCAACGTATTAGTATGACATACGAGTATATTCACGGTTTGCTTCAGGTGGGGTAGGCAGGTCGCAACGCTGTTAATAGACATGGATGGGTGGTCTTCGTGTGTGTTGCCATAAATGCAAATAAATTAGCATCTCGTCAATTTTACAGGTAGTTTTATATAGGTACTTAAATGAAGAGTCAGTAATTGCTTGTGGTGTGTAAAACATCCATACCTCAGGTACAAATATTCGCGTTCATTATAATAACGTGAGTAACCACGGTAATTTGTAATCAGATGTTGTATAACCACTAAACAGACTCAAAGTGGGGGCGTTGCCGATGGCAACAGTTGATCGACGAATGTCATCTCCCGACTCCACGCTCCGGCTCTCGATCAAGTTGAACGCCTTGCGACAACCGTTGTCCACGTACGGTTCGATTGTCAATTGTTTTATATTCCAAATTCAAAACGAAACCAGCGCGACAATCGACACCACCTCACTAGACCCGCTAACCGTACTTAAACGCAGTATAAGCCACATATCACTTCTTATTTGCCCCCAGGCGCCGTCTATGTTTGCCCAGGCGGGGTGACTCACGGGTGATGAGAGTAACAATACATTTTTACGAACAGAAATTTGCTGTATTGTCTCAGAAATCATTATTATGTGAACTGTGTCAATGTTTGATTTTTTTTACACGTGCTCGTTTCTGAATTTCAAGGCAGCGACGCATCGGGGCGTTGTACTTCTTCGCTATTTTTAAAAGAAACATCGTAAAACGGAACGCTTATAAGTCACCTAACATTTGACCCATCTTGACTGTCTACAGTTCGAAGTCCGAAAGGGTTAGTTTGAAAACTTTTTATGTAGTACTTATCAAGTTACCGGGCAGTACAGACAGTAGTATTGTAGATTTTAACATTGTCTTTTTGTTTGGTGGCCGGAGTAAATAAAGTTCCTAAACCAGTAGGCTTATTGTCTAACTCGCTCGCAATCGCCATCGTGTTCATTTTGACAGTTCATGTATGAATGTGACAGCTAGCTAATTCCGATGCCAATTGTCAGCCCATACATGAACTGTCAAAATGAATACGATGGCGATTGCGAGCGAGTTAGTCAATAAGTCCACAGAACATAATCCTTACTAAACTCACATACTTACATAAACACTATGAACAATAAAAAAATGATTCTTAAATAATAAAACATACACAATAGTGTAAGATGGGAGAAAGACTGCTTGCGTGTTAGCTATCGACGTACTGTGCCTAAACAATAGACTTTCTACTGACGGTAACGTTAGCAAAAATAGGAAAATAAAATTATGTTTTAAATATACGAATGACAGACGGAATTGATAGCGTTTGTCACAACACAAAACAAGGACTGATGACGACAGTTGAGTTAAGTTTATCTGTGCGCTGCATTTTATCCGCCACATTTCGCGACACCTCTACACTCGTGTCAAAATTTGATACGTTCCCACTAGGATTGTAACGGAACTTTGCCTTCGCCTCCGCAAATTATTTGCGAAGTTATAACGGAGGCTTTTTTATGTCATAAATCTAATAATCATAGAATAATAACAACGCGCGAGGAGCGACGCTCGAAGCCGTCCGTCGCGCATTATTTTTAAGCGATTTAGTACAAATTAGTCATTTATAAGCCACACGATGAAGCCGAAAACAGTTGAGTTCTAAACCATTTAAATTACAATTTTTTCCACATCTACTTTCATCTCCGCCTCCGCTAAGATGGCCTCCGTCACAACCGTACACAAACCGTCACACAAATGGGTACCACGCATGCAAATGAACATTTCCCATGACCAATGTTGTTGGGCAGTAGCACAAAACCTAACGTCGTCGATACTCAAGGAAGGCTTAGTTCCAGCACTAGAAGTTTGCCAGCTGACACGATGATGATAAATGTGGTAATTGCTTATCATATTTTGTGGCAGAGGTGACATCGTGATACCATTTTCCGTGGCAAATGCTTTGTGGCGTTGATAGAAAATGAAACGCTTCGGAACGCTTGCCACTCTTGCCGTCACGCTTCTTTTCGTTCTGCTCATAGAAATGCAAGAGAGGCAATCATGACGAGAGGCAGAGAGAGAGAGCCCTGGGCACGTCGAGTAGCATACCGTGTGGCATGGCGATTTAGCATAGCCTCAGGGTGCTTTGCGCTGGCATTGCATTGGCGCTGTTCAAGTGCCGTGGTAGCCTAGTGGTTTGACCTGTGGCCTCTCAAGCAGAGGGTCGTGGGTTCGAGCCCGGGCTCGCACTGGAGTTTTTCGGAAATTTACCATGAGCTTCAAAGTAATTCAATGTTGTGTGAAGTTCCCAATCCGCACTGGGCCCGCGTGGGAACTATAGCCCAAGCCCTCTCATTCTGAGAGGAGGCATGTGCCCAGCAGTGGGACGTTTAAAGGCTGGAGACGATGATGACGATGATTATTTAGTAAAGGATACCAACTTCAGCGCGCGATTGCGGAAGTCAACGACAGTGAAACGCTGATGCGGCTCCAGGATGTCCAAAAGATGATGGCGGACCAGGTCACGCTCAGCGGGGGTCGCCTTCGCCGTGACCACGTCCAGACCTTTGTAGACCTGGGGACGAGAAGAGATTAAGTAATGAAATATCAAGCCAGTAGCAAGCCAACAGCAAATTGGGATTGTTCATTTTTTTTAGTATGCTCCAATTCGTAAACCATTTCGAGGAAAACCATCAATTACCCGATTTATCTTGTCCGATTTCAAAAATACTTTATGATTGCAGATATTTTTGTAAAAGTACTTTGAACCTTTGTTTGACCGAACGACCGGGTTTTTAGACAGAATCCAGCATCAAATGTTTGCCACAAAAATGAAAAAAAAAAAGTTTGGCTACGGCAACTGTCACGTGTCACTGTCAAATCTAACAAAACCATAGACAAAACCTGTTTTTTTTTATAGCCAGCCGAACGAAGGCGATTGGGATTCTGTCTAAATTCACGAATTATCAAACAGCGAAAAAAATATTTATTATTAATTAACAAAGCTACGTAAAAGCATAATATTCAAATTAGTTGCTTGAAACAGTCCATTTTATCAAATAAAGGTGTTAAAAGCACAGCTTAAAAAAAATGAACAATGCCAATTCACGTATTCACATCGTAACAAAACTTAAAGGCCACGTTCAACATGATTGTAGGCGTATAGGTGGACAGGGGGGTATGAAAATAGTGATGGGTTGCTGGCCGCGCCTTTAACATGATTCCTAAGATTTTCGCCAATTCCCTCGACGGGCTTTTACCATCTGCGCGGGAAGAGAAGTAACTGGTACATTCTATGTTTTTTTTACTCCCAAACCAGCTTTAATTATTATGTTTTTTTATAGCATGTAAAGTAAAGCTATGGCCTATGTAACTGCTATGGGTGGTGTAGGGGAACACGCGTCACGGAAGAACGAGGATCCGGGTTCGATTCCCGGTCCTACTCTTCGGATTTTTCTGTATTCCAAGTTTCAGTGTCGTGTATATTTTTTTTTTTAGCTATACACAGTTGTGGCGATCATTTGTCAGCTGTTCGAAATATCGCTATACTTGACGCTTTTTATAACCGCCGATAACCTCCGACATATATCCACTTCAAGCGGCACAAAGCAGTTCACACGCTCCAAGTATACCTTAAAATTGAAAGGTTTTGAATATGCAAAGTGCCGTCCCTTTTACATACATTTCATACTTTAGCCGCATTAGCATAATTGTAGCATTGACACCGGTGCCGAGATTCATGTGATACTAATACATATTGATGAGTTGCCAATGCGTTGCCGAGCTGAACGCGTTGAATGCGTGGGCATTCAGGAAGAGGGTCACGTTACATAATGAGGAGTACACGATGTAGGGTGTTCGTGAGGACATTGTGGAATGATTGGATTTTTATTATCGGGTCCCTTTTTGTGTCATAATTTTAATTGGTCATAATAATTGTTAGTCATATTTATTTGGTCATAACACAGGAAATTGTGCATTTTTATGAAATTCCTGACGGTCACGTGACCTGACGCGAGTTTAACATTTTTTACCCATCCCAAAAGTGCACAACGCCGCTAAAGACGTTTTCACTTCAAAAAAAAAACTTTTATCTTTTAAAAAAGGAACATCACTACTACAAATTCAAACATACCGCCGAATTGAGAACTTCCTATTTTTTCCAAGATCAATTTGAAGAGCACAGAAAAATACGCGCACGTGATATCTCATAAACACCCCTTCAAATCCATGACTTTTCCAAGAACTACGAACATCGCGCGATTAAAATACTTTGCCGAACTTGTTCGTCTCTCCAGCCAGTGACAATCCTAGAAGACTAAAATTCCCAATTTGAATTCCCATTTTCTTTCTCGAGGCTGATCGAGCGAGCTGTGCTGGCCAGCAGCACATTCCTACAACATTGACAATGTTGCCAACATCATACCTAAAAGGCAATTCGCTCGTTGGCTCTATTCCTTTCGGGATTGAAAGATCGGACTCCAAATTAAACTGGATACAATCAAAACTCAAAAATAAAAGCAGGTACGGTCAAAATGCGCGAGCGCTCCTACCCGCATTCCCTGGGATTAATGAGATGGCGGGCGGACCGCCGCCCCCGCGCACCTCCCTGAGGCACTAGTGATGTGCAACAGGCGCCCTAAATTGTTTATTGCTGTCTGAAATTACTAGTACCTATAATGCTAACCTCTATCATAGGTAGCGCAACGCAATAGTATATTTACTACAGCGTTCCATCTCCACGCGTACACACGTATCTCACGAGATTAAATGACGCACAAAAAATGACATAATCGATTTTGAAAGTCAAACTAATTATCGCGTTTGCGTAAGTGATCCAAAAAGTAAACATTCGGGCGCGGGTTATCGCCGGTCCGGACCCCTACCTTCAGACTTTGGCAGGGTTGCCATCCTATATTTTAATTATATTTAAATAATTAGCCTATTTATAATAATATTTATTTTTAATAATATGCTGGTCTGGGGACAAAGAAAAAACATAGAATGTACCAACTGCTTCTCTACCCGCACGTATGGTAAAAGCCCATCGAGGGAATGGGCGTAAATCATAGGAATTATGTTATAGGCGATGAGGCTAGCAACCCATCACTACTTTGATTCCATTTTCCACCTATACGCCCACAATCTTGCTAAATGTGGCCTGTAGGTACCTGCTACTAAACTGCAAACGACTTTCGTGGGTGTAATCTTTATTTTTATGTAGCCTTACTTACTTTTATTTACTTCCTACAATACGGTATTCTCCGTTATAATTCAATCTGATTATTATTAATTTACTTATATATTTTTTATTACGTTTTTTGTTTTTTTCCCTTTCCTCCTATACGCTCACAATCGTGCTAAACGTGGCCTTTAGGTCTTGTTACCTTAGTATCTGTCTACCCCGTAAGGTATAAAGACGTGATTTATGTATGTATGTGTGTAAGTGTATTTTAACTATCTCCGACAATGTCATAATACATTCAAAAACTTTGGATCATTGCAATCCAATGCCAGACTAACAAAATCTCCAATATTAATTAAACATAGCATCCCCTCACAACAGTACAGTACAAGGCGAATAGAGGCGAATAAGTTGTGCGTTTTCAACGCAATTTATTTCCTCGTACGACAAAGATCTGGAACCGCTTTTGCGGGTGGTAGAGCCTTGTGCAAGGTCCGTCCAGATCGCTACCACCATCTTACTCGCTAATCCTGCCGCTAAGTAGCAGTGCTTGCACTGCTGTGTTCCGGTGTGGAGAGTAAGACAGCCGGGGAAATTACGGGCACAAGAGGCATTTCATCTTAGTCCTCTAGGTTGGCAACGCATCTGCAATCCCTCCGGGGTTGCGGGTGTCTATGGGCAGTGGTGATCACTTACCATCAGGTGTCCTACTTGCTCGTTTGCCTTCCTATTCATATAAAAAAAAAAAAACAACTTCCTGCTACAACATTCCCTGAGCGGTACAATTTAGGGATCTTTAAAAAGCGAGCCTTCCTGTTCTTGAAAGGGCCGGCAACGCACCTGTGATTCCCCAAGTCTTGCAGGTGTCCCTGGGCGATGGTGATTACTTTCCATCAGGTGACCTGTCTGCTCGTTTGCCCCCTCTTATATAAAAATAAATAAATGAAGTGACAACCCTAAACATCCTTCATTCACAACTTAAAAGTAAAACAGCTTTTATCAGAACAGTATTTTACGTTGGTATCTCTTTTGTGATAATAATTATGTTGATGTAGGTAACTTTGAAAGAACACGCGTAACTGGTTTAAAAATAACACACGACATGTGCAAAGCTAATTAAATACGTAAAAAAAAACTTTATATAAAGGGTGGCCAACAAGCAAGTGGGTCAGCTGAAGTTAAGTGAGCATGTGTGTTGCCTTGCCAGTCCAAATCGGGTCTAAGATGGAACCTCAATGCCAGTAATTTCACCGGTTGTCTTACTCTCCACATCGGCCTGCTGCTTGGCGGCAGGAGGCAAAACGTGACGGATATCCATTTCGTAAGAACTGGCAGTATTTAGTGAAAGTCACAGTTCTAGCCAATTGACCAAAGAGCGGCTTTGGCATCGCTTGAAAGGGAAATTTGCTTAGAGCATTTAACTAACTGGAGGCAACATAAGCACTTATTCCTAGATAGCAAAATCTGACATTTCTGCAATGTAAGATAAGATAAGATAACGCTTATTTGCCATCAAAAATAATACATGCTGCTTGCATGCTGGTCTGGGAGTAAAGAAAAGACATACAATTTACCAGTTGCTTCTCTTCCCGCGCAGATGGTAAAAGCCCACCGAGGGAATGGGCGAAAGTCTTAGGAATCATGTTATGGGCGATGCGGCTAGCACCTCTTCGCCCTTAATCATGCTAAACGCGGCCTTAAGGTTTTGTTACCCTAGGCTCTGTCTACCCCGTAAGGGATAAAGACGTGATATATGTATGTAAAATAATACAAGCTAGGTAACCAAAAATACAGACTAGACTTAAAGAGTTAACATAAGAATTGTTTGTTATTAAGCAACTTTGAACGCAATGGCAAAAGGAGCAGACTCAGCTTATGCTGCGCTTAGCTTACGCATATGAAATGTCAAAACTCAAATTTTACTGGCACTATGCAAATTTTTAAATTATAACTCGAGCTTCGCACACAATAGTATTTTCATATCCATTGTTAAAAATTTATTCGGCTACTGCAGCATAGTTGGATTAGTTTAGCTGCTCAGTCCTGTACATGTTAACAGGTTTCATTTACTCAAAATTCAAAAATTATTTTTGAAAATTGGCCGCCAATGGGGCCCTTTGACATGTATTTTTTGAAACTACCAGCGCATTCGGAAATACCATCATTGCCAATAAGATTGCGCCGCAAGAAACTTGGCAGAAAGTCATTTCTTCAAAATACAATACTATTACAATACTTAAATTAAATACAGTCCCTGAGCCTTAAACGATATTAGTCTATACTAGAGATTTATAAAGTCTCTACTAGTCTAAGTAAAACAAAGTAATTATGCAAAAAAAAGAAAGTGAAAAAAAAACCAATAATTTAAGTTCAGTGGTTGAAAAACTTTTGTGGGCGGTGTCATACGGGTAACATAATTCAATCAAAAATTACGTCAAAAGCCTTAAAATGAGTGATCAATCTAACCCATCACCTGCTAATATATCAATAATATATATCAATAATCCAGAATATTTTTTAATAAGACACCTTGTATACACTGCTACTAGTGACCTCTATTATTTAGTCACACACTTGTCATTCTCTTGATGGATAGGCTAGCTCGTCGTCGATCCCTCCAGTTGGTTTGGTGCTCTAAGGAAATTTGGCACAGAGCAATTTGTTTACAACACGTGGAGACATATTAAGTTTCTAAAAAGAAATATAGTTAAGTCTCATAGTGCATTCGTGAGTAATGCACAGGGAATTCGCAATTCGATATATTTTTAAAATGTTATGCCGAATCGTTTCAACATCCACGATAATCCTGCTGCCAAGCAGCAGTGTTTGCGCTGCAGTGTTCCATTGTTTTTTTTTTATGTGAATAGGAAAGCAAACGAGCAAGTGGGTCACCTGATGGTAAGTGATCACCACTGCCCATAGACACCCGCACCCCGGAGGGATTGCAGATGCGTTGCCAACCTAGAGGATTAAGATGAAATGCCTCTTGTGCCCGTAATTTCCCCGGCTGTCTTACTCTCCGCACCGGAACACAGCAGTGCAAGCACTGCTACTTAGCGGCAGGATTAGCGAGTAAGACATTGTGGAGACATTGTGGAGAGTAACATAAACGGTGAAATTACTTGCGCATGAGATATCTAAATATTACGTGTATCTTAGCCCTCTAAGCTGGCAATATAATTTACTAGTGATTACATACATACATACATACATACCGCCACGCCTCTTTCCCACAGGGGTAGGCAGAGACTACTTTATTTGCAAAGCAAGCAAGCAAGCTTGCTACTTGCTACGATCCTGACATATTTCTTTCGCTTCATCCACAGTCATCAATCTCTTCATACATGCTCGTCGGTTTCGGGTACTCCTACTACTACTACTAAACTACTAGTACTACTACTAGTGATTAATACTAATTTAAATCTTTCTAGAATTTAAAATCAATATACTATATAGTTCAATAAATCAGATTTTAAAGTTATAACACTTATTAAAGGCTTTTATTTCATTTCCAAACGTAGGTATAAGTAAGTTATAGATTGGATGACAAATGACATTGCAAGTACGGTTAGCAAAAATTACAGCTAGCAAAAAAGCTTGTATCAAAAATGCAATGTTATAGACCGACCGCTTAAATGAGTCCTCGCCCGCGCGGTGCAGACGCGCGGGGGGACGGCCACACTACCCGCCCGCACCTCTCTCGGTCCCCTTCGTCGTCCCACCCCGCGCCCCTGTGCCGCGCGGGCGAGGACTCATTGAACCGCTCGGTCTATAGTAACCAGACATGTTTAGTAGTTTAGTACCAAAAAAAACTGACTGGCATCAACATAAAATAATAATAAATGATAATTCGCTAACAACTATAAAATAATAATTCGCTGAAGTACCTACCTACTCTAGTGGAACAAGATACATCCTCAAAAAAAAAACAAAAGCACGATATTCATTTAGCCAAAACGCTTATCACTTCAAAAACCTCTTATCAGTGGCATATCAGCACGACCTGCGCAATAACATCACCTTTAGCCACCTTGACTGGAAACTCAGGCATCAGTTGTGGTAGGACGGACCAAAGTAAACGGCTGACCAGCACGAAAAGATTCCTCACATTAAACATAGTTCACAACCAACAGGGTCACATTACACAGGTTTCAATAACAACTTGTATTGAAAGACCTTTGGCGCGGAAATGACTTTAAAATTAGATGACCCAATGCAACCAATTTGCATAGATCCGCGGATATGAGTTCGTTTGATGGCATAAAAGGCCTATTTTCATGGTCGGGTTGTGTTGACGCATTAGTTGGTTAGGTCATGATTTATTGGAGCGCTCATAAAATATCTGAATACTCCGAGACATCTAAATTTAGATCTACAAATTCAATGCCAAATTATTTTAAGTCACCCGAAATTAAAAACAATTCTGAGTAAGGAAACAGTTATGTTGGGTTCTCAGCCTAGAGGCAATATTGTTACATGCGCTCGGAAGGGAATGACAATAACATTCAACATTTCTCATTTTTTCCAAGCATCGTAGCATAAGCAGCTAGTCAAGATATGGGAAGAAACTATCAACATAAAAACCAAGAAAAATCTCGTACTCTCTCTCTCTCTCTCTCTCTCTTGTGTTTTCCATCTTATGCTATAGTGTTGAGATGTCGACCAGATTCGCACCGCTCTTGATACCACTGTCCACGACGCTCTTCACTCTGTTTCAGACAGAGGAAGGCAGCGACTAATAAATTCCCAAAACAAACCGTCGATATGATGACCACCCCAGCAGTGAAGATACCGACGCGAGGAAGAGTATAGGATGATGATAGAAAGAGATGGTGGCGAAAGAGAATCTTAGGCTCTTCGTATACAAGAGATACGCGAATTTTCGATAGCGAACGATTTCGGTATGTAAGCCAGCATCAATACAAATTGCTAATAGTTCGTGCCTATGTACGAAGAACCTTAGTGTTTCGGTTTTAAGCATGTCTAGTTAAAAGCTCTGTGCTGAAGCCAAATGTCTTCACAAAAAGATCCGCCCTTAGCCTTCCTATACATCTACAACGGGTGTGTAATGATCGATATAAAAATATTTAATATATTTTCTATCGATATATCAACATTTGATATAATTTCAAAGGGTATAATCAGTCATTGTGTATAATAAACGTTTGGTATAATTTTAAAATATATACATTTATTTTGTATATTTATCGTTCGGTATAACGCTTATTTCTTATAACGATTATATGGTATAACGCTCATTTTATATACAAATCATAATATATAACTTTTTTATAGCAGTTCGTTTTTGTTGGGGGACGCAGTTCAAACCTAACCTAACCTACTTTTTGATAGCAGTTCGTTTTGTGATTATGTCTCTAAATACATTATATAATAGTTTTATATAAAAATAACGTTATACCATAAGTTCATTATAGGAAATAAGCATTATACTTAAAGAATGTTATATTAAACGATATTTTATCAAATGATCATTATAAGAAATGATAATTATGTCATATGTAAATATATTAAGTGTTGTTATATGATTTAATAATTATATCAAATGAGCGTTATTGCTACTAATATTATACCAAAATTTTTTATAGCCATCGTTACGCACCCATCTACAACTCCCTCCATGGGTCAGTTGTACACCTATTGTGCGCCGTGCAACCACAACTTTGAAACCAAATTTGCTTTCGCCAGCCATTCTCGCTCTCTCCTCTAGAGCTAGCATGGTTCGCCGTTGACTGATACGTCAAGGAGGACTTGATGATGATGATGATGGGTCACAGAAAAGCCATTTTCCTAAAACTACGATTACAACGAAACAGAACAATATTTAGCGAGACCGAGCCTCTATTTGACGTGAGGTTAGTATTTTTAGCAGGAAAACCGATCGTCATTGTTCCGACGATTGTCGCAACCATGGCAAATATAATAAAGGCGGTGCTTACTGGCACACTCACGACCGTTATTTAACATGTCTTCGCCGTACCCATAGTTCAAGCTTCGCTTAGTTCGGGATTAGATCAAGTAGTTTAAATTTTCCACATGTTTATTGGAGGTAAAAGTTGTTCGGCAGAAAAAGTTGGTCTTAAATACCAAAAAAAATGTGTAATTTTGTCGAGGTCGCTAAAATATGTTTTTTTGAGTTTCCAAGAACCTTAACTCTTTTTATCAAAGGCATTTCGGAAAATTTCAAAAAAATATCACGAGAATCGGTTGAGAAATACGACCAGGAGAGGAGAACGTAAGCCGGACATACGAAAGCTGTTTGCCCAGACTGAAACTAAGAAGCTTCGCTAGCGTTTCGCGCTTGCTCGGTCAACTATTGAAGGCAAATAATAGAGCAAGAAACAATACATTCATTTCTTTTTGCAAGACACACAAATATAAGAGCATACACACAATTCTATAAAAATGAAACAAAACCAAAAAAAAAACAGACATGAGTCATCAGTGTTGAGTGTCTTCGCAAAAGCGAAACGGTCGCTGGCTGAACCGTCTGCGACTCATGGAACGATACAAAAATAAAATGTAATATACTACATAAACCATGAACCCGACATACGTGTAACTAAACAATTACATAAATTATTAAATAATTTACAATAAACCAAAAAATTGAAAATAAAAAAGGAGGGAAAACTAAATTGTTCAAAAACAACTGGTCGGCATATCAATGTGCAAGTGCTAGAGGACTATTGTAAGGATTTTTGGAGCGTCAATAAGTGATCCTTCTGCTTGGGCTTGTAGGTGTATCCACTCGACGCTCCTTGGATAGGGAGAGGATCATTCATGCCGCGAAGAGGGAACCCCATCAAGGGGTGGCCGTGAGGCGTCGCGGTGACACCAAGTGCACCCGTAACGCCTCACATACGACCGAATAGGGAATCCGTGTGGTTTTTAGTGGGTATGCCTGCCGTCGCGGGAGCCCCACATACCCCCGGTAACCCCGTACCGGGCGGATGCATAAGGCGCATTTTCCACACCATAAAAAAACAGGGAAGATCATTCTAGCACTTGGACGCCGCAAACTACATACTTAGATAAATATATAGAGGTAAATTATCAGACTGGTTGTATTAAAAAAAAATGCTAAACAGACGCTTTATCTCATAGACAGGCATACTGCGCAGCGGTTATTTATAATTTTATCAAACTTGATTTACTAATCTATTGTACTGCGTAAATTTCAGTACTCTAATCTAGACAGGAACAACAAACACAGTTACCGCAATCTACAGCAAGATAATATTGACTGTCTAAAAGGCTTCTTTATAAGTAAAGGTTGCACCTGTGGCTAATAATGCCCGCAACAAGTTGCGATATTTTTGGAAGGAATAAATAAATAGTACATATCGCAGGAACTTGTCGCAACGAGCCAAGGTAGAGGGCCATAAACATGCGACCTGAGGCTTTCTTTATCACCGCCCGAGGTGTGTACACAAACGTCCCCTTGCCAGGATGTGGAATTTTCCGCTCGCGTGGCGGTCCGGGGCGACGTAAAAGTTTATTAATAACTACAGCGTTGCAGCTTACTGCGACATCAAGCTGAGTATATTTTACACCAAATTGGTACTATATTTGTTTTTTCAAATCACTACACAGTATAAAACAAAGTCGCTTTCTCTGTCCCTATGTCCATATGTCCCTATGTATGCTTATATCTTCAAAACTACACAACGGATTTTGATGCGGTTTTTTTTAATTGATAGAGTGATTCAAGAGGAAGGTTTTTATGTATAATTCTACGCAGACGAAGTCGCGGGCAGAAGCTAGTGTATTATATCCCTTTTTATGTATGTGTGTCGCTGTTGCCCGCGATTCCGTCTGCGATGGATACGCTTATCGCTATACCGCGGGAACCATGCTATTTTCCGGGAGAAAAACTATCCCATGTCCTTCCCCGGAACTGTAACTATCTCTGTACCAAATTTCAATAAAATCAGTTTAGCCGTTTTGCCATACTTACAAACTTTCGCCTTTATAATTTTAGTAAGATGTGTAACAAAATGTGTGAAATAAATGTCTTCTTTCTTACTACTACAGACAAGAAATTACTTACATAAATCACGTCTTTATCCCTTACGGGGTAGATAGAACCTAGTATAAATGGTTGGAATAATGCTGGAAATTTCCCTACTGTTTCTGAACCCTTCTAAAATACTTATGATATGTGTGTAGATAAAGTAATGTACGCATGTACAGTCAAGTGTAATAATATGTATCTAGACAAAGTTTCAAAAATAAGTACCATACGCTCTTACGCCAGCGTAATAAGGTCGTGGGACATATTTTTGAGAAGTTCCTATCGATACTTATTTTTGCACTTGACCGTACACACAGCAAAGCTATTCGGTAAGCAGGATAGATACGGCGCGAGCGTGCGTAGGTGCTTACCTGATTATATTGCCGTGTGTACATAATTAGGTCTTATAACTGCCACGCTGGTCTGAGAGCAAAGAAAAAGCATAAAACGTACCGGTTGCTTCTCTTCCCGCGCAGATGGTAAAAGCCCATCGAGGGAATGGGCGAAAATCATAGCAATCATGTTATAGGCGATGCGGCTAGCAACCCATCACTATTTTGATTCCATTTTCCACCAATACGCTCACAATCTTGCTAAACGCGGCCTGTAGGTCTTGTTACCTTAGGCTCTGTCTTCCCCGTAAGGGATAAAGACGTTTGTGTAAGTGTATGTATGTATGTAAAACATTATGTATTATTATGTAACGGTTGCATAAAATACTATAGCATCTTGCTTGCTTTTTTAATTAAGTACTAATTATTCACGCGAGCGAAGCCACGGGCAAAAGCTGGTATAACTTCAATGGAATAGTTTGTTCAGATACCATGTACAATTGCTTCCAAAAGAATGCACACAGACAGTGTAATCTGTCGCGATACAAACGTGAATTTGCAAATCACGTGCCTACATGTACGGTGTCGCAGTTTATATTAAATTGTAACAGTTCAATTTTAGATATTACGGGGCAGAGATACGGGTTGCCATGTGAACGGGGTGGACCAAGGTATAAGCTCAAGCGACGGAAAAAAGTACCTCGAATATACTCACACACATGTCATTTTCTTTTCCCCATGTCGCTAATAGCTTTTTCATTGTTCTTCTTTTGTTTTTCACATTGAAAATGCAGGGATTCAATGCAGTGTTTCCGTTCAATAGTTTATTTAATATCTCAACCAACCAAATTTCAAATTTCAAAACATAACGTCTGCAATTTCGCTATTAACTGCTGTACTCTAATCGAGCCATTTCGGGATTAAGCCTTTCAAACATACTCTAGTATAGAAACAATAATTACCTATGGTTTTTTAGGGTTAAATTTACACAAAAGATCCACGAATGGGTCGAAGTGTATCCGTAGGGACCCCTAGACTAAGATAAGATAAGATAGGGTTAAATACTCAAAAAGTACCATAGTATAAAACAAAGTCGCTTTCCGCTTTCTAATCCTATGTATACTTAGATCTTAAAAATCGAGACACGTTGCAAAGAATATGTGGTTTTTGACGTTTTTGATAATTGATCAATGGGGACTATCGTTTCATTCGTGTTGTGCAGTTCCGTTTTTCCGAAATCCTAAAAAATCCGCGTTCAAATCCTTCACATTCATCGTCAAATAATCTATATTTGCGATAATTTCACAAAGGAGTTCACTTTTCAACAAGTAAATGAAAGAAATTATAATTTATGTAACGAAACCCGCCAAAACCGGTGAAAATTTTATTGGACCTCACGCGACACTAGCGCTTAGAGTGGCCCCCATTGGATCGGAACTCTCAATATCCCAGTCCGACTTTTTATAAATCGCTATAAACTTGGACCCGACACTAAAGCCCGAAATTTTTAGATAACACCAATCAGCCAAGGCCGTCATTCATATCACATCACTATAATACTACAAAGTAGCGTGCGCACGCGCTGCACACACACACGCATGCCTCACGGCAGGCGTGGGAAATTCATTTTTTTAACTACACACATTTACAAAAGCGAGTATTGATTACATGTAAAATTTAAACTTTATTACACAATCGGATAACTCGCGTGTAAAAATTCGAGCGCTCCAAGAGGAAGGACTACGAACTAGTCTGAAACGTGTCGAGCATCACTCGACTTATTACTTATAATGACTATGATTGAGTGTCACGGTAGTTTCATGTTGAAAATTTAAACTTTTTCGAACTGGCCCCCTGGATATGACACAGCATATTGTTTCAGGCACAAAGAAACATGTGAAATATTTTCTTAATAAACTGTATTTAAAATTAAAAAACCGGCCAAGTGCGAGTCGGTCTCGCACACCGAGAGTTCCGTACTAATTCCGCAAGTGAATATGAAATCCAGTATTAGCAGAGCCCTAACTTTTAAGCAAGCAGTAGGCAGTGTGAGATCTTTTTACATTGGTTATTTATTACACAGTCAGACAAACTTAAAATATTGTTTTTAGTATTTGTTGTTATAGAGGTAATAGAAATACATCATCTGTGAAAATTTCAGCTGTCTAGCTATCACGGTTCATGAGATACAGCTTGGTGACAGACGGACAGATAGATGGACGGAGACAAGGCACTAAAGTGTCATAGGCGATGCGGCTAGCAACCCATCACTATTTTGATTCGCCTTTCCACCTATACGCTCACAATCTCGCTAAAAGTGGCCTGTCGGTCTTGTTACCTCAGGCTCTGCCTACCCCGTAAGGGATAAAGACGTGATTTGTGTATGTGTACTGCCCAATCAACCAAGTCAAAGTATGCTGGTTTTTCAGACTTAGCGTCCAAATACTCCATTTGAACCGGTTTTTAAACCGGTTTGGAGGGGGAGATCTGTCTATAGGAATGGAGGAAAACGGAAGCGACAAATACAAAGACATTTCAAACTGATATCAGAATACAGAGAAATCTCCAAGGTTGATATTATACGGGATTATGTTAATCTTTTGCATAATAGGTAAATAGATGTTACCTTGTAATTTTTTGTACATACGCACTTACACGTGAACACGGATAAAGTTGTCACTACAGTGGCGTGCACCGTAACGTGCAAGCGCTGTACACCCTGGCACTGCACGCCCAAGATCAGATACATAGATCTGTGTAGGTGCACATAAATATGTCTGTTGGAGTGTCACCCCCACAAGACTGTAGCTTTCACCGGTAGTTTTCGATATCTAGCCACCAAATGCTGGAACAACATATCCCCGCCGATAAGACGTTTGCCTTCTAAAAATTCATTTAAGAGACATCTTAAGTCGCTACTCTTGCAGAAGCAAGGTGGTTGCTCAGTAACCAATTTCAAATGTGACTTTAAAGTTTAAGAAAGGTGTGGGGTGAACGCATATCTGTATCAGGTGCTCAAGAGATGGAGAGGCTTCTGCAATCTCTTTCGTTTCGTTTTTTCTTATTTTATTTTAATATTACACTTACTTACGTACAATTTCGCTTTATGATGCTCACTGTGCATGCTTTTATTAATTTTTGCGCCGTTCACTTTAATTTCATATTTTAAGTACCTAACTGTTAAAAAGTGTTCATTTGTTTGTTCCGTGGGTTGTGGCAGAATACCAGTGTTTTGCTTTTACGAGCAATGTTGACTACTGAGCCATGGCCCTTTTGTGCTACTGTAGCGCACACAACAAAGATAATGTTCTAGTTTTAAGTTTTTGCTTGATATGTTGATATTTTATGTAATCTTGATTGTGTGTGTTGGCAGTACCAAATAAACGTTTTATCTATCTATCTATCTATCTAATATCTGAACAAGCATCGTCAATCGTATTAAATGCGTGTCCAGATATTTTTGGTAAGACTGCTCTGATATAAAGATCAAGGACAATTAATATATTGGTAATAGCCAGAAACACCAGAAAAGAGGAAACCAACTTAGACACACACAAATCACGTATTCATCCCTTACGGGGTAGACCCTAAGGTAACAAGACCTACAGGCCACGTTTAGCAAGATTGTGGGCGCATAGGTGGAAAGTGGAATCAAAATGGTGATGGGTTGCAGCCGCATCGCCTATAACATGATGAACACGATGGGCTTTTACCATCTGCGCGGGAGAAGCAACTGGTTCATTCCTTCCTCCCAGACCAGCATGGAAACTTAACAGTATCCACCTTATCGTTATTTTAAAATTTACAATACAATACAATAATTCTTTATTAAATACCACATAATAACAACCAAAAGAGATAAAAGATATACAGAATATTACAAGGTAACAATAGCCGGCCTTGTCGCTACAGAGCGATCTCTACCAGGCAACCATGATGGACTGGAGAAAAGAACAAAGACATGAGGCGAAGAATCATGTAATTAAAAAAAAAAAACAGGGCAAAGGGGATGGACAATTGGACACATGGTTAGAGGGAGAGGAGGTTTTAATGACAAATGTATATGTGTATAGATTGGATATACGAGTACACAATATACAATTAAATCTATACGATAGACGAAGTATATCGTCCTTCAGTTATCGAATGTCATTCGCCAGATATCGTATCATCGGGTGACGCCGAATTCAGCGTTCATCAACTAGATACTATCAAATGAATACATACATACATACATACCGTCACGCCTCTTTCCCACAGAGGTAGGCAGAGACTACTTTGTTCCACTTGCTACGATCCTGACATACTTCTATCGCTTCATCCACGTTCATTAATCTCTTCATACATGCTCGTCGGTTTCGGGTACTCCTGACCTGACCTTTTTCCAAAACGTCTCCTATTTGGTCTCGAAACGTCCGTCTAGGCCTTCCCCTCCCAACGTTACCATTCACACTCCCCATATAGATCTGTTTAGTTAGTCTACTTTCATCCATCCGCTCTACGTGACCAAACCAACTAAGCATACTTTTTTCTATCCTAGTCACTATATCCTCTTTCACACCAGCACGTTCCCTTATCACACTATTCCTTATTCTATCTTTCAGTGAGACACCTTCCATACTTCTTAACGCTCTCATTTCTACTGCATTTATTCTACTCTCATGCTTCTTTTGCCATACCCAAGTCTCGCTACCGTACATTAACGTTAATCAAATGAATCAAGAATATTAATTACTTCTTAATTTATTATGTTTACTTTTACAGTTTTCCCCGTTAGAAATTGAATTTCTAAAGTACACTGAAAATTAGAACACAGAAAAATCCGTAAAGTAAATCCGTAAAATGGCCTAAAAGAAAAGCTTACCTATGTTAAAATTGAAATGTTCTGCTAACAAAACTAAATTTAGTAGATTTAGGGCCTGTTTCACTATTATAACAAAACAAATTTGCATTTTGCGGGTGGTAGGGCCTTGTGCAAGGTCCGTCCGGATCGCTACCACCATCTTCCTCGCTAATCCTGCCGCTAAGTAGCAGTGCTTCTTGCACTGCTGTGTTCCGGTGCGGAGAGTAAGACAGCCGGGGAAATTACGGGCACAAGAGGCATTTCATCTTAGTCCTCTAGGTTGGCAACGCATCTGCAATTCCCCGGGGTTGCGGGTGTCTATGGGCAGTGGTGATCACTTACCATCAGGTGACCCACTTGCTCGTTTGCCTTCCTATTCACATAAAAAAAAAAAAAACAAAGCCGGTATTAAAAATGTCTATTACATAGACCAGTAGGCTTATTACCTAACTCGCTCGCAATCGCCATCGCGTTCATTTTGACAGTTCACGTATGGGCCGGCAATTGGCATCGGAATCAGCTAGCTGTCACATTCATACAAGAACTGTCAAATGTACACGATGGCGATTGCGAGCGAGTTAGATAATGAGCCTACAGGCCCCTATTCCACCAACTCGACAATTTGTCGGCGACTGTGACAATTCCAAATGCAATGCGCGTTTAGTCTAAAGCCAACCGGCGTAGACTCTCGTCGAGTTTGAAATGAAATGAAATTTATTGCGTATTGAATTAAGGTTTCAGATTGCAGGTTACAGTTGCTTAAATATGAAAAAGTTTCACTTAATCCTACCTTTACAGGTGTACACGGTTTTTTTTAATATAATAAATTTAAAACAATTATTTATAAATTAACATTATCAGATAGGAAATCTCTTCCACTATAATAACATTTGTTCAAAAGTCATTGTTTCGTCAGTTCATTGAATGTTTTTAAGTCGCTGTCTTTAAATGCGTCCGGTAGCTTATTTTTTTTTTTTTTTATATATAGCCTTTTTATTCCGAATTCGCTACAATTTCATTTTTGTTGTTGTTGTTTCTTTTTTATTATTAAATTGTCTCGTAATTCGGCGTGCCTCATGGCATAGGCCTCCTCCGTGTATTGGAGGGTTTGGGCTATAGTTCCCACGCGCGCCCAGTGCGGATTGGGAACTTAACACACACCATTGAATTTCTTCGCAGATGTGTGCAAGGTTTCCTCACGATGTTTTCCTTCACCGAAAAGCTCATGGCAAATTTCAAATGTAATTTTCGCACATAAATTCCGAAAAACTCAGAGGTGCGCGCCCGGGATTTGAACCCACGACACTCTGCTTGAGAGGCCACAGGTCAAACCACTAGGCTACCATGGCTTTTTTTTATATGTTTAGCTTATTATATATATGTTAATACTGAGATCTCAATGCACGGGTAGACATGTCTTGTCTCAGATTGAATAAGTTCTTCTACTTCAAAACAAAAATACAGGCTTCCAGTATATATATATATAAACAAGGCACCGTTAAGATTTTGTACTTAACAAAGTATGGACGACACGAATCAGTTCTATTTTGTTCTAGTTCTCGACACGAATCAGTTCTAGTCTGTAATTTAAACAGAATGTTTCATCATGAAACGAAACAAGATAACAAGCAGAATTGTCACATGTCATCGACTATTGTCGCGATGGTGGAATAGGGGCGTGAAATTTATCAACATACATTCATACACAAATCACGTCTTTATCCCTTAGAGGGTAGACAGAGCCTAAGGTAACAGATACCTACAGGCCACATTTAGCAAGATTGTGGGCGTATAGGTGAAAAATGAAATCAAAATAGTGATGGGTTGCTAGTCTCATCGCCTATAACATGATTCCTGTGATTTTCGCCCATTGCCTCGCTGGGCGTTTACCATCTGCGCGGGTAGAGAAGCAACTGGTATATTCTATGTTTTTTCTTTGCTCCCAGACCAGCATAGAAGAAACGTCATGGAGAATTAGTCATTTAATTAATAATAGTCATTTCGCCATGTTAGGTAGAATGGCAGGTGACTTTGAGAATGACCAGCCTACTCAATATCGTTAGTAACACCTCCGTCTGGAGACATTAGGACAAAGTGATAAGGCTCATACTCTCCGCACGTGTTTGATAACACTTTAATCATTGAGTAACAATTGCAAGCAATATTGATTGTTGCAAATCTAGAGTAAATAATTGTATGCGCTTATTAGAGGGGGGTATGGTTCATATTGCACTGCGTTTTAATACAATAAACATACGTAGCAAATGCGCTACATAGTATATGTAATAAAGAACAATGAATGAAATGAAGTCATAATCATAAAAATAATCGCTTCACGTAATAAATGAATGTGTACATTGTGATAGTTATGTAAATTACAATTTGTGATCTGGTCTGGGAGTAAAGAAAAAACATAGAATACACCAGTTGCTTCTTCAGTTCAGTTCAGTTGTTCAGTTGCTTCAGTTGCTTCCCGCGCAAATGGTAAAAGCCCATTGAGGTAAAGGGCGACAACCTTAGGTACAGTCAAGTGTAATAATATGTATCTAGACAAAGTTTCAAAAATAAGTATCATACGCTCTTACGCCAGCGTAATAAGGTCGTGGGACATATTTTTGAGAAGTTCCTATCGATACTTATTTTTGCACTAGACCGTACCTGTTATGGGCGATGCGGCTAGCAACCCATCACTTCCATTCCTCTTTAAACCTATACGCCCACAATCATGCAAAACGTGGCCTTTGGGTCTTCATACCTTAGGCTCCGTTTGCCTCGTAGGGGATGGAGACGTGATTTGTGTATGTAAATTACAACCGTTTACAGTGCTTTTGATTTCTTAATATATTTGACAGTTGCCGTGTATTGAATAAACATGAATGAAAAATAATGTTGTTAAGATCGAGAGCAAGTGCAATATCTGCATCGAGCATCTCTGTCCAAACTGCTCGCTCTAATCCCAAATAAAAAAAACAAAAAAACTTGGCACAAATTACACCAATTGACCCAGCCCCAAACTAAGCAAAGCTTGTGCTATTGGTACCAGGCAACGGATAAACATACTTATATAATGTAGAATAAATACATACTTAAATACATACAACATCCTTGACACGGGCACAAACATTCGCATTCATCATACAACTGTCTGCCCCTACCGGGATTCGCACCCAGGACCTCTAGCTTCATAGTCAGGGTCACCAACCACTAGGCCATCCGGTCGTCAAATGTACTTTTCATTCATGTTTATTCGAAACACGGGATCTGTCATAGTTATTTGAGTTACAAGGGAGCAGATGTATTTACGTTTTTATATTGAATCCAGAATGTAGCGAAGGATTTTACAATAGAATCCTGAGCGTAGCAAGAATATCAATATCAGAAGGCAAGGCGATGGGTATTTAACTCGCCTCTTCATCTAATTCGGCACAATAAAAGTGCCCAACTGCGTTAAAATAGGCAAGCCGGTGGGTATCAAGTTCCATGGACGCCACGCCACTGCGGCCGGCCACGCCACGCCACTCCACGAGACGGCTATTAAATACCCTTGTCTGACGTTAAAGACACATCAGCTGTAGGTATCCAACCTTTTGACCTATTCAAAAATCAAACGGTCATCTGATCATTAAATTTGCTCGAAGGATATATCATTTAGCGAATGATTGATATGTTCCGGCAAGTTCAAGTCACTTTAGGCAAATATTTGATACATCAATTGTTATCGATGGGTTGTTATCATTTTACCATCTGCGCGGGAAGAGTAGCAACTGGTACATCCTATGTTTTTGAGGCGATGCGGCTAGCAACCCATCACTATTTTGATTCCCCTTTCCACGCCCACAATCATGCTAAACGTGGCCTTTGGGTCTTGTTATATTAGGCTCTGTCTACCTCGTAAGGGATATATTAGCATAAAATTAAAGCACTTGGCTTAAGCCCGTGCGAAGTATTTCCTCCTAGGGAGAGATTAAGTTAAAAACGGGAAAATAATACATACATACATACATAAACCACGTCTTTATCCGTTACGGGGTAGACAGAGCCTAAGGTGACAAGACCTAAAGGCCACGTTTCAGATGATTGTGGGCGTATAGGTGGAATAGGGAATTAAAAATATTGATGGTTTGCCAGCCGCATCGCCTATAACATGATTCCTAAGATTTTCGCTGATTGTTACAAATGAATACTAACTGTTCGTCTGCATAGAATTCGTTTATCGCTATCCCGCCGGAATTACGCAATTTTCCGGGATAAAAAGTAGCGTATGTGTTATTCCAGACTATAATATATCTATGTTCCAAATTTCATCCAGATCTGTCCAGCCGTTCTGGCGTGAAAGAGTAACAAACATCCAAACATACTCACAAACTTTCACATTTATAATATTAGTAGGATTTATAATATTAGTAGGATAGTAGGATACATAGCTGCAAATGTGTGTGTGTGTGTGTGTGTGTGTGTGTGTGTGTGTGTGTGTACGCGCGACTGAGAGGAAGTGTGCTAGCTCACAACACTTACATAATGCACTGAAACTTCGCCCGCGCCCTGATATTTGACAGCAGGGTTAAGTGCTTAACGTCACACGCGAATGTTAGCTGAAATCACAATAGCGTCGCATTTTCCCCTCACGAGATAAATTAGAAAGTATTCCCATGGAAGCTTTTAAGCTTTCAAGCTTAACATTAAAAGGTGCACCTTCATCCACAAGTACAAGCTTTGAGTGATAGCGCCCCGAACGTGATGACGTCACATCATGAATGAACGACGCCCACGCCGTTTGCAACTTCGAAAAGGGCGTATCTGTTCACAGGAGCACCGCGATTTACACTTTGTAACGATGGAGTTTCGAACGAAGTTAGAATAAGCGTCGATGGGAAAGTACGTTTGATAAGATAACAAATGAGCATCGTTTACGCATTCAACGTCGGAACTAGTAAAATAGGTCGTCTGGGAAATTTAGGGCCTTCCACAATTTAAAATATAAATCCCTGTGTAATTCCATGTTTATTATGTAAACTAGTTAGAGATCGCGGCTTCGCCCATTGATTGATCTTCTGATCATTGATGAATCTTCTTCTTCTTCTGGTGCCATCTCCTATCGGAGGTCGGCGATCATTATAGCTATTTTTACTTTGGAGACGGCCGCTCGAAACAGGGATCTGGTGCTCATCCCGAACCAGTCTCTAAGATTTTTTAGCCAGGAGGTACGTCTTCGGCCAGGTGGTCTGCGGCCCTGTATTTTACCCTGGATTATGAGCTGAAGCAGACTGTACTTATCATTACGCATTATATGCCCCAAATTTATGAATAAGAGGGTTAATGTACAGCATATGATCCATAGCCATTTTAGTCGCCATGTCGATCTGATTTAACACAATATCACGGTGAATAAGGTTCAGTGGAAGCGGCGGCGGGTAGAGAAAGTAAACAACAAAATTGATGTAGATTTTTAGATTACTTACAAGAGTAGGATATGTCAAGAGGTTTGTTTTTGGAGCCGTCCGGGAGGAAGAGCAGTGCTTGATCCGGTGCACCCTGGGCATCGGCTAATGATTTCCTGGCACTTTCTGAGGGATATCAATGACCGTCGGCTAAGAGCCCGACAGGGGGGGAGGTGGTTTTTGACCATTACCGTACAACGTTGCCGACATTTTGTGACAAGATTTTTTAATTATATTTTTGTTACTTTGACATTGGCGAAGTTGTCGTCGCTATAACGACTTGATACGCCACAAATAAGAAGAAGAAGAAGAAGAAGAGTAGCATATCTTTCCAAGCTGGTATAAAAGCAAAGAAATCACAATCTATCAGTTCTCTACCCGCGCAGATGGTAAAAGCCCATCGTGGGGATGGAACAAAATCTTCTATATCATGTTATAGGCGAAGCAGTTAGCAAACCATCAATCGCTAATTTGATTCCTAAACGTGGCCTTTAGGTTAACTTAGGCTCTCCATACCCCGTAAGGAATAAATACGTGATTTATGTATGCATGTAGGGATAGATAGGAATTTTACTCCTCTACTCAAATCACGTCTTTATCCCTTACGGGGTAGACAGAGCCAAGGTAACAAGTACCTATGGGCCACATTAAGCAAGATTGAGGGCGAATAGGTGGAAAATGGAATCAAAATAGTGACAGGTTGCTAGCCGCATCGCCTATAGCATGATTCCTATGATTTTCACCCATTATTTCGACGGGCTTTTACCATTTGCGCGGGTAGAGAAGCAACTGGTACATTCTATGTTTTTTCTTTGCTCCCAGACCAGCATGGAAGAAATAGGAATTTTCATATTGTAAATTTGCTACGACAACTCTGCTGTCGTCAAGCGATCCCCAAACGCTGGTCATCGACCAACCGCGTCTCGGAGGTAGGTCAAGGTCTGCGCGCGCGCACAATGGGAACCAGTTCTGCCGACCTCCAGACGGCAGCCATTTTGAGCGCTTGTGTGACCCGGAATATTGGGTCAGAGGTATTATAGTTATTATGTTGAATATGAGTTTTTAAGTTGACCTAGGTCCAAAATCAGGTAATGGCGAAGTTTTAGCGTTTTAGCATAAACGTCAAGAGTATTAAGTTAGTGTTTGAGAAACATAAATATGGCTGTGAACTCTTTTATACAATTAATGATTTGTAGTTTATCATATTCTAATCTAGCAACACTACCTGTTGCTCTCTGGCTGTAGCAGGAGCTGGGAATCCGTATTCTCTTAATTGTTAATGTTTATACGTTTTACGGGCGAAAATCTTAGGGATCATGTTATATAGGCGATGTGGCTAGCAACCCATCACTGTTTTGATTCCCCTTTCCATCCATACGCCCACAATCATGCTGAACGTGGTCTTTAGGTCTTGTCACCTTAGGCTCTGTCTACCTCGTAAGGGATAAAGACGTGATTTATGTATGTATGTATGTATGTATGTATGTATACGTTTTAATTAAAATCATTTAGGGTGTTTCACCATTCTCAGTTAAGACCCTGATATTTCAATATTAAATAGAGAGAGAATCATAGATAACTGACACTTAAGATATCTGACTTTACAGAGAGTGGTGAGACGGGCCCTTAAAGTTCAATATCTTAACTTTAATTTCTATTATAAACAGTTAGGGCCTCCTTCACCACTCTCTGTTAAGTTCCTGATATCTTAAATCTAAGTTATCTATGAATTGTTTATTACTACGAAACAGACACAGACGACATAACAGATAACTGACACTTAAAATATCTGGGTCTTAGGGGCCATTCAAGTATTACGTAAGCAGATTTTTTACAAATATTTACCCCCCCCTTCCCCTTGTCAGCAAAAGTAAGCAAACCTCTAACCCCCCCTCCCATGCTTACGTAATCATTGGTACCTATATGCATTTTTATTGATTCGTGAGCAGCAGTTCGAATCGAAACTGCTGACGTAATCACCATATCGACCCCCCCACCCCCCATGTCATCAAAAATAAGCAAAGCAAAGACCCTTAACTGAGAGCGGTAAAACAGGCCCTTAGAATTTAAGGTCTCTCGTTCCCATGCCACTTCTAGGTTTCTTTCTTCTATGTATATGACGGTAGACTGCGACCTGCCAGAATCGTTATAAGTTGTGCTCAATATCGTAGCAGCGCAAAAATAACCAGACGCAACACTTAGTTATATAGCTGATCGTACTTCGAAAACTGTTCTAGGAATAGCCAAGTAAAGTTGCGGCGTTTGTTTAAAATATTAACCCAGGCTCAGAACAATCATAACGTATTAACAAATAAACGTGTTCTAAGATCCTGCGAGTGTTTGCCTGTAATGTATGTTATAGTATTACGTTGGGGAATTCCTAGGTATCACTATTCTTCGGACACTGCTGGCTTATTTTAAACACCCGAAGCAAAAGCAAAAAGATGATTGCGTTGATGCTACCCTGCTCTTCAAAGTTCTACACTGTCATTTAGAAGCCCCCACATCTAAATATATATAACTCAAAGGTGACTGACTGACTGACTGACATAGTGATCTATCAACGCACAGCCCAAACCACTGGACGGATCGGGCTGAAATTTGGCATGCAGGTAGATATTATGCGTAGGCATCCGCTAAGAAAGGGTTTTGATGAATTCTACCCCCAAGGGAATAAAATAGGGGATGAAAGTTTGTATGAAACTTTGTCAATTTTAAACCGATCGGGCTGAGACTTTGCATGCATAAAGCTACTATGACGTAGGCATCCTCTAAGAACGGATTGCGTAATTTCTGCGGGATAGCGATAAACGAATTCTATGCAGACGAAGTTGCGGGCAACAGCTAGTTGTTACATAAGATAAATATTAGAGTTCCCCGTAGACGTGAACGTCATTGCCGGAAAAAAAATCTTTTCGCTATACCCCGAAGTCGTACCTGCTATGCTCGAAATGCATTTATTGAGCGTGCTTGTAAAGGTTTTGATGATAACGTAAGAATCACGGACATCGATATTGGGACCGTGCGCGACGACAGCGCCACGTGATAGGCGGCCATTATGGACAATATTGTCACCGCTGTCAAACAAGAAGTAAGTAAATATTGTGAAAAATATTAATGAAATCTTGTGTTATTTTACTATATTACACAATTTTGGACAATGGTAGTCAGTAACATTATTGCCAATAATATTAAAATTGTTGTTTTCAGTGAAATTTTAGAGGTTAGGTAACTTACTTTTTTTTTCTTACGGCAAATATCCACTTATTTCTTTGGTCTCGTTTCCACCATGGTCTTGGAAATTGGTAAAAGTTACAGTCGCTATTCTTCTTGGTGTTATAACAATTCACAACAACACATCTTACCAGGGCCATATTTTTATCTCAAAAACGATTAGAAAATGTTTACTGCAATATGGATTTGACAGCTCAAGTCAGCGACAAAAATGACAATTTTAGCCGTAGCGAGCGCTGTGATCGTTTAGGCTACCCCCTCCACCCGCTTTGCACTCTGCCAATATTTAACTGCACGTTAAAGTCAATAAAATATGTGTTTAAGCAGGCTCTCTAGCTTGTTAGTGTTTTTAAGCTATTTTTTGTAAATTTCTACTACTTACCTACGAGTACTTGTTTGTTTTATTGCTGTGCCATGCAGGTACTTGTATTATTTTCAACTAAGAAAACTATAGGTCTATTTTCACTCTTTGTCATAGTTATTTTATGTACTGTTTGTTTCTTAATAAATAAATAAAAAAAGAAGGGTGATGTAAGCATAAACAATACTATAGACCGACCGCTATAATGAGTCCTCGCCCGCGCGACGTGGGGGCGCGGGCGGCAGGCGCACTACCCTCCCGCACCTCTCTCCGTCCCCTTTGTCGTCCTACCCCGCGCCCCTGTGCCGCGCGGCGAGGACTCATTTAACCAGTCGGTATATACTTACTTAATTTTAGATAATTAGCAATGTTAGAAGCTTTTACTTTACTGCGCGTGCCTGTCTATGCAGGGGTTGCCAACCTGTCGAGACCAACGTGTCGATCGTGTCTGCTAACGTGTGCTAATTACGCTATGGAAAAATAATTGGCGTTAGTAAATTCCACCCAATGACACCCAGCATCGTACCAACTTTAAAAATATACGTTACACTAGCCGCCGATTTCGTCTGCAAAATTCGTTTATCGCTATCCCGCGGGAATCACACTATTTTCCGGAATAAAAAGTAGCCTAAATGTTATTTCAGAATATAATATATCTGTGCCAATTTTCAACCAGATCTGTTCAGCTCTTCTGGCGTGAAAGAGTAACAAACATCCACAATAACAAACGCCCCCTTTTGCAAATTTTGGTTAACGCAATATCCTCACCTACACCTACATATTATTATTACAATGAGTGACGTCATTACAAATCGTGCGAGAGAGATAGAAAACATCGCGTCACGACTCGAGAGCTACCATCGCGTTATCTCTGACGTCATTGTCATTGAACTTCGGTCCTCGGCATCCGGTGAACGAAATGACCAGATTACTCTTTGTATAGAGATACTTTCAATACGAAGAAAATAACAGAATTAAGTTTCTGACAAAAATTTACAAGCTTTTTTGCTGACTGTACTTTGCATTGTCATCCGTTCTACATACGTGTACCAAATTTCAAGTCAATCGGAGCAACCGTTGAAGAGTTCCCTCCTGCGGAGACGATCCTGGCTGGGTCACCAGAACTCCACTACCGTGGCATACTTGTCACGTGCCATGAAACAAAACCAAACAGGCAAGCGGCCTCTTAACAACCTCCCCATAAAATCCATCATAAAACCAGCTAACCATAAAAAATCGTTTTCTTCCATGCTGGTCTGGGAGTAAAGAAAATACATGGAATGTACCAGTTGCTTCTCTTCCCGCGCATATGGTAAATGAGAATTAAATGAAATAATTTATTTTTTTGACCAGGTCAATAGCGTATAAGCGTTAAACAATATCAAATCAAAATTTAACTTAAACTTCAAAATAAAAACAATATTAAATTAAAATTAAGTCACAATCAAAATCAAAACAAAAATAGAATCAATACATACGAGTATTAAAATGAAATATTAAATCAAAATTAAAAAATAAAAATAAACGCGTCAGTGTTGGTGTGGTAAATACATACACAAATCACGTCTTTATTCCTTACGGGGTAGACAGAGCCTAAGGTAACAAGACCTACAGGCCACGTTTAGCAAGACTGTGGGCTTAATAGGTGGAAAGTGGAATCAAATTAGTGATGGGTTGCTAGCCGCATCGCCTATAACGTAATTCCTATGATTTTCGCCCATTCCCTCGATGGGCTTTTACCACCTGCGCGGGAAGAGAAGCAACAGGTACATTCTAAGTTTTTCCTTTGCTCCCAGACCAGCATGGGAACATTGGTGTGGTGTAAGGGTTAATTAAGTTTGTGGGATTTATATGTATTTTATGAGGCAGTAGTGGAGGAGGTTTCGCACAGACTTGGTTATCTTGCACGTGAGTAGCGGAGTAGCAAGGTAAATATTTTTTCAACACACTTGCTCGTAAATTGAGTCTTATTGCACTGCATTTAAGCTCATAATTGCGCTTATTACGCACAAGTGCTGTAATATATTACCGCACGAGTGCGGTAATATATATATTTTTTAATCTCAGCAAAAAGTTCAGTTATCTATAGGAACAAGGAATATTTTCGTGAATATTAAACTATTTTAGGGAAAAGATGATAAATAAACATTTAATTTCGACAAATTATTCATTTTTATCTAAAACTGAACATAATTTGCAATCTCAGGCATTGATTAATTTTTTTTTATTATAATTTTAATATTAGGCTGTTTAGGAGTCTGTGTCAGTGTCTTCGTCACGCGCGTGCTAAGTGCACAGCGCGCATGCGCGAGTGCTGCGCGCGGATTGGCGCGGAGAAATAATATCTGCCGCCATTTTTCACTGATATTGTTGATTCAGACTTTGTTATTTTATTACTTTAAAAATTACAAGTTCAAGTAATAAAGAAATGTAGTGTCCGTCGCTGGAAATACTAAAATATGTTCGGACAGTTATATCAGTAAGAAATCCAAGGTGTTAATTACCAAATGATAAAGTAAAGTTCTAAAGCAGCTCCAGGTAAGCAATGTCTGGTAACAAAGGTAAACTAAAGTTCTTAAAGTCCTTTTATTAACTAAATTTTATTTATTTTTCCTCGCAAATGTGTTGAAAAACGTCGTATGCGACGCGTGTGCTTTGGTAATTACACATCTCGGCTCTCTTACCCGCGCTCGCTGTCGCTCGCGCGTACAATACGCCTCGTGTGTAATTACCAACATAGCACACTTGTATCATAATGTACTATTTGTTCATTGAAATTGACCCCCGTCCAAACAATTAAGTATAAGGTATTTACTCTTAGGTACGTTTATTAACTTAAATCAAAGCACGCGCTTGTTAATAAACTAAGGTATTTTCTGTAATTGGAGTATAGTACCAAAGACAAGCGGTAAATTGCTTTCAAGTCTTGTTAATAAGCGAAATAAGATATTCTTGACGTGAAAAATTTAACACCAAAGCAATAATTGATAGGTGTGTTGGCGCCATCCGTCCGTATCTTAATATTGGCCACTTATTCATTATTATAGCTTAGCAGTTTTACAAGGACTATCTGTAAATTCTTCCATGCTGGTTGCTTCTCTTCCCGCGCAGATGGTAGAAGCCCATCGAAGGAATGGGCGAAAGTCTGGGAATCATGTTATAGGCGATGCGGCTAGCAACCCATCACT